>ML663562.1:13035994-13075309 GCA_007570785.1 Antilocapra americana | reverse complement strand
ATTGTTTTTGCCATACATTGTCATGATATCACCATGGGTTTACATATGCTTCCCCTCCGGGTCCCCCCTCCCTCCTCCCTCCCCCCCGGGAAATCTCGCTGCACCAGTCCCGAGCATCAATCCTGGGCTGGCGATTGATTAGACACATGACAATTAACATGCTTCAATGCCCTTCTCCCATATCATCCCACCCTTACCCTCATCCACAAAGTCCACAAGTCTATTCTATACATCTGCGTTCCTTTTGTTGTCTCCCATGTTGGGTTCTCATTACTGTCTTTCTAAATTCCATATATATGTGTTAATATACTGTATTGTTGTTTTTGCTTCTGGCTTACTTCACTCTGGATAATGGGCTCCAGTTTCGTCCATCTGAGTAGAATTGCTTCAAATGAATTTTTTTTTAATGCTGAGTAATATTCCATTGTGTATATATACCACAGCTTTCTTATCCATTCGTCAGTTGATGGGCATCTAGGTTGCTTCCATGTCCTGGCTATTGTAAACAATGCAGCGATGAACATTGGGGTGCACGTGGCTCTTTCAATTCTGGTTTCCTCGGTGTATATGCCCAGCAGTGGGATTGCCGGGTCATATGGCAGGTCTATTTGCAGCTTTTTAAGGAACCTCCACACTGTTTTCCATAGTGGCTGTACTAGTTTGCATTCCCACCAACAGTGTAAGAGGGTTCCCTTTTCTCCACATCCTCTCCAGCATTTATTGCTTGTAGACTTTTGGATGGCAGCCATTCTGACTGGTGTAAAGTGGTACCTCATTGTAGTTTTGATTTGCATTTCTCTGATAATGAGTGATGTTGAGCATCTTTTCATGTGTTTGTTAGCCATTTTTATATCTTCCTTGGAGAAATGTCTGTTAAGTTCTTTGGCCCACTTTTTAATTGGGTTGTTTATTTTTCTAGGATGGAGCTGCAGGAGTTGTTTGTAAATTTTTGAGATTAATTGTTTGTCTGTTGCTTCATTGGCTATTATTTTCTCCCATTCTGAAGGCTGTCTTTTCACCTTGCTTATAGTTTCCTTTGTTGTGCAAAAGCTTTTAATTTTAATTAGGTCCCATTTGTTTATTCGTGTTTTTATTTCCAATATTCTGGGAGGTGGGTCATGGAGTATCCCGCTTTGGATTATAGCAGAGAGTGTTTTGCCTATGTTATCCTCTAGGAGTTTTATAGTTTCTGGTCTTATGCTTAGATCTTTAATCCATTTTGAGTTTATCTTTGTGTATGGTGTTAGAAAGTGATCTAGTTTCATTCTTTTACAAGTGGCTGTCCAGTTTTCCCAGCACCACTTGTTAAAGAGGTTGTCTTTTCTCCATTGTATATTCTTGCCTCCTTTGTCAAAGATAAGGTGTCCATAGATGCGTGGATTTATCTCTGGGCTTTCTATTCTGTTCCATTGATCTATGTCCCAAATTTATTAACAGCCATTCCACATTTCTCCCCAAACTCCACAACTTCAGGCATCCACTAATTTACTTTCTCTATAGAGTTGCCTATTATGGACATTTAAATTAGATGGAATCATATATGATCTTTTGTGACTGGTCTCTGTCAATTAGCATAATGTTTTCAAGTTTCACTCACGCTGTTTGTCGATATTTCATCCTTTTTATTGCCAAATAATATTTCCTTGTATGGATATACCACATTTTATATATCCATTTATCATCTGATAGACATCGGGGTTGTGTCTACTCTTTGTGAAAATGTAGTTATGCACGTTTGAGTACAAGTTTCTGTGTGAATATATTTTATTTTTCTTCGGTTTATATACCTAGTAGTGGAGTTGCTGTGTCACTTGGTAACTATATTTTTAACTATTTGAAGAGCACAAGGACTGTTTTTCTTTGTAACTTCTTAATCCTTCTAGGCCAGGAATTTAGTTAGACTGTAGACACACTGAATGTCTGTAAAATCTAGTATTTTAATTCCTATTTCAGACTAGTAAATGAACATAGATTTCAGAATTAGGCAAACCTAGATTTTTACCCCAATCTCAGCACTCACAAACTCTATGATATTGGGCATATGACCTAATATCTCTTAAATTTCATTCCATCGTCTGTGCAATAAGGATAATAATACCAATTTTGCTGCAGTTTGTGTGCATTGAGTGTGATGATGTAGAAAGCAACTAGCACAGTCTGATTAGACAGCAACTTTCCAATGAATGTTATTTTCTTTTGATTTTATGTTTTTGAGTACCTGAGATGTAGGAATAGACTTAAGGAAAAACTTTGGGGTTGATGCAGGTGTTCAGGTGAGTGTCTTCTTGGCTGAATTATAGGTTATTTTGAGGCAGCTATCACATTTTTATGTTTATTATTTGGACTATATTTAGAATTTAATGATCAGAAAATCAGAAAAAAATGAGTGTATTCAAAACACTGCTGTGAACTTTAAGAACTCAGCGTTTAAAAAAATGACACTTTATTGCAACACTTACGCAGCTGTGGCTACACCATTTTAGTTATGGGGGGCTTATTCTACGTGTAGACCGTCTCATAAGGAACTGGAATAAGAAGGAAGGATGATTCTGAAGATTCTTCTTATGTTTTTACTGAAATATATTTGATTGACATATAACATTGGATAAAGTGTAAGGTATTCTGAGGGCTTCCCAAGTGGCACTAATGGTAAAGAATCTGCCTGCCAATGCAGAAGACAAAAGAGACTCTGATTTGATCCTTGGGTCGGGAAGATCCCCTGAAGGAGGGCATGGCAACCCACTCCTGTATTCTTGCTGGGAAAATCCCATGAACAGAGGAGTCTGATGGGCTCCAAGGGTCACAAAGAATTGGACACAACTGAAGCGACTTCTCAAGCATGCAAGGTATATTGTGCAATCCTTTCTAGTTCAAGTTTCAAAGTGAGGCCTTTCCATAAGGACCTTTCAGGTAATTTATGGTTTTCAAACACCAGGCCTTTGGCTGACCCAGAACTGGATGTCCAATTAGTTTCATAGAGATGGAACTCCCTAAGGAAGTTATTATCAGTCATTAACATCTGAAGTCTCTACGATGTCTTCACGGCTGTCCCCTCGACTTCAGCATAGACCTTGCTTAGAGCGCATAGGAGGAGTTCATCCTCCTTCCCAAGACTGAAATACCCATGGGAGATGACTTTCTGGATGCAAAATCTGGCCTTATATGTCACCTAAATCCTTTTTGCTTCATTTAAATCAATTTCCATTAAATCTATTTTCATGAGTCCAAGGTATTATTAAATAGCATGACAATCTGTTAAAGAGCAGGAAAATTTTCATCTAGATTAGTAAGCTTTCTCCATATCCCCTAGTCTTTTAAAGTATCCCAGAGAGGTGCAGTGCAGCATCCATGGTTGACCAGTGAAATTGACATGTTTCCTTTTACCAGTCTTTGGGGGTCAATTGTGCTGACCCCTTGAAGCTCTAGAAGTATTTGAAAAAACCAAGAAAGTTTTATTCATGCTTCTAAAGAGAGGCAGGGAGAGGAAGGAAAGGAAAAGTGTAAATGGGCTGGGAGATGGGGCTCAGGTGTATTAACTATATTTTTTCTATTTATATTATAATGTTTATGTAATTAAACATTATATAATTATGTTTATGATTATACTTGGACACATTTTTAAACCTTTTTTTATGGCTTCAACCTCCAAGTTTAGGTATCCTTTTTAGTTTAGGTAAGCTTTAGTTTACCCTTTTAAGATAATAAATTTGACTTTGTTAATTATATGTATTATCATATGCCTCCTATATTTTTGTGTCAAAACAGACTATTTGAATTCCAATAATTATTCCAATTTGCATTATTAAAAACACACTACCTGACTGATATCACAGATATTAATAAACTTCCCAGGTGGCTCAGTGTAAAGAACCTGCCTGCCAGTGCAGGAGACACAGGTTTGATCCCTGGGTTGGGAAGATCCCCTGGAGGAGGAAATGACAACCCGTTCCAGTATTCTTGCCTGGAGAATCCCATGGACTGAGGAGCCTGGCGGGCTACAGTCCCTGGGGTCGCAAAAGACTTGGACACAACTGAACACGCTTGCTAGACTGAACACTTCTCACAGACGACTCGTGCTTTCTTTTAAAATGAAATTTAAATTTCAAGCCTAGATTACTTCATAGTGTCATTTTAAATCGATAACATCTGGAAGGGGTGGGGCGGAGAGGTGAAGGGAGTTCCCCTTTCAGCTCTTAGATTGTGTTTCAAGCCCAAAAGAAAATCTGGACTTGTTGCAAGTTTAATTTTTGCATCACTGCTGTTTTTTTTTTTTTTTCCTTCTTAAATTCTCTCCTCGCACACTCCTTCCCTCTGATTATAGTCTCCTCCCCTGCTCTTAAATGTGTCTATTACCCTCAGGCTTTGACCTTGGGCAGACTGTGAGCACGAAGTCATGTTATTTGGAGTGAAGTAACACCAGTAGTCAGGAAGGAACAATGTAGTTCAAGCCAGATAAAATAAATCTCTCATTTCCTGTCAAGGGACTGAGCCAAAAGCAATGATGAGAGACAGAGGGGGCAAACCACGCAGCTCGCAGCTCGAAACACAGACACTGGGGAAAGACACGACCACAGGCCTCCTTTGAATACAGACAACAAAACCCAAACGCGCGGAGTGACAGGAGAAGCCAGAGAGCTCTGGAATAAACCAAAACACAGAAATCAGGGGACTCTCAGCAACTCCCTGCCATCTGGCAAGATGTATTTGAATTGTTTGAGTAGAGAGGAGACTGAGACTTTGAGGGATTTCCCCCGCACCCACTGGGAGTTTCATAAACTTTGAAATACACCTGTGGAACTGCCACTTTTGACTCAGACAGCTTTAGGATGTGAGCCAAACAGCGTCTATCTCTGAGTCATTGTGGGCTGCATATTAAATATGCAGATAGCTGCAGGAAAGAGCTCTGACACTCAAAAGACTGACATCTAGGTGATCATTGTCCCCATCATTAAGAACTCTGTCTTCTGAATGACTGCTCATTTACTAAACAAACACCAACAGAGTAGCTGCTAGGTATAGGTGCTCTTTAAAGTTATTTCAGATATTCCTCTAATCCTTAAAACAAGCCCAAGAGGAGGCACTGTTTTCCTCTTTTTTTTGTAATTGATTAGTCTGGAGCACTGGGAGGGAAAAGGACTACTTGGGCCTCTTAGTTCCTGAAGCGTAGAGCCTTGATATGCCCAGCCCTGTGGATCCAGAGTCCACGCCCTTAATTATCCTGTTTTGCTGGATACATGGTCACACTCTACTAGCATGACATTTTACGACCCACCTTAGTCACTTGCAAGCCCTGTTCAGATTCTTTTGAAATCCCCTGTTTTAGGAGCACAGTGCTCATGTCTGAATGATCCTGTCAGATCCAAAAGAAACATAAAAATTAGTGAGAGTGTGCCGATTTCATTAACTGAGATGTGTGTGCATGCTTAGATGCTCAATCGTGTCTGACTCTGCACCCCATGGACTGTAGCCTGCCAGGCTCCTCTGTCCATGGATTCTCCAAGCAAGAGTAGTGGAGTGGGTTGCCGTTCCCTTCACCCAGGCTATTTCCCGGACCCAGGGATGGAACATGGATCTCCTGCATTACAGGCAGATTCTTTTCTGTATGAGCCACCAGTGAAACCCACTAGCTATGCTGAGTATTTCACATTTGTCTGAAGCTCTTTCCAAAACGGTAAGGGACTGAGAATTTGTTCATTCATTCATTTGTTCCTTCAGCAAATGCTCATTACTGAATGCTCAATACGTGTTACACACTCTGATGGCTGACACAGATTCAAGCAAGGATGCGTTTTAGATCCAATGTGAAACAGAATATACTGTGTAAGGGGGCTTCCCGGGTGGTGCTAGTGGTAAAGAACCCACCTGCCAATGCAGGAGACTAAGAGATGAGGGTTTGATCCCTGGCTTGGGAAGATGCCCTGGAGGAAGGCATGGCAACCCACTCCTGTATTCTTGCTGGAGAATCCCATGGACAGAGGAGCCTGGCGGGCTACAGTCCATAGGGTTGCAGTCAGACACGACTGAAGCGATTTAGCACCCACGCGCATACTGTGTGAGGAATCCTCCAGGGATACAGCAAAATTCTTAAAGATGACTCCTAGTTTATATTTGGAGATAGGAATTTTTTTAAGATGAATATCATTTAACCTTTTGAATAAAATTTACTCAATATATGACTTTTAAATTAATGGATAAATACATTTTGCATATACACATAAATCAGAGCCGTGTACACACCTTTCCATGTGTAATATTATGCAAATCATGGATGGCTCAAGACAAACTGTGCTATTAAAGGCAATGAGGATTCCTTTTTATAAAATAATAACCATAATAATATAATAGATAATTTTTGAATGTTTACTATAGAAAGCCTAATAATATCTGCTTCTGTGTGTTTAGTATGGGCTATTTAATTTAATCCTTACCCTAATTTTATGAAGCATGAACAGGCTTTGTTTTAAGTTCCAATTGAAAATGAGGGAATTTCCCTGGAGAAGCCCATGTACTGCAGCAAGAGTGTAGCCCAAGCTTGCTGCAACTAGAGAAAGCCCAGTCTTACAGACAGACTTTTTTACCATCTGAGTTAACAGGGAAGCCCAGAGAAAGCCCACATATAGCAACAAAGACCCAGCACAGCCAAAAATAGTTTAAAAAGTTTTTAATGCACCATAACTGATCAACTTTTTACTTTAAGTATTGTATAGTTAAATATATTATGTTACTGTTACTAATGAAAAAGACTCAGGGAAATAAAAACATGTTAATCTCCCTCCCTTTCTAAGAAATAATAAAGCAGTCCCAGTTCAGGAGGTTGATTTTTTTTTTTTTTTTTGGAGAAATTCCGTAAAATTTCCAGATCCTCAGAGAGAAGTCATGTAACTCAGGGAAAGGTTTTGTTTGGGTGATATGTGACTGTATGAGGAAACTTGTGCATTGTTAAGATATGTAAGCCACAGAGATGCCCCATAATAGACTAAGAAAACCCTTGCCTGAATCGCTGGAGAAAGTCAGTATAATTGTATCAGACCAGTCAGAGACATGTGGGTGGAGAAGCTTGTTCTAGCTCTATCACGCTTAAATTTGAATGATAAAGATCCCTTTGATAGAGTTTGAATTTTGTTTGTTGAATTGTGTTTGTTGTATGTTTAGTAGTCCCTATATGATGCCTACACAGAATACAAACTATTTTAACAAAATGAGAAAATTAATGCAGACATTCAGATATTTTGTTTCTGATGCCCATAGCACGTTCACATACAGATACCCTATAAATACCGACTAGTCTTTTGCTTTCTGATACTTATTGACCTTTTTACCTCTCTGCTTTGTCATCTGTTGACAGAAAATGGGACTTTTGCGTAATCTAACCCAGGATGTTTCCTTTAAACAAAACAATTACTTCCTTTCGACAGGAAATTTATGAACCAGAAAGTCTGTGTAGACAATTCATCTCTTCTTTAGGTACTTTGCAACACAGTGTGAACCTAAGGTCAGCTCAGGCTCTGGTGGGGAATAATATCAATTATTTTTATGAATCAAAATGCCCCAACTTGGGCTATCTGTTCTCATCTCTACTCTACTAATATTCATAGTTAGGATATGACTGTTAAACACTGGTAAATAATAGATAACATATTCTTGGAGAACCATGTTTGCTGGAAGGATTTTGTGCTTCACAAAAGCAGAAAAATAAAATCATCGAGAAACAAGGAATGACAGACACTAGTACTGACTGTAGTTTCAGTTCATCTCAATCAGTCATGTCCGACTCTTTGCGACCCCATGAATCGCAGCATGCCAGGCCTCCATGTCCATCACCAACTCCGTACTCTACCCAAACCCATGTCCATCGAGTCAGTGATGCCAACCAGCCAACTCATCCTCTGTCTTCCCCTTCTCCTTCTGCTCCCAATCCTTCCCAGCATGAGAGTCTTTTCCAATGAGTCAACTCTAAGCATGAGGTGGCCAAAGTATTGGAGTTTCAGCTTCAACATCAGTCATTCCAATGAACACCCACGACTGATCTCCTTTAGGGTGGACTGGTTGCATATCCTTGCAGTCCAAGAGACTCTCAAGAGTCTTCTCCAACACCACAGTTCAAAAGCATCAGTTCTTCAGCACTCAGCTTTCTTCACTGTCCAACTCTCACATCCATACATGACCACTGGAAAAACCATAGCTGGACTAGACGGACCTTTGTTGGCAAAGTAATATCTCTGCTTTTCAATATGCTATCAAGGTTGGTCATAACTTTTCTTCCAAGGGGTAAGCATCTTTTAATTTCATGGTTGCAATCACCATTTGCAGTGTTTTTGGAGCCCCCCAAAATAAAGTCTGCCACTGTTTCCACTGTTTCCCCATCTATTTGCCATGAAGTGATGGCCAACTTTTTCACTCTCCTCTTTCACTTTCATCAAGAGGCTTTTTATGTCCTCTTCCCTTTCTGCCATAAGGGTGGTGTCGTCTGCATATCTGAGGTTACTGATATTTCTCTCGGTGATCTTGGTTCCAGCTTGTGCTTCCTCCAGCCCAGCGTTTCTCATGATGTACTCTGCATATAATTTAAATAAGCAGGGTGACAATATACAGCCTGTAGACTGTAGTGTGACCCTGTGTAAAAGATGAAACTCAGGAACTATTCACAGTGTGGACAGAAAATGATAATGAAATTACATATCTGTTAGTGGATTTCTTTACCTTTCCTCAGGAGGAAACACCCAATGAAATCAAGTAGAATGATCCAAACAGATAAAAGGAGATATGTTTTATGCAACATACAACTAAACTGTGGAATTCATTGCTGCTATCCTTGAAGCAAATGGCATACTTTAGTTTTTAAAAAGGAGTCAATAATTTTTATGAACATGGAGAACCTTGTGATTATCTTGAGAAACTTTAAGAAAGTCCAGTCAATCACACTTAAGGTCAGATCAATAGCTTGGTCAGGAATAAATATTTCCATATTTTGTTCATGCAGCATACTCGTTGATATAGCACACTCGACGACTTTGCTGGTGGCCCAGTGGTAAAGAATCTGCCTACAATTGAGGAGACTTGGGTTGATCCCTGGATCATCCCTATATTCTTGCCTGGAGAATTCCATGGGCAGAGAAGCCTGGCGGGCTACATTCCATGGGATTACAAAAAGAGTTGGACACAACCGAGCAACTAAACAACAACAAACAAATAGCACACAGTATATTATTAATTTCTAGATTCTGTTCTTGGCCAATATTCAATGATAGATTCTAGATTAGGATAAAGATTGTACAAAATGTTTTGTAGGTTTTAACTGCTTTATTGCTGCCTTGTATATGTTATAATATAAAGGTACATATTGATAGTATTGTGCAGAAATTAATGCATAATTATTAGAACTAATAATACCAAGGCTTCCTAAAATTGTATTCTTTGTTTATATATGTGTCTTTTAGTCATTTATTTTTGTGATAAAAATTTAATGTTAATCCAGTTCTACATTGATTTTTTTCTGATATTTTAAGACATATTAAAAAGGCCTAAATGTAGTATTGATTAATCACTTGGAAATAACGTAAAAATGGACAGTACTGTATCTTGTGCATGGCAGTTGTTAACAACTTTAATGATTTAAATTGGGGCTTAACAAAAGGATGTAGTAATAACACTTATTATTACACTTATTATTAACCAGTGTATTAAATAAAGGACAACTCACCCAAATTTGTTAGTTTGCCATTTGTCACAAGAACATTCTCAAATTTAGGGGTGGTGTTTTGAAAAATTACTGATTATTTCTTTATAGTTAAATCAAAAATTGTTATCTAAAGATGTATCTAATTTTCACTTAAGCATTTTGATGTTTCCTGAGCATGGGGAGCAATTTTTTATTTCACCTGTGTTTTAATTTTTATAAGGCTCTTTCAATATTCTGTTCAACATTAGGCTTCCCTTATGTGTACAGTCTGAAAAGTGATTTTTTTTTTCTTGCAGTTATAAATTCACAAGAGAAGACCAGTTTTGATAAAGAGATAAAATGAATGGTTTAAGGACTTTATCATATGTGGTTATGATATTCTATTATACATATATAGTCTTTAATCAAAGGAAATCTTCATATTTTAATGTCCTCATAAAATTCGTTTATAACTGACAGTATTTCTTAAGCCTCAGATTGATTCATCTCTGTGTCTTCTCAATCCAAGAATTTGTCATTTTTCTTGCACATGGTATCACTAGTAAGCAGTTCTCTGGAGCTTGTAACTTCAGTATTCCCAACTTGACAAACATGTTTAATGTTTACAATAAAGGGACTGAAGGTATACATATATCCAAGATAAACTTACTTAGTAAGTTCCCGAGTATTCAGTGAGCCTTATGACAAACAATGTTCTCCTATAGGATTCAGAAAACAGAGAAATTCACCTTCTTGGTCCCCCACAACCATTAAAACTAATCTTCAGGATTGTTCACTCTGGTGTCTCAGCTCCCTTTATAGAAAACTAAGTTTTCCTAAATGTCAAGATTTTCTACTTTAAGAAATATTAGTGTATTTTGATTACTGTTGAGAGGGAATATTCTTTAATTTAGAGCTATACTTAATTAAAGTATGGTCGGGGTTCTTCACAAAGATTTTTCTCCTAATCACAAGATAATCCAAATGTTTAAAGGAATTTTTAATAAGCATTGCAGACAGATAGCTCAAGTAAATATATAATATTTGTGGGGAAACATCAAATCATTTATGCTTTTCCAGTATCAGAGAAAAATTGTGCAGATTTTAAGCAATCCAAGTACATAATGTCTTGTGACAGTGTAATAGCAGTAGCTATTACTACTATTACTTTCTTCCTACCATGAGCGAATATTTACTAGGGATTTATGTTGGTAGATTTGTGATATTTTTCACTTGAAAAAGTTCCATCACAAGCCATTTTATAGTTTAGAAAGTGAAAACTCAAGAGTTGTAAAAGTAGCATGTCCATGGTTATACAGTGAGAAAGTTAGGACTATCATTTCTAATTTCTGTTCATTTGTCTAACTGCTAAAGAAGTGATATTTAGAACTATTTTTTTCTACATGCTAGTCTTTTGAATTTAGCTCAAAGTATTTCCATAATTCTGCATTAAACACTACTGTATGCTCACCACAGTTCTAGGTTTCATATATACATGACACAGAAATCATGTTACATCTTCCTGGGAAAATAATGTTAACATAATTGAACCAAGACAAGCCTGTGTGAGCACCTCAGTATGAATTTAATTTTTAATTTTAAAAAGTTGATATGTGTATCTTGTTTCCATAATAAGATTACAATCAGCAAAGTTAGGAAATAAGTGTTCACTTCTATTGTATCTGCATAGATAGGCTTCCTATGGGACCTCGCCACTTCCGACTGGACACAATAGGTGATTGATAAAAGTTTCTTGATTAAATGAATAACTTTTCCTTGGTTAAGTTTTTAATTCAATATGTTTAATACATTATCCTTATATTTCTGTCCTTAGAAACATATGAGAGAGTTCAAAGGAGTAGGGGAAATTAATATGTATATATTGTAGGATTTGGATAAAATTTTCACTGATATGAAAATGCTGAGATTCTTCTACAATCATTATACCTAGAAAAATAGTTTACCATTTGTGCAACCATTTGAGCTTTAACAACCTTAAGTGTATATGATTTGCCTTTTATTATTAAATGTAAACCATATTAGATTTATTAATGTACAGGTTAGCTCTATTAGAATTGACTTCTATAGCTGCAGTGTTTCAGAAGTTGTTTTTATTTGTTTCTATAATCAATGAATTTAAGAATAGCCCCTTGTATCTTACTCATCACCGTATTATCTATGCAGTGTTGACTTTAGTGAGACCTTGAACAGTCACCACTACACAATATGCTTTAAAGTTTTAAAAGCTATTTATTTTGGCTTGTTTTAGTCTAGCAATTGAGAAATTATTTAGTCATAGCTGATCTTACTTACACACAGGAAAAACCATCAAATCATCATCTCTTTTTGAATCTCTATGTTTTTTCGGAAGGCTTTATTACTTCTGGGGATATAAGTGAGTCATATGTGTTGGGAAAGCTCACAGTTTCCATGATTGCTCACATTTTTTGACTTTAATATTTACCATTAGAAATGACATTTTTATTCTGCCAGGAATATGGGAAAGGGGGTCGAGCTCCAGAAGTCTCTTTTTTAGTGAAACTATGATTGGATAAGACTATGTGATTAGTAGGTGTTTTTGTTGTTTTCATTCTGATGCTAGGGATCAGAAGAATAAGGTAAGAAGTAAACTAGTTGCAAAAAGCAGTGATCATTGTGAGAATAACAATTTATTATTTTTAATTGGAATGTCCACGTAAAAATCATAGAGAACTCTGTAGCTGACTTGAGGCTGATGTGCTCTGTATCTGTAAACTCGACTGAGGCACTGTAAACATTGATGAAAGTATATTATAGCTTAGAAAGAAGACTCAGAAATAACAGGTCAGCTGATATCCATTCATTTTCTATCATATACTGCTCAAGAGTGAATAATACAATATTGAAATATTGAATTATTTTCAGTTGAACTTCAGACCTAAAATATGTAACTTCTTGCCATGGGTAGTAGATAAAAAACAGCTTCTTAATCTTCCTTTACCTGAATTATGTTGGGCTCTACCTGGACCTCTGTGCCCTCCTTTGCAAAAATACAAAGCAAAGTGGGGGTTGAAGTTCCCATTATGTCAACAGGTCTCAAGAATGTGGCAATGTTTGGTTGTGTAATTAATTTGTTTTACAAAAGGAAGAGCCCTCCTTAGGATTTTTGGAGCTAACACTGAAACTCCCCCAACCTCATCACAGATCACAAGACTGTGGCGAAATACTGTTCTCTGGGTCACTGGGAATCACAACAGAGTGATTCCCTCTTGACCCCTGGCTTCTAGAGTTGGTATTGTCACAGCTCCAGAAGGTAATGGGAAAGCCCAGACTTGACAGTGCAATGCACATATGCAGGACCACTGCATTCCCCGTGTCTCTGCCCCTGACAGAGCTTCCTGGGAATTCAAGGCTCGTGTTTTGCACTGAAAAAACCTCCGCACATTCACATGGTTTCTGGCTGAAAGAAAGGTTTATTTGGTGCCTCATTTACATCTATCTTCCTCTGTTAATTTTGGTAGGGTTTTATCTTTGTTTCTAGCATCTATATTATGAAAGCTCTCTAAACATGAAGAAAATATACAGGATAGTTTTGTCAGATTTTACATCTCCATTTCTGCTCTTTTCCCCTTTTGAATCTCTTTTTAGGGAAAAGGGAATGAGTGGTTTCAGAGGGCATCTTTAAAGTATTTACAGCATCCTGCATAACTCTTTATGGGTTTAGCTGTCAAGTTTGGACTACTGCTTTTATCGCTACTCTGTGTAACAATTTGCAGTAGACCTAGTAATACTAGCATTAAATGTACATTTAAAACTATAGCATGTAGTGCCACTAAATGGAGAAATAGTGTTGGAAACTGCTAGACAGACACCAATTAGTCTCTATTTTGAGGAAATATTTTAGTGAAAGTGAATAAATAATTCTTGTAACTACAGATATGTACAAATGCACATTTATGAGATGTAACATCTTTTCATAAAATTTTATATTTAACTTTGGAATAGAAATACGTTTGACTGGAATATTTTGAACTTTTTAAGCTAAATATCACTTAAATGATATATTTCATCATATACTTCTCACTGCATTTTTTATTTGCCAGCCTCCTTGACTCTCCCCCAGTATAACTTTGATCATAGACTGAAGCATTTTAAGTCAACATCGGGACAAGGTAGCTGTCTCTTTTTCTTAGCTCATTTAGCTCTTTCAGCTGTAGTTGATTCACAGCAAGTTTATATCTAGATTCACAGAATTATTGATTAAAGTCATGAAATATTATTACCATCCATCCATGGGAGTTTGTCTTGTACCATCAATGACAATGCTAAGAAACAGACTTCAAAATGGTTAATTTCAAGGTATCAACCTGCCTGCTTCATCAGGATTCACTCTTTTCACTATCTGTATATCTGCTCTATGTATGTGTATATATGTTATTTATTGGAATTGTCTTAAGTGCATACTTGAATAGCTCACAAGGGTCAAAGAGAGTTCAAATGATAGAAAAATGGTTTGTTATTTTCTCCCTCCCCCACCCCCCATCACTAATACTAACTGATGAAGAGTGCAAGGCAGTGTCCTTCAATTTAAAGAGACAACCTTGTTCATTCGGAGGGTGAAAATGCCATTTTTGTGAAATACTGTAAATAGTAATTCACAAGAGGGTGACTTTTTTATTGCTTTTACATTGATAACATGCCTTGTGAAG
The DNA here is from genome assembly GCA_007570785.1 of Antilocapra americana. NCBI lineage: Eukaryota > Metazoa > Chordata > Mammalia > Artiodactyla > Antilocapridae > Antilocapra > Antilocapra americana. Next base: position 13,060,963 of record ML663562.1, on the reverse strand, counting down.
ACTTACAGTTATTCTGCTGAATTTAAGAGAGATAAGAATGGAATGTGTGTGTTAATTCAAACATCTGTACATGCAGTGGAAGAATCCTTTATTATGCAGGAAATCAGATCCTTTCATGTGTTTACCAATATCAAATAACTTTTAAAGTTGTTATTCAATATGTGAATACTTTATTCCTTTTTGCAGGTTTTCCTTCCACACTGCCTTTCTGAAATATTGAGAAAAGGGCCCTGATCATAATATAAATCCCTGAAGCTACAGTTTATAAAAGTGTATTTGGATCATATCTAGAAGCAGTATCATTAGCCATAGCATCTGACTGCAGAGCAAACCACAAGAACTGAGAGCTGATGTCAACCAAAATAAGGTTGCTGTGTATTCAGTTTGTATACAGCTTATTATTCAGCTTGATGAAAAATAACGGCCACATGTACAGGTTGCTGGTGAACATAAAAAATCATATACTGATTCACTCCTCAAAAGAAGTACCTTAACAATCTCAGTTGGCTACCTTGCACATTAACCCTGTATACCGTCATGGTATTTTTTTGGTAAGTAGAAGCATTGAAAATTGGAATGCAAAAAGCTGTAAGTGTAGTGTTGGAATGTTTAATGGCATTAATTATCATTTATACATAGACCTATTCCTTCTTAAGACCCAGGAGGCAGTGACTCACAGGGTTGTCATTAACTGTCATTATTGTTGGTCAAGTCAACTTCTTATTCATAAAAATAAAAAAAAAATAATGGTGAAAACGTGTCATTCTATAATATAGTATTTGTTTTGCTAAATATCTTATTCCCTATTCTGTTGGCATTTGGAAATTAGCTGAATCTCAGTATTTTTTATCATTACAGTTAAAGCCTTAAAAAAAATCTCTCTGTGTATATGTGTGTATAATTTTTTCCTTTCCTTGAGGTTCTCCTAGTATGGGGTGGGTGGAAACACCTTACAAAAGATCTGTAGAGGAATTTTGTTTTTGTTTTAAATTGATCATCTCTGAGGGACAGAGATCAATTTGGAAGGATAACTACCTAGAGATGAAAACAAACAGCTGGCCAATTCAGGGCAAAACTTTCTCCAGTCTGAGAATTTGGCAGCATGCAATTAAACCGTTCATATTTTGTAATGAATGAGGGGCAAATAGTAGGATAAATAATTGTAGAAGTTTAAGTTTCATAACATTAAAATATGTGCAATTATACATAGTGAGGGAGATGCTTTTCTTTCTTTCATTAGGAAATTATTTATACATAAGGGCCAGTGAGTTGAAGGACTGAGATTTATTTTTTTGACCTAATACACTTATTACATTTTATTTATGGTCACTATTCCTGGATGTGATATCATTTACTTTTGGTTTCTGATAAAAGAAGAAAAAAATATCCCCGTAGTTTTCTTCTCTGCTGTTTCTTTGTTGCTTTATTTCTTTGTTTTAGGGTTGCTGCTTGGTTTGACTTATACATTGTGCTAACTTCAAATGATCCATCAGGAAAGCTGGTTTTTATTTCTGATTTGGAATTTTTCTTTGTAAATGTTTATTTGTAGCTGTTGTTATAGGGGTTTGTGTATGGACTGTGTGTATCTAGGAGTGTACAACAGGCTGAAATGTAAACTGTGGTTGTTATCAGTGGTTAGTATTTACTGAGTAACTGCATATCGTAAGTCCAGAGTTGGTGAAATTAAAAAGTAGATGGCATTAAGATAAGATATAGGTACAAGTTGCCAAAAGTAATTATATTAAGTTTTTTACCCTCGGAGTCACTTAGAATCTTCTCACAATGGCTATTTCTGCCATCATGTAGTATTTATTGAGAAGTCACAGTTTGCAAGGTACAGAAAAAAGCATTGGAAAGAGAGAACCATGATTTCAGACAGAAATGTAAAACAGGATTTGGGAGACTTTGAGCTTACATAGTCAGGAGACGCTGGGGTTTAGCATTCTGTTTCATGTGGAGACCCGCAGTTAATATGGTCCTTGTTGAAACTTAAAACAGCTCTATTAGGAGCTTGATTGAGAAGGGGGGGAAGAAAGCTAGAATAAACAAAAGTGTGCATTTTCAAGACAGCCTAATTGTATACAGTACATTTGCTTCCGCAGTTCCTTCTAATCCATCGAATAGTAAAACACACAAGTTTGTTCTATTAAAGTAGATAAAATTGTTAGGTAAGTAGAATACATAGACCAGAAAGAGGAATGGCATCTGTTTAACAATTCCCTATTGTTCAGATGATCACAGAAGTACTGTTGCCTGCCTGTCGCATTCAATCAACTTGGGGAAAATGCTGCTTTGGAGAAAAAGGAGAAGGAAACCCTGAAAGTATTTGCTTACACCTTTTTTCAAAAATTCCTCCAGAGTGGTGGTGATGAGCGTCCCAGGAGCAAGGGAGAATGTGGGTTTGTGAAGTGAAAGAGTTATTGGCTTCCCCTCACCCCCATTCCTGTCTTTTACCTTGGTCCTGCCCAGGAAAACTGCACGGCAGTCGGAACTAATTGTAACTCACTCAGGAAAGTCTTCATTAGCACCACCACACATGGTTACCAGATGTGCCGAAAGGCAAGGCGAGGGAGATCAGGGAGACCAGGGCTGAGCCATCCAGGGAGAAGGGACAAACAAGTAGCTTCATTTGAAAACTTCATAATCTGCCTTTTGTTTCCCAGTGCATTGTGTGAGGGAAACTGGAGAGAAGGGAGTTTGGAAAGATGAAATGCCTTCTTATTCACTCATTCTCTGGAAGCTGAATGGAATTTTTTTTTGTCTTCTTCCAAAGATCAAAACTTTCTGTGACCATCAGTGGGTTGGGAATGTTTTACTTTCTCCGTCAGAAATGAAAAGTACCTGGATTATCAAAGGAGTCATGTTTTTCTCATGGCTGAGACTGATACCTCTAAATTGGAAGGTCTTTGAATAGAGAGACATAAAAATGTAGATGACATGTTAAAAACTGTTGTCTTCAGATTGCAATTCCAACTGAGAGTTATTGAAAACAGGTGAACAGGCTTCTTCTCACCTATTCCTCACCTTGATCCAAGTCAGGCATGGAGTGAAACTGTGAAAGTGAGTCACTCAGTCATGTCCAGCTCTTTCCGACCCCATGGAATTCTCCAGGCTAGAATACTGGAGTGGGTAGTCTTTCCCTTCTCCAGGGGATCTTCCCAACCCAGGGATCAAACCCAAGTCTCCTGCATTGCAGGCAGATTCTTTACCAGCTGAGCCACAAGGGAAGCCCAAGAATACTGGAGTGGGTAGCCTATTCCTTTTCTAGTGGATCTTTTGGACCCAGGGATCAAACCAGAGTCTTCTGCATTGCAGGAGGATTCTTTACCAACTGAGCTATCAGTGAGTGTGGCATTATGTCTTCTTTCATTCAAATTGTGCTACTTTTGGCAGTAAAACGTACTGACTAAAGACCCTGAGATTAAATATTTTATTTGCAGTACTTTAGGATAAGTTCGCTGGAAATTTGGATTCATTCCTTCTCACTGTATGTTCCATAAGAGATTAAATGTGGTCACAGAATTTCTGTTTCTGAAAATATATTCACCATCTTCTGACTTAACTGCATACCTCTGTCTATAGACATAAATTATTTTGGAAAGCCAATAAGAACGCTCCTATCTAGATGAAACCTCTGGTTCTCAAAATGGAACCTTTTTTCACTTCAGGAAATGATGACATTAAAAAAAAATGACACAATAATTTGGATCCTCATAAAAACATAGCAACTTTGTTATTTATTTATTCAACGCCTGGACTGACATATTTTTCAAAAAGTTCACTTTGCAGTGATACTGGAGTTTCAAAGTATTTTTTAAAATTAGACATCAAAAATCTTAAATTAATGATTTGTAAAAATCTTGAATTCTACAACTGAAAATGTCAAAACTGCCTAGGTATTTTACTAGCAGTTTTAGGACAGCACCTTTTTGGGTGATGCTTAATTTATCCTTCCATTTCTAACACTGCAGTAGAATCATATAAAACCTGAAGAAATATAGCAAATTAAAAGAGAAAGTTGCTTCAACTGGTCTTGTAAACTGCTGCTGCTGCTAAGTCACTTCAGTCGTATCTGACTCTGTGCGACCCCACAGACCAGACTCCCCCGTCCCTGGTATTCTCCAGGCAAGAACACTGGAGTGGGTTGCCATTTCCATCTCCAATGCATGAAAGTGAAAAGTGAAAGTGAAGTTGCTGAGTCGTGTCCGACTCTTAGTGACCCCGTGAACTGCAGCCATCCATGATATTTTCCAGGCAAGAGTACTGGAGTGGGGTGCCATTGCCTTCTCTGGTCTTATAAGAACATAGCTTAACTTCATTGTTAGATAAATGACTAAGTGGTTATTAACCTGTTGGGGGTCATGGAACCATTTGAAATTTTGATGAAATCTATGGACCTTCTTTGTACATAGACTTTTAATGTAATTTAAGACTTTGCAAAATCCACTTCCAGTTTGAGATTTCCAGTATAGAGCCTTCCAATACTTCTCCCCAGCCCCTAAAATACCCACAAAGTTCAAGTGTTACAAAATGCAAGCTATGTGACCTTCTCTACTTAGTCCTATTAAGCTGTAGAACAGAGTAGTCTGAAGGAAATCAGTTGAAAATGAAATGTTCTTCACCAACATGTTTAGTTTCTACCATTAAAAGAGATGCCTCTATATTTAGTGTCCTTAATTAAGTTTAAAGTTTCAGATAGTAATCATGCCTTCTTTTTCGCTTAGAATACTTCCCCAAGAGCTTAGTGTAATTTTACTCACACAGTACCAGTCTGACTGACAGAATGAATGAATGAGTTAATTTTAAAGATCATTTATTGGTAGCTTCTGTAGTTAACAGCAGTACAAGTATCATACTAATACTAAATTTGCCATGAAAATGTTACCTATAATTGTAGTTTTTTATAACTGAATGAGAAAAATATATTCAGTCAAATTTTTAGTGTATTCAATCAAAGCTTGAATATAACAATTAATTGTTGGTCAATTCTGGCTGATTTAATCATAGGTAAAATTACAGAAAACACTGGTATTTTCAGGAAATAAATTATTTTGAGTGGTATTTTAAAAATGCATGTTTTAATAAATATTCAGTGTTAGAGTATCTGACAAAACGCTAGTATTTATAAAGGTTCTTTGGTGGCTCAGCAGGGAAGAATCTGCCTGTCAATGCAGGACACAAAGGTTCAATCCCTGGATTTGGAAGATCCCTGGAGAAAGAAATAGAACCCACTCCAGTATTTTTGCATTTGATTATGAAATCATATGGACAGAGGAGCTTGGCTATGCAAAAATGACTACCCTGTGTTTTCTGAGGTTGGCATGATACAGCCACATGGAGACTAACTAGGTTCACTTCCAAGCCCCTTCCTTTACTCATCTGAGCACATGACTTCACCCCTTTAGGCCTCAGTTTCCCATCTAAAATAAGGGTGAAAACAACAGCAACCTCAAGTGTTATTCTAAGAATAAATGTAGGGACTATCCTGGCATTCCAGTAGTTGGGACTTTGCCTTCCAATGTAGGGAGTGTGAGTTCCATGCTAGGATTCCACATGCTTTGCAGCTAAAACAAAACAAAAAACACAGAACAGAAACAATATTGTAACAAATTCAATAAAAACTTTAAAAAAGTAATTAAATGTATTGCTGCATATAGTGCAGTGAGAACCAAACCTCACACATATGAAGTGTGGCACTGATGCCATGTTTGAGCTATCAATGTTTCTCAGTTATTTAATTAAATAGAGTGATCTAAAAATACCTTATGAAAAAGGATGTTGAAAATTAATTGTACTCCTATTAAAAGATTTATTTTTAAACTACTATATTTCAAATTTTTAGAGCTTCTTTCCTAACTCTTCTTCATTCAGGAACTTAAAAAAGCATAAGAACTTAGGAAAGAAATAATATTAGAAGACAGTGATCAACATTTAAACAATACAAATGCAAAGATATCAACCCAGTTAAAGAAAAATTCACTGTTCAGGAAAAGCTGAGGCAAAATGAAGTTGTATCTAAAAATAAAAATGTTGGGTAAGTTTTGGCTCTTGATAAATATTTCATTGAGTACATTTAAATTAACTGTGGTATAAACTGATGAGGAGATCTCTCAGTTTTAAAGTAATTATCAACAGTTGCTAAGCAATATAGAAAATAGACAACAATGTAAATTTGCTATTAAAAATGTCATCATTATGTGGGAAAAACTGCATTTTATAATTTCTTGGTATGTTTCTACATAGGAGAATATGAAGTCATTATTATTTCTCATAAATATAAAATATGATATTCATTTTTAAAATTAATTTACTCAGCTTCTAAATATCACCAACTTGTTTGTTGACTTAGGTCCTTAACATTCTTATGTTTGGGTAAAATGTCTTTTTTCTTTATTTGTTTTTGGAAACAAGTCAAAAGTATATTTTAAATTAACTAAATAATATTAAATAGATGTTTACTGCTAATTAGTGTATGGTTTGAATTGTAATTATGTCATCCAAAGGGACTTTATAAATATAGTCTAGTTAAAGAGTGATTCAATCTTCAGTGATTCACAGAGGCATACATTCATTATTATTCATTTAGTGCTCTCTGATTTGAGCTCTAAATGTAATCCAAGAAAAGATGGAGGGATTTTACTTTTATTGTCATGATTTAATATAGCAGTTCCCTTAGTTATCATCTTGTACTAATCTAGGGATTGTTAAAACTTCTTAGAGTGTGTTATTTGATTTTTAAATCAGTCTGTTTATCATACTAGCAGAGCAGCATGTAAATTCAAGAGGTTAGAGGAAGATAACCCATCTCATTACAAGACAATAAGCAAATGTTTTTCTACTGTTCAAATTTTAGTTTAACTTTGCTCTTTGATATATTACTATGTTAAAACTTTTAACCATGGCTTCTATTCATCTAAATTCTAAAGAAACTACCAACTTCATGTATCCAACAATCTTTATTAAGTCTTAAGGCTATGTTGTAGGACAGGCATTGTGTTAAGTGCTCTGAATAGGATACAATTATGATCTGCCTTGATAGATCTTATAGACTAGAATAAAACACTAGAACACTGAAAAAGTACTATTTATTATGAAACTGTTGTCTTCTACAAAAATTGTTTTAAAGATTTATTTATTTAGTTATTATTACTGTTTTTTGGCTTTCTCTAGTTGCAGCGGGCTGGGGATATTCTTACCGTGTGCGGGCTTCTCTTTGCGGTGGCTTCCCTTGTTGCAGAGCACAGGCTCTAGGCACTCAGGCTTCAGCAGTTGCAGCTTGTGGACTCAGTAGTTGTGGCCCATGGGCTTTCTTGCTCTGTGTCATGTGGGATCTTCCCGAACCAGGGATCAAGCTGGTGTCTCTTGCATTTCAAGGCGGATTCTTCAACCCTGGACCACAAGGGAAGCTCCCAAAGTTTTAACTGCACAGAGTGCTCAAGAGAAAAGGCAGCCAGAGAAACCCATCTCACTCCCAAATCCTTCAAGTCATAGAACAGCACTTTCTAAGGCTCAGATGGGAGAGAAAGAACACTGAAATCAAGGAATACAAAGGGAGAAACATGGGAGAGCAGAGAGAACTGCGAACAAGCCATCAATAGGGACCAATCTGGGGAGGCCCTTGCAAGCTTGTTTAAAAATGTTGGACTTTTCTTAGACTTGTGGTGGTGATGGGAAGTTTGATGTGATTGGATTTGCATTTTTACTAGATGAGTTTAGGTGTAAGGTAGAGGATATGTTGGAGGGGAACAAGACTAGAGACAGAGAGATATGAATAGCCCATTGATAATGATCTGGAGAGAGATCACGGTAACTTAACAACAGAGCCAATGTCTAATATTGGGGGACTTGAGGGCAAGAAGGAAACTTTGGTGGAAAAGTGCGCACATAAAGAGGGGGTTTCCATATGAAGACCTCTGTATGTCCCAGTCTCGCTTTCACATTGGCATCCTTATGACTTTTCATCTTGGTCTTAAAAAATACCATGTTATACAACCTTCAGATAACCACTTGAATAACCTTTACAGAAAGGACACTGCTTTTGGGAATCATGTTGAAGGGGAGTTATCATTCACCAATTTCTATCTTATCTTGCTATGTATCTGCTCAAAGTAGAGTTATAGAGGACAATAGAGTCAGACTTGAGAGATATTTAGGAGAACAGATTAATGTGACATAATCTTTTGCTGGATGTTGGGGATTATTCCTAAATTTCCAGCTTTGGAGTTTCGGTGAATAGTGGTGTTGTTTAGAAAACACTGAGGAGAGGCAGGAGGAGGTAATAAATTTGATTCAATTTTAAAAAAATTATTTATTTATTGGCTGCACAGCATGTGGGGCCTTAATTCCCCTACCAGGGATCAAACCTGCACCCCCTGCATTGGAAGGCACTCCTGCAACTGGACTGCCTGGGAAGTTCCTAAATTTAATTTTAAACTTGCTGAACTTGAGATGCCTACAAGGCATCCATGTCAAGATGTGGACAAGTATGGTAGTCTGGAGTCAAGAGAGCAGATTTGAGGGTTCTTTTCACATAGATGGTGCTGAATAGCATAAGAGTAAATAATACATGAGGGGCTTCCTTGGTAACTCGATGGTAAAGAATCCATCTGCCAGTGCAGGTATTATGGGTTTGATCCCTAGGTGGGGAAGATCCCCTGGAAGAGGAAATGGCAACCCACTTCAGTATTGTTTTTTAATTGAAGGATAATTGCTTTATAATATTGTGTTGATTTCTGCCATGTATCAGCATGAAACAGCATTAGGTATACATATGTCCCCTCCCTCTTGAACCTCCTTCCTACCCCCCCAGTCCCATTCCTCTATGTTGTTAGAGAACACCAGTTTGAGCTCCCTGAGTCATAGAGAAAATTACCCCCGGCTATCTGTTTTACACATAGTAATGTATATGTTTCCATGCTACTCTCTCCATTCACCCCTCCTTCCCTTCCTGTGTCCACAAGTTTGTTCTCTATGTCTGCATCTCCATTCCTGCCTTGCAAATAGGTTCATCAGTACCAGACATTTCTTCAAAAAGGACATATAGATGGGTAATAAACACTCAAAAAAGATGCTCAATGTCTCTCATTAATAGAGAAATGCAAATCAAAACTACATGAGATATCACCTCACATGGGTCAAAATGGCCATCATCAAAAAATAAATGCTGGAGAGGGTGTGGAGAAAAGGGCACCCTCTTGTACTATTCAGTTCAGTTCAGTTCAGTCGCTCAGTCATGTCTGACTTTTTGTGACCCCATGAACTGCAACACACCAGGCCCCCCTGTCCATCACAAATTCCCAGAGTTCACCAAACTCTTGAGTCAGTGATGCCATCCAACCATCTCATTCTCTGTCATCCCCTTCTCCTCCTGCCTTCAATCTTTCCCAGCATCAGGGTCTTTTCAGATGAGTCAGCTCTTTGCATCAGGTAGCCAAATTTGGAGTCTCAGCTTCAACATCAGTCCTTCCAATGAACACCCAGGACTGATCTCCTTTAGGATGTTCTGGTTGGATCTCCTTGCAATCCAAGAGAGTCTCAAGAGTCCTCTCTGACATCACAGTTCAAAAGCATCAGTTCTTTGGTGCTCAGCTTTCTTTATAGTCCATTGGTGGGATGTAAATTGATACAGTCACCTTGGAGAGCAGTATGGAGATTCCTTAAAAAACTAGGAATTAAATTATCATATGCCCCAACAATCCCACTAGTGGGCATATACCCTGAGGAAACCGTAACTGAAAAAGACACATGTAATCCAGTGCTGATTACAGCAGTTTACAATAGCTAGGACAGGGAAGGAACCTAGATGTCTGTCTACAGATGAATGGATAAAGAAGCTGTGTTACATACATATAATTGAATATGACTCAGACATAAAAAGGAACACATTTGAGTAAGTTTTAATGAGGTGGATTAACCTAGAGCATATTACACAGAGTGAAGTAAGTCAGAAGAAAAAAAAAAACAAATATTTTATATTAATGCATATATATGGAGTCCAGTCCCCTATTCTTGCTTGGGAAATCCATGGACAGAGGACCCTGGAAGGCTATAATCCATGGGGTTGCCAAAGAGTTGGACATGACTTAATGACTAAGAAGGCAGCCTCGTGTAAGATGATGAGGAATTTCCAGTTCTAAGGGTCTGGAATCTCAGAAGCCCAGACATTGTTTTGAGGAAATAGGAGTATTTAGCTGTAGTAGATGTACCAGGGAATTAAGCAAGTGAAGGAATATGTGAATCAGCATCTGCTAGTTTTGTCAGTGTGAATGAAGAGTTTCAGTAGATGCAGAGGAAACTTGGAGATGGTGTGCTAGGAAAAATTCATGTTAAGCAGAGACTATAACTATACCAATATGATATGAAGCTTTGTGGGTTCACCTGGCTTTCAAATTCACTTTTAAAAGTTTACCTATGTATAAATCTTTCTTAAATGCTTCTTTACCTCTGTAGTGTGGGGTTTTATATTTATATTTGCAATCTTTACAAAGTCCTTTGGGATGGCGATATACTGTTCCCTTGGTGGCTTTCTCTTCTAGTGAGTGAGTGAAATTACATTAACTCTGTTACAGATGTGCAGTGGAAGACTTTAAAGAAATCTTTGTATGCAATTTAACAGCCATAGCTGAAGGTAACAGCTCCTATAGTCGAGGCTTCACCAGTTCTAGACACAGTACTAATGGGGATTTCCCTAGCCACTAGTTCCCTGGTAGCTCAGATAGCTAAGAATCTGCCTACAATGAGGTAGACTTGGGTTCGATCCCTGGGTTGGGAAGATCCCCTGGAGAAGGGAATGGCTACCCACTCCAGTATTCTTGCCTGGGGTATTCCATGGACAGAGGAGTCTGGCAGGCTATAGTCCATGGGGTCGCAAAGAGTTGGACATGACTGAGCAACTATCACCAGCCACTAGTTAATTATAGCTGGTGATTTTTTTTAAAAGAGATGTTTCCCTCAGATTTTTCTCTTTTGAGATAAGAAACATTTTATACTCAGAACATCTAATGCAGAGTTGAAGAATTCTTTGCATGTTAAAATTATGTTATCTTCTGTAGTCCAGTAAGTATCATTGGAACCTTCAGTCCCATGATTACCGTGTCAAAATCCTTTCCTTTAGGAAGCAGCTGCCAAGGCTAACTTTAGTTTTCCTTGGCTTTTTTTTTTTTTTTCCTGCTTTGTTTACCCTAATTATCATGAGGCATTTTTCTTTTTACAATTTTTTAAGTTAGACTGTAAGCCTATAGTTATGTTGAATCTGGTTATTAAAAAGAAAGTTAAGCTATGTTATTGGCTATATTCAGATTCTAAGATAATATTTACATATGATAATCCAGTCTATTAAAGGGATGTAGATTAGAAAGAAAATCTGATCTCCAGGAGCTAATTGTTTCGTGTACAGAGTTTCTATGATTTTTATTCTTAATTGTAATATTCACCTAATGAGAGCCAACTCAGTTTTCTGATTCATTTGCGAAGAAAATTGGGTGGCCAGAAATGAATATTGTTATTTATTCCATGGAATATTCCCCTGCCCCCCACAAAAATTACAGTCACTGATGTTTTTTTAAGTGTGCTGTTTTATTTTGTGAGTAAGTTTGAAAGTTTCTTTTGGTATTTTACCATCTCCCACTTGTTTATTAGCTGTCAGCTAATTTGAGGATTTGAAAGGAATATTTTACTCTTCCCTGTAATAAACATTAGGTGCCACTAGATAGAAGTAGAGAGTCTCTACAGCCTGAGAACTCATTCATCTGGGACTATTTGAAGATCAGGCAGTCACTTCTCTGTGTCTAAAATAATATTTTCTTTGAGAAAACTAGCAAATTTATTATGGTAAAAAATAGAAATGGAGATGTTTAAGGAAGAGGACTAGAGTTGAATTAGCATATTTCAATTCTTTTTCTCTGGATTGGATTCTATTTATTGCTTATGTAACCTTCACACCTTTTATATGAGTTTAGTAAAATCAATTAGAGGTACATTGAGTTTACCATGGTCTCAGGTTTCCAACTGCCACATTCTTTGGGTCACAGTCTGTATATAGTGTGTGCTCAGTCAGTCAGTCATGTCTGACTCTTTGTGACCCCATGGACTGTAGTTCGCCAGGCTCCTCTGTCCATGGTATTCTCCAGGCAAGAAAACTGGAGTGGGTTGCCATTTCTTCCTCCAGAGGATCTTTCCCATCCAGGGATGGAACCCTTGTTTCCTGCATTGGCAGGTGGAGTCTTTACCACTGAGCTAGCTGGGAAGTTCAGTACAGTTTGTGTGCATTCCATTTTTCATTTGAATGTTATCCTTTAAGTACAAATGTCATTCTCTCCAAGTTTGCTGAGATCCCTTTAAATGAGCTTCCTATTTTGTTTCTTTTTTATTTTCTCTTTTTTTAAAAAAAAATATTTTATACCCTAAAAAAGACAGTTTACCTTTAAAAAATATTTTCCACAGGCTTCTTTCTGTTTTTTTGGGAGGGGGGGCATGCTGCTTGGGGGATCTTAGTTCCCCAACCAGGGATTGAACCCAGGCCCTCAGCAGTGGAAGCAAGGAGTACTAAGCACTGGACTGCCAGGGAATTACCTCTACAGGATTTTTTTTTTTTTTGCATGTTTAATAAAGAATGTATTTTTAAGTTACTACAAATTTAAAATTTAGTAAATGGAGGGATTTTAGGAATCACAGTTTAAACACACATATAAGTTACCATGTTAAGAGAGATCATTTCTGGAATTCCCTGTTTGATAGAGAAATTCTGTGTAGGTTATTAAAATTAATCTACTTTGCTCAGTGAAAATCTAAGTGCTTAAAATTAGGCTTTAGAATCTTTTCTTAATTAGGTTGAACGAAATTCTGAACACTCAGAGTTAGAAATTGGGTATGTTATGCAGGGAGATGAAGGGTTATAGTCCTTTATGATGCATTCTGTCTGACCCTAACACATTATGGACCCCTTCCACTTGTTACTTTGGCAGCATCTGTGAATATAATAATTTGGAATTAATGTTTGAAAATTATTACACATATTTAGAAATGTCTGAAATAAAGTCAAATTTAGTAAACTTGTTTTGAAGCAACATATTCATTTTGAGCACATGCCTATGAATCCTCATATTTTCTGAATTCTGGTGGTTATTTTTAAGTTATGCTACTTACATTTCATGACTGTCATATAGCAGTTATTTAGGAGGTTAAATCTAAATCAATTTGGTTTGGTTAATGTGTGTGATACAGTACAATGTTGATGAAAAAATATTGTCTTAATATAAATAAATTTGATATTTTTCTGGGTGAATGAGGTAAACTTTATAATATACCAAAAGAAATTGTTTTGTAGTTAAAACCAAATAGATCTTTACAATATATAAAATAGAAGAGTACCATCTTGGAAAGCATAATTAACTCATTGTAACCATTATATTTCATTTCAGTTATAGTCCAAAATGCTGTAGCAGTAATGTATTTCTTTGTATTATAATAATTTATTAAAATTAAAGAATGTTCTAATAGTACTTATCTTAATCTAAATACGCTTCTGACAATGAAGGGAATCTGGCTAATGCTTATTATAAGGCCACAGTATTTTAAGAAAAGCTTAGCAGAATGTTAAAACCTAACACTCTAGAGTACAGAAACGTGGGTTTACCATTTACTCCTGTAAACCCAGGGCAATTTACATATTACCCTAAATCACGATTTCCTTAGATAATGAAAACACCTTGAGGACAGGGATTAAATCTGTCTTATCCTGGTTGTTCAGATGGTAAAAATCCACTGGCAATGTGGGAGACCTATTTTGATCTCTGGATCCAGAAGATCCCTTGGAGAAGGAAATGGCAACCCACTCCAGTATTCTTGCCTGTCTCACAGACAGAGAAGCCTGGAGGGCTACAGACCATGGAGTCATGAAGAGTCAGACATGACTAAGCAACACTGTTGTATTCACAGTGCCTGGCACATAGTAAACACTCAGTAAATATTGAATGAATTAACAAAAGGATACCTGTACCTCATGACTCTTGTAAAGATTCAGTTAAAGATAAATACTTAATTTTTTTTTTAATACGTAAGTAAATACACATGTATGTATAGATGAGTGTTGTTGTTTTGTCACTAAGTCATGTCTTGAATATTTTGTGACTTCCTGGACTGTAGCCCGCCAGGCTCTTCTGTCTATGGAATTTCACAGGCAAGAGTACTGAAGTGGGTTGCCATTTCCTTCTCCAGGGGATCTTTCCAACCCAGGGATTGAATCCCTGCATCTCCTGCTTGGCAGGTGGATTCTTTACTATTGAGCCACTAGGAAAGCCCGTAGCAGAGTATATGATATATTTAATTGCTCAACTAACAGAAGTTATATCATGATTCTTCCATGTCAGCTCTAAGGATAAGTATTTTAAATAACTCCAAATGTAGGACTGTTTTTTGCCTATGTCAAAATTAAGTACAAGAAGCAATCAGGATTAGCAATTAATTTGGTTGTTTAACTTGTTGAATATAACTTGAAATAATGTTTACAAACTCTCTAAACCAGTCAACACGTTCTGTACTGAGATAAATTCTCCTCCTCCAAATCAGACGCCGTAATACTTAAAATGTCTACAAGATAATTGTACTTTTTATATCTGGGATTTGGACAGCTTTTCTGGATTTCAGACTAATATGAAAAATTTAACATTCATCCAATTTCTGAGATTTGTCTTAACTATGCAGATCAAGTAATAGTGCTTTTCAGAAAGGAAATGAAGTGGCTTTAAGACAAACTTGAAAAATAATCCTCAAAAAGCTCTTGATGCAGCTGTTCTATCATGTGTAACAAACATCTGAATTTACTTCCTGAATGTGCTCATTATTTGATAGCTGCATATCACTTAAGGAACATAGCTTTCATGAATGCTCCCTGGGAATTATGACTCACAGATATGTTTGTAACTTCTTTATGTCCATTACATTGAAATAGAAACCTTTAGGTTTCATATTTGGGAAGGGGTTAATTTGTCAAAAGCAATGCCGCTATACCTTTGGATATTTTACAAGGTAGAAATCATCATTTTCCCTTGAGAAGACATCCAACGCAAACAGAAGCAATCAATTTCAGAGCGGGAAGAATTCGAGTTCTTTACTCATGGTCAGAAGTTTTGTAGAGGGCCCTGGAAGACCACCATTTTCCAGTAGGGCAGTGAAGTTAAAAGCCATTCATTCATTCATTCAATGCCATTGAACAAGCATCATATTAAAATGCTTTTAAATTATTTAATGGAAATTAACTTTCATCAAGGAGTGATTATCTTTATGAGAAGATCATCCCCTTCAGTCAGGCTCCTGGCTTAGGCATGGGAGCATGTGTGGAGCTGTGATATCAACTGACTCAGCCCTGCTAGTCTTTGAGAGGAAGATGCCCTTCTGTTGCACAAAGCATTGCGCTAGGCGCTGGGCAGGGACAATGGTGAATGGCTTTTACCGCTAGAGGTTGTGTACAGATCTCTAGATCTCATGGGATTCCATGGTGACTCAGTGGTAAAGATCCTCTTTCCAATGCAGATTTGATCACTGGGTTGGGAAGTTCCTGGAGAAGGAAATGGCAACCCACGCCAGCATTCTTGCCTGGGAAGTCCTATGGACAGAGGGGCCTGGTGGGCTACATTCCGCAGGGTCGCAAAGAGTAGGACAGGAGTTAGTGACTAAACAACAATTAGATCCCAATAGCATAATGGGCAAATTGCAATCACTACCCAGTTCTGTTGTGTCTTGATCACTTCATCTTAAAAGCATTTCAGACATTTGTACTTATTTTTAAGATGATGCCGGAAACCTTGATGTGACCTACAATGTCACTTTTTATGTTTTAGGGTCCACTTGCCCCTCCAGACTCAGCTCACACAGTTCTCTGCCTTGCAACCTAAATTCTAGATATGTCCTTTTTGGATCAGTTCACGTGTGCTCTCTCAGATAGCAGAGTCTCTGTCTCTTTCTCCTCCCTTTCCACCAAATTCAGCTTAAATTCTTACCTCACATCTTAGAAAAATTGGTCAATTTCCCAGGGAATCCTCCCTTAATAAGTTAAAATTTCATTATACCATGTATCTCCTTTGAACATATACTATATTTAAATATTATATTTACTTAAGCATTTAATTATTTTTCTCACCAGCTAAACTTTAAAGACCATGAGAGCAAAGACAGTGTCTGCTTTTAGTCATTTTATCTCCAGTGCCTAGGACAGTGTCTGACACATAGATACTCAAAAAAAAAAATTCCTCAATGGATAAAGGGATAAATGAATGAATGAATGAATAACACAATGTACAAACAAAAGTGCTACATTCATAAAAATGTTTGGGAGTTTGGAACTCCCAAGTCACTATGGGAATTCAGAAGAATAAATGAATTTCCCAAATAAGTAACATAGGATACTTGAAAGTAACAACTATGGCTGCATTTTGTAAAGGTACAGAGTGAAAGTCTTGCCATATCAGATTGGATGATACAAGCCCTGGCATTCCACAATTACTGAGCATCCGTCCTATATCGGGCACTCTATTAGGCACTTCAGTGAACCACTCAGATAAGAATTAGTTTATGATTCTGGTGCTTATTTTATTAGTCCAAAAAGTGACCTTGGAGTTCTCATTTTAAAAAGTCCCTCTGAAATTGCACTTTTGTCCTTTGGAAAAACTACTTAATTTGCTGGTATTTCATTTGAGGGGCTCTGGGCCTTGATTATTATTGGACAATGGCGTTAGGGTCCTGAGAGGTTACCCTTAGTAACTCTTTGGTGTTGACAGGGTGAAAAGTGTTAAAACTACCATGGAAATCATCACATCTTCAAACCACTTAAACCTGTCTTGCTAATGAAAGTCTGCCATGCCCGGCGTATGTCAGTCCCTAGGGCAATCTGTAAGAGAAAGAAACCCCAAGTGTGGATGAACTCCAGCCCTGCTGGGGAAGGGTTGGGGGTGCCTGGCTATGTCTCTCAGGTCTCCTGAGGCACTTTGACCTCTGTCTTCATCTCATGTAGGGTTTCTAGTCTACTTGGAGGTGACAGCTGTCTTCTGATACATTTTGAGATCTCAGCATCTTAAGGTACTGATGGACTTGACCTTTCATTCACTTCCACTTAATAGGTGGGTCTTATTTTTTTTCCTCATCTTTTGATAAATGTCCTGGAATTCCACAGTCCTCCCCATGTTCTGCCAGTGATGCCACCCCGTGGTGGTTATAGCTTTATAGCTGCTGGTAAAGACTTTTCTTGGGAAAGGGACCAGGCCCAGTAGGCTCTGTGCCAGCTGTGTCCAGCTTCCTCCATAAACCCGCAGTTGTTGGGATGTTCTCTGCAGCGCAGATCGCTTCTTCTTTAATCACTGGTAATAATGAAGTTTTTGTCATATTAAAGGGGAAATAAGAGAAGCGATTGAGAATAGTTTGAGAGGATGACTATGTTGTCCCTCAGGTCCAGCGACAAGAGGACTACAATGGGTAGCTTTCAGAGCTACATATGGTCTTCCTTCTGAGGGAGTTGATTAAGCGACTCCGGATGAAATTGAAATCCTGTGATTTGACCTTTGTCTGGCCTGGGAGGGCTGCAATTCGCATAACAATTTCCTTTTGTTCTTTGTTTGGAGTTATTAATCCAACATGAGCCTCGAATTAATCAGGGGTAGTGCGTAGCTCCATTTCTAATTCACAGCTCCACTGCTTGTGTCTCTTTTAATTAAGGCCGAATGATAGCAAGCCTTAGCTCTGATTGCCACACTTGCTAACCACACATCGAGGGATGAAGAGGCTAAACAGGCAGAAGGAGATTACGTCAGGGTTTCACTTAATTGTTTTCTTCCTTTAAGTAAAGAGCACTGACTGAACCTTGTTAATTCTGGTCTGGGAGAGCTCCTTATACATGTGTTACTTGTCTTGACTTTGGGATGCAGTGGAGAGAAATTCAAGTTCTTGTTAGTACCCTCAGGTGTAACGACCAAAGGGATTACATGAGTTGCTGTTGCAGTTATAGATTGAAACTCTTCACTGGAGATGGGAGGTTGGTTCGTCATGGGGCCCATGTCAGAGAACTTTGACCCTTGGTTGCCTGTACATTAGGGCTTCCCTGGTGACTCAGATGGTAAAGAGCCTCCCTGCATTGCAGGAGACCTAGGTTCAATCCCTGAGTTTGGAAGATCCCCACTCCAGTATTCTTGCCTAGAGAACTCCATCGATAGAGGAGCCTGTCAGGCTATAGTCTATGGGGTCACAAAGAGTCCAAAACGACTGAGCAGCTAACGCTTTCACACTACCTATACAGGGGTTGATACGTCTGAAGCTCTAAGGACTGTTCAACATTGCTCAGTCAAAACTTTGTAAAATGAATAAATTGGAAATGTTTCTAATGTGACTTAGATTATTCTAGAATTCAGTATCATATGGTTCTGTCTTCTACTTCGTTAGAAAGGATGTAATTACTAGAAGGACCTAATTATAGTTTAGCTTTACCAAGTAGGCTTTGCTACAGTGTGGAACCCAGGATGTATCTTGTGGGATTTTAGTAATAATTTTTTCCCTTTGGTAAAAGTTGTTAATTGCCTCCATTCCTTCAACTGCTTCTCATGATTTGGAAGGCAAATATAATATACAGATATAGATCAAATGATAAGTAAAATTGAACTCCAATTTACTATACACCTCCCTGAAAGACAATGGCTCCTTATAGAAAATCAACTCTGAGACTCAAAATCATTTAATTAACCACTGTTCCAGTGAACTTAAGATCTCTGTACAACTCCACAGGTAACTTATTCCTCCTTCCAAATGTCTGACTAACCTGAAAGAAATTGACTGTTCATTACCTTAGAGTTCAAGCTTGGGCAGAGGTGTAGAGTGAAGTAAATACAACAGCCTAATCGGTGCATGATATTTTCCTTTGTGAGACTCAGGTTTTAGAATAAACCAACAAGCAATGGGAAGTTTGACCCGGTAGTCTATATGGTTCCTTTCATCTTGAAAACTGTAGTTCTGTTTACATATCCATCAAATCCCAGATTTGGTCATTCATTTCACTGATCTTTATTTTGTCTGTCTATGAAAATAGTAGGCTTCCACTGGCTAGAGATGTATGTATATTTTCTACAGAATTAAAGTCTGGGTAATGTTTTAAATTTAAACGTATCATTGTGTTTCAAACTGACTTCCTCTTATGATTGCACTCAGTGTTATATTGTTTTTGTTGATACGTGAATCCTGCCAAGCTCCTCTGTTCATGTACTGTTCATGGAATTCTACAGGCAAAAATGCTGGAGTGGGTAGCCATTCCTTTTTCCAGGAATCTTTCCGACCCAGAGATTGTTCCCAACCTGGGTCTCTTACATTGCAGGAGAAGCCCATATTGTTCTTATTGATATATGAATAACTATTATCTGTTAAAAGGGATAAAGAATAGAATCCAATTTGTAAAGGAAAGGACACTGAACCGGAAGTTAGGGAAACCTAGGTCAGGTCATAGCTCTGTTCTTGCTTGCTGTGTGCCCAAAAGTGTTTAGGTCTTATTTCCAATTTTGGCAGAATTAGGATAGAATAAACTTGAGTTTTCTTCCAACTCTGACTTTCTATAATTCTGATAGTTTTTATTATGATTAGGACTTTTAGTCCAATACATCAGATGTATTGAATGTTTTGCTTTTCATTGTAGAATGTTTTCAGCTCCTTTTCGATAGATACATAAAAATACAGGTAACATTTCTAAGCAAATGATAAAAAAGCAGCAACAAAGTTCAGGGAAAATGTATTTTCATCTGCATTTTAAAGTCTAATTTTTTACTTTTAGAATAACAGGCAGGGAAAGTGACCAAGGAGATTGGGCTGAAAGTATCTTTGCGAAAGAATATAGGAAGATAAAGGAAGATGGGGATGTGAAGGGAGGTTTAATAGGATGGGGATGATTTGAGCATGTTTATAGGTTAAGAAGAATGATTTGGTAGAACAGACGATACACTTAAGATGGGCAGAATTGATGAAGCAAAGTCCCACTGTGAGGTGAGCTGAATGAATTCAAACTACTGGTGGTGGTAATAGGGTTAACTCCAAATAGAAGGAGAAAGACTTCCTTCTCTGACCCTGCAGAGACATAGATTAGGTGCATTGTAGAAGTGATGGTGTATGGATGGGGCAGGTAATACCTAATTAAGGGAAGTGAGGTCATCTGAATTTGGTGGGGTGGTTTCTTAAAGAGAGAGGTAAAGGTTTGGGGCAGATACAAAAGGGAGTGAGAGGAGGTGAGAAAGGCAACTCAAGGAATCTTGAATGGGCTTCAAGCCCAAGAGTATGTAGGGTTCTGGCAAGGGTCTGTGCTGTTGTATAATTTTCACTGGCTGTGTTCAGCTGCCCCAGGAGGTCGGGGGGTGGGAGGGGTGGTGAGTTTCAGAAAAGGCAGACTGTAGACTTCACTGGGGAAGCTCCTGGGGAAGAGATGTGCAGGGGTAAAGAGGAATTGATACGCCTTGGTGCATTGATCATATTAATTCCTCAATTTTGAAAGATTAAACACAATTTTTGACAGTTTGAAGAAAGAGAGACAGAGGCTACAGGAAGCTAGATAATGCCTTGAAGTCAAATGTTCTTGTCCCTGCACTGTATATTGTCATTTAATAGTTGAACACTTCCCCTTTCATTGTTGCCATCAAAATTATTGGATTGAGTCATTCAAAGGATTATATGCATGAGAACTTGTAAGGGAACTCAAAAGTAAATCTTGTCTGGTGAGTAGATTTTGCTTTATAGTAGAGGTCAAATCCATAGAAAATCTAGAAGCAGAATTTACCATATATTTATGGACACCAGTCTTTGGCTTTCAGTACTGTCCACTGCCTTTCTTTTGCTCTTTTCATCTCTTGACTGAGATTCAAACAGTAATTTTAACCTTTGGGAAAGGCTGGTAGCCCTCTGCAAGTCAAGATATTATTGCCACATATCCAAACTGTGGATGTCAGACTCTTTGGGGTTGTGATACACCCAGATGGTCTTCATTTTTTGCATTTCTGCAAATGTCATTACCAAATACAACAGTTTTTCCTTCAAAGTCATTAGAGCCCATTTGGCACCTTCTCTAGTCTATCCTACTTGTTACCTTTTAATTACTTTGTGAGAGGATCTAGTGGTCTTGTTGTTGCTGAGGGCCAAATAACCAAGGGGTTAATGGTTTTCCTGTCCCTGGCCAATTGGTTTTTAGTCAGTAGTTATTTATGGGGAAGTCCAGGGACCATTAGTTTTCAAGTATGTACAGCTGTACTCTTCACAACTGCTGCTCCATAAGCAAAGGTGGACTTACTTTTTGTGTACAATTGTTTTTTTTTTTTTTCCCCTGATTGGTTATGCCATTTATGAATGATTCTTGATGCAAAACATGGCATTGGATTCTATTTTATTATTTGGATTCCATATTTCATAGGATGCTGTCATCTTTATTTAGACAAGGCACAAAAGTACGTACCTCCTTCCACTTGTGCAAATTGTTCCTGTGTAGCAAAATATCAAATCTCGCCCCCATTGCATATTCGCTGTACCACTCTCCATACATTGGCATAGGTGCTGATGATCCTCATTGTAAAATCAGTGACTGGTTGGCCTTGGTCTTTTTCTGTCTCATGCTCTGTTCTTTTGGACATAAGGTAGAGATTACTATTAATGGTTCTTTCAGTTTCTAGGAGCTCCTCCCTCTGTGCTGTCTTCCTGTGATTTTTTTTTTTTCCTACCCTCATTGAATGGTAGTCTTTGATGTCACACAAGAGAATACTGTTGGCTAACAGTCTGGAGACTGCTTCATTTGAGCTAACCACCACATGAAAACAAATGTGATCCATCATATTTCATTAACTAGCTGTCCTCCTTTTAGTTGCCCTTTTTTGATGTCAGAGTGCATCCTGACAGGAATCAGAAAGATATGTGTGATTAAGAACAGTAATAATGCTATTGCATTGTATTGTAAATTACCTTCCTGGGCCCTGCTACTTTATCAGCCCCACTGGCATTGGCTCCCGTACATTTTTGACTACTCAGTATATACAGTGTATTAGCGCAATGGAGATCATTATGTGGCCTGTATTTGAGTCATTTTTATTTAAGATGCCAAACAATAAGCTGTTGATTGGGGGAACAAGAGGCGAACAATAATGTTCTGTGTCACATAATACACCACCATTTTCCAGCTTTGCTTTAGAAGGGCCCTCTTTATTGTTTTTGTATAAAAATGGTTCTTAGGAGGAGGAATATTTTGCTGAGGTATGTCATTATTTTGCAAATTTCTATTATCTCATCATGTTGTCTTCATTGTAAATTGCAGCTAATTAGGAACCTAGTTAGAGCCCCAGCTTTGAGGCTGGCTTTTTTGTGAAAAGAGCCCACCGATTACCGCACTACAAGAGAGGAAGGGAGAGAAAAAGGAGATTAATCTGGTTACCTAGGCGACACTCGCTTCCATCTGCGAGGAACAATACATTTTTGTTTCCTTGGCTCAGTTCAGATCTGTTTTGTTTAGATGGAAAAAAAAGAGAGAGAGAGAGAGAGAGAGAAAGAGAGAGAAAGAGAAGGAACCTAGCTGGACAACAATGCTGAATTCTGTCTAGCCCAGGCTTACAGGCTTGATTCCTCTGCAAGTTAGGGGTCTCAGGGGAGTGAGAAGATGAAAGAGATAAGCTCCAAAGTTGTCAAAGGTCATGACCTTGCCACACAAAGCCAGCAGTTTTACCTCTAAATCCTCTTCTTCCAAAAAAGCACTTAATGAAATAATATACTGTTCTTCTCAACACCCCATAGTCTATATTAAGGACTAAGGTCCCACAATTGTGCATTTAAAAGGAGTCATTTTTGATTTCATACTAAATTATCAGTGACTCTAAGAAGTTACTTATGGATCCAGTTTTTGTCTCAGCAAGTTAACTTTGACTTTTCTAATTCTTTTTTCTTTTTTTTCCCAAGTAGCTTTCCCCAAACCTACTTCTTTTTTTTTTTTTTTCGGTTGGTGACACACAGTGTTTAAGTTATGATTTTACTTTCCAGTGAATAAAACAAAACTAGGGAATCAACCCCAGATTGAGACTTATTAAGCAACTTCCAGTTGCCTTTGTTGTATGTCAAATTTCTAAGTCTTTAGAATAGGATGGCCATTTATTTCTCTCTGGCATCATGTGTGGGTGTTCCCAGACTGTCGGCGGCCTCTTATACAGTCACCAGAAAAAGGGCTGAGAATGGCAAGAAAGTGAAATAACTGGGCCAAAAGGCTCAGGAATCTCAGGGCTTCTTCAGGAGAACTGGCTAAACCCACAGTCTCTGATGAGCATAATGCTTTCGGCATCATGCTCTCACTGGTTGGTATGCCATCCTGCATAATGAGTAGTTATCCAGGAAGGTTATGTGTGATGACATACAGTTAAAGGAGGCTCCAAGAGAGGAATGTTGGCTTATCTGTGTTTCTAGTCATAAAATGTATTGATTAAATCAGAGCAACTGGCTTGTTTTAAATACCCTGTAGAATCCATGCTCCATGCCCCTGAATGTCTCATCATTTCTCTTTCCAAAATACATTCTTAATAAAAGGAAAATAAATATTTTCATAACAACTACGAGTTACTCAGTTTGCAGTATACACCAATAGGCTTTTCTTTTCATAGGGGATTACCCATCTCTCTTCTCTTGAAAAGATACTTACCCAAATTATTCTGTATTTGTCACTCATCTGGTCATCTAGAGTACCTGTATTCTTTCTTATCCTCATTAGAGCATTAGGGCAGTTCCAAATGATGCATCTCATAGGATTTATAAGGACTCCTATAAAACTGAAAAAATTTTGAACTCATGCAATCCTTATTCATTCTAATAGTAATAGATTTTATAGATAAAAACAAAATCTTCCTTCTTTTCCCAAACTTACCCTCAAAATGATCCTCTGCAGGGTATCAGATAAGCTTTCCAATTTACATGTGCACCACAACCGAGACAAGATACAAATAAGTTTACTATAGCAAACCTTCAACAGGAGTCTTCTCCCAGTAACCTATTACTGGATAAGGTCAAATGACAACATATTGCACTGTTATTAAAAGCTGGAACCTCATTCTGAAGTTTGTGAAACCAAGGTTACTCTTGGCAATGGCAGGGACTAAATGTGCAGATGTGTTTTGGAAATCCACTTTGAAACAGACAGATGATATGGTCTCTTGTTATCTGAAAATGAACTTTTTTTCATTTAAACTGTGAAGCCTTTTTAATCTTTAAGGGGACATGATCTCAGTACCTTTTTTTAAGTGAAGAATTTTAGTAAGTTACATAGTTATACAGAGAACGAGTTGTGGCAGGGAAGTCAACACAGCTCAGAATAACTTTCTTCACAGAAAGTATTTGCATTCTAAGGATCTCCGTGTCCTTTTTTCATCTGTCTGATCCATCCAACCCCTATTCTCAGCTTACATATGGAACTTAATTTCTTTATAAAGGCTTTGATTGATTATATGCTGAGAAGGTAAAGAAATGAAAATGAGAAAACTATTTAGCATGTGCAGAAGCATATTTTTGTTCATTTGAGATAAAACAGGATTCTTTAACCACAAAATATGTTAATCTAGCATGGGAATGCAATTATCACCAGATGAGATGGCAATAGCTCCTTCCTTACCAGGATGACTGGTGTTAATAGACAGTAAAGAAGGGTGCATTTACCTGATGGATTTAGGAAGGATTTGGTACTTCTCTAATACCTAAGTGTCCCGTGGCTTCAGTCCTGACTTATTGTTGCTTGCTCAAGGCCTTAGGTTCCCCCTCTTCGGAAGTAACTTCTAATATTCTGCCCTGAAAAAGTGGTTCAAAATGGATGCAGAGGAAAGGGTGCCACCTGCTGATTTGTCATCCTAAAGCAATTCTGATTTTCTTGGAGGTTTCTCAGACAAGATCTAGGAAAGCCTGATACTATTTAGGTCAGAAATGACAAGCACGAAGCCCAGAGTGGTGAGG
>ML663562.1:12622247-13035984 GCA_007570785.1 Antilocapra americana | reverse complement strand
TTACTAGTTTCAGAGAAACTTGTGGACAATAAGGAAGTGACTTCTTTGTCTTATGAAATTTCCTTGTCTGGAATTACTTCTGGACTCTTCTCGGAGTGGAAAACATGTCCAGTAAAAGCCACTTTGTGATAGTGGAAGTTGCTCTGATGAACTTGACTTTTTTTTCATTCTGTTTTGTAAGGAAACATCCTTCTTTCTTGTTGCTTGTGACAGTATCAAAGAAGACTGCTTCAAGTAAAGCAAAATAAAAAGATGTATTAACTTGTCCCCTAAATGCATTTGCAAATTAAACTTGTAGAAACTTATCACTTCTGTTTTTCCTGCTGAAGTTTGCAATTTGGGGAAATTTTATAAGTTTCAAAACAATAATTGATATGTAATTACTCACAGAATATTAGGAAGTTGGGAGAAGTAATGTATGTCTAAGAAAGACATGAATTTCTAGCTGATGAATGCAAACTGAAGTAAGCCCCAGGAAGGATTTTCAATTGAGTGGTATTCTGACATCATCTATATCAGTGTGCCTTTTTTATTGGCCATATCTGTACCAATTGGTATCCGTTTGACCACACCTGGCTAATTGATAGGAGAAAACACTATTTTTCTGAGTTAAATGGCAGAGGGAATGGTCCCTAGTAATACCCAATCTTTAAACATGACACCGAATAAACTATAATTTTAAAACTTGACCAAGATACCTTTTAAAATTATACTTATTTTAAGTATAAATTTAAGTATCAGGGTGGGCTGATGTATTCTTATCCAAAGTGAAACTCATCACCTATTGCAGTTTATTTATCCTTAATTGTTACTTGAGGACAGTTACTGTTAACCTGTGCCTCCAGTGTTAAGGTGATTTTATCCCTAATCAACTCAGGCATGAATCAGGTTGCAAGCACAGCAAGAAGAATGAGCAACAAAGGAGTCGTTACCACAAAGGAACAACTCTCAAAATGGGCCAGAGTTGTCAATAGCTCTTCGTACTCTACAAAATAGACGTTGACAAGAAAAAAAATATAGAATCCTTTTCTTTTGGAGAAATAAAAAGAGAATAGATGGGGAAAAGAAAATAAGAAAATGTAGTCACAAAGCATTTATTTGTAGTGTTAGCAAAGTGAAACATATTTTTCAATCCTTAAAATACAGGAAACTGTTAACATGTCATTGAGTGATCATGGTGGCTACTTTTATTTATACGAGATGAATCTGTGTGTGTGTGTGTGTACACATATGTGTGGGCATGTACACATATGCAGTAGAAGGAACATTGTTTTCAATTTTTGTGTGTTAGTTGCTTAGTCGTGTCCAACTCTTTGTGACCCCCTGAACTCTAGCTGGCCAGGCTCTTCCGTCTGTGGGGTTTCCCAGGCAAGAATAATGGCAGGGGTTGCCCTTTCCTTTGCCAGGCGATCTTCCCAACCCATGGATCGAACCCAGGTCTCTCACATTGTAGGCAGATTCTTTATCATCTGAGCCACAGAAGAATTTGACTAATCTCTGTAGCTGTTTTGTAAATAAGCAAACCTGCCTATGTATAAATAACTCCACCATATTATAGACTGCTTTCTAAATAGAACACTTTATTGCTATATTCTTGTTATGATTTTCCCACCGATATGTCTTTTGTTTTTAAATGGTAGCTAAGTGAGGTGATGGCTGTATATTTGTTGTTGTTTATTTTTATTTTTTTAATATTTATGTATTTATTTGGCTCTTCCAGATCTTGCTTGTGGCACCTGGGATTGGAATCTTTAGTTGCAGCATTCAAACTCTTAGTTGCAACATGTGGGATCTAGTTCTCTGCCCTGGGATCAAACTTGGGCCCCTGCATTGAGAGTGCAGAGTCTTAGCCACTGGAATGCCAGGGAAGTCCCTGCTGTATCTACTTACCTTTTAAGATAAGAAAAAAATGTTTAGCAATTATGTATCATTTGGAATTTAGTCCATCGGTCTATTTGCCATCAAAATGCTATTAATATTTTAGCACACTATTCTAATTTCTAAAAAAAAATATTATCCAGGAAATGCACAGTCACTAGTGGTAATGTCAAGTTTTACATAAGGCACAAGGTCCCTTGCTTCTTTGTTCCTAAGTGCAAGTTTTTAGTCCTTTGGTTTAACTTCCTGTATTAACTATTTCCTGGAGGAAGGAATGGCAACCCACTCCAGTATTCTTGCCTGGAGAATCCCATGGACAGAGGAGCCTGCTGGGCTACAGTCCAGGTGGTCACAAAGAGTTGGACATGACTGAGTGACTGAACACACACACACACACACACACACACACACACACACACACACACACACACACAAATGCATATATTAACTACTGAAGAGACTGCTGCCTTCTTTACCTACATTTTTTTTTTCCTTATAGGAATCATACCTCTTGGGATGCAATTTAATCTCATCACTGCTTGTTACTTCATTCTTGTATTTTTCCCCAAACATATACATAGAGTCATTCATTTGTTTTACACATACTAATATTTATTAAGTATTTATTCAGTACCTGTGTGTGCCAGAATTGTTCCAGGGATGTATCTTGGGATACACTGTGTATTAAGGAACAAAACCAACAAAGATCACTGCCCCTAGAGAACCACATTGTAGTAGGGAGAGAGGTATAAAAGTAATAAGCAGATCTTGACTCTGAAAACTTTGACAAATGTACTGAGTAATAGTAGTTGTTCAATATGTTTTGAAGTTGTTTTTAGTGTGAGGAATTACATGGGAAATGGTTCTATTTCTGCAGTGGTAAACTGCATCCAAGGTTTCAACTACATTTTGATGATTGAATGAATGTGAGGAAAATTCCAAGTGATGGGGACATACTTGAGATTGGACCATTTCTTCTTTGGAAGAACACAAGACAATTCCTGAAAGAAATACCAACTTTGCTAATTGTTCCTTCTGTAACTCTTCAATACTTTTATCTTATAAGATCTTTCTAGTGAAATATTTTGCTGTTGTTCAGTTACTCAGTCATGTCTGACTCTTTGCGACGCCATGGACGGCAGCACGCCAGGCTTCCCTGTCCTTCACCATCTCCTGGAGCTTGCTCAAACTTATGTCCATTGAGTCAGTGATGCCATCCAATCTCATCCTCTGTTGCCCCCTTCTCCTCCTGCCTTCAATCTTTCCCAGAGTTAGGGTCTTTTTAATGAGTTGGCTCTTCACAACAGGTGGCCAAGTTATTGGAGCTTCAGCTTCAGCATCAGTTCTTCCAATGAATATTCAGGATTGATCTCCTTTAGGACTGACTGGTTTGATCTCCTTGCAGTCCAAGGGACTCCCAAGACTCTTCTCCAACACTACAGTTCAAAGACATCAATTCTTTGGCACTCAGCCTTCTTTATAGTGCAACTCTCACATCCATACATGACTACTGGAATAATCATAGCTTTGATCTTGGACCTTTGTTGGCAAAGTAATGTTAGGGATAGTTATTAAAGATGAGTGGTAACACAATACCATTTGACCAAACAAATATTTTGAAACATTCTATATAAAATAACACTTGATATCTCTGGCTTATGAAGTTTTAAATTCTAAGACATTTTTTGATTACATACTATAGGCTATCTTAAAACTTCTGTATTCATTTGACTTTCGTAAAATCATGGAAGTTTCAAACTGAAGGCTTTACTCTGATCTTATTACTCACTTCTTGGGCTTTAGAATCTCTTTGAAAATCTGCTAAAAAACACAGGACCTGTCATTGCAAAAATTAATATATATATATACATATATATATATACACATAAAACAGTGCTCCAAATTTCAAGTAATTTGTAGATATCATAATTCCAGTTGCCCTCGGATGTGACCTATATCTAGACTAGTCTGTTCAGTTTACAGATAAGAATATAGAGATTCAAGTATGTTGTGGTTTATTTAAGACCATAAAGTAGTGACTGTCAGCCTAAGAATAAAGTTTTCCGATTCCTAACTTGTGTGAATTATTTCCAGTCTCCATCCCATTCTGGATATTTAAAGCTGCATTATAACCTAAGCCACAACTCTAAGACTTAAACCGACACTCTCCATGGGATTTCCCAGGCAAGAATGTTGGGGTGGGTTGCCATTTCCTCCTCCAGGGCATCTTCCTGACCCAGGGATCAAACCTACATCTCCTGTATTGCAGGTGGACTCTTTACCACTGTTCTACCTGGAAAGTCCTGTTGTTCAAAATTTAAATATTTAAATTATCCTCTTGAAAATAACATATTTTTAATAGAATACTTATTTGTCTAGTTAATATTAAAATGGAGAGTCATAATACCTTAAAAAGGAATCTCACTGAACTGAGAACTTATATTTCTTTCCTTTTTTGAAACTAGATCTTAAAAATATACCTGCAGATATAATCCAAGCTCTGCATCAAGGATGTCCATCCATTCCTCCTGGTAATTGAATTCCACTGACTGACATAATTAGGCCCTATCTGTTAAACCTGTTGTGTCAAAATCTTCTTGAAGTGTCTTCATTTACATATTTCTAACGTTGCAGAACAATTGTAATAGTCGGTTCTGTCAAGGCCCATTGTCAAATGCTTTCATTCTTTGATTGACAGTGATAATAATTGATACTATGGGTCCTTTATATTAGAGTAGTTGTTTATTTGACATAATATTCTGGAAAATGTGCACCAAAAATCTTTAAAAAGTGTTTTGGTTAAAAGTAGTTTCATAAATTTTTCATCCATTTTTCCCTCCTGTCATTTAAAATGGTGTGGATCAAACTGTCCCTAAATTATTAGACAGGAAAAAGAGCAATCTTAGTCTCTTATTTCAGATATTTTCTGGTCTCTATAGTCATTCCTCTCTGTAATCATTTACAGTATACAGAGTCGCAGATATATATAAAAATATCTAACAAGTTTAAACCAAAGAAAGTATCCTTTTTCTCTTAGCTCATACCTTTAATTTAATTAGAAAGACTTTGCAAGATCTTTTAGTAACTAAGGGAACTGACACATTAGAAAATAATGCAAAAAAACAGGGACTTAAGTACTCCCTAATTCTCACTGCTTCTGTTTTTTCAGTTAAGACATTAACACTAGTCAGTTAAGACCTATTTGGAATTGTTTGAGGCAGACTAATCAAAAAAG
This sequence comes from Antilocapra americana, assembly GCA_007570785.1. Lineage (NCBI taxonomy): Eukaryota > Metazoa > Chordata > Mammalia > Artiodactyla > Antilocapridae > Antilocapra > Antilocapra americana. Next base: position 13,030,871 of record ML663562.1, on the reverse strand, counting down.
GCTCCTCTGCCTGATTTTTTGAAATGCTGTCATTATACAAAAGAATAAGCTAAATGAGGGCTGAAAGGTTATCTTTATTGCTGATAAAAGTGATATCAGAGAATGTGGGCAAGAAATCTTGCTAATACTGAGTGCCAAGGTTAGTCAGATTTGCTCACCCAGACATGGCAGGAGTGGCCAGGGGCAGACATCTCTCCCCAAGGACAGAACCAAGTAGAACTTGTAATCCCCGAAAGCACCCATCTTCCAAGAGAATAAAAAAGAGGAGGAACTGGGCCACTTTATGTTCACTTTCTCCTACAGAGGCACACACACACATAGTTACTGCCTTTCTCTTAAAAAGCAGTAATAGAGGGGACAATGAGAAAGGAAGAGTAGATGAAAATGGGGTTGACTCCACAAGTAATGACAACAACAGGAAAAACCTTTTGCCACTAATTTTCTCCCGTTTTGTTTTCTCTTGACATCTTAGGTTTAATCATTAAACCATGAACAGGATAATCTATGAAATGAGCTCTCTTAACTTTCTTTTCAAGACAATCTCCTATTTTAATATTCTTTCTGTTCTACTATTCTGATGAAAAGATGGGGATTCTCTTTCTGTACAGAAGAGTGAGCATGGGATGCTCTAACAAAAGGTTTCCTATTCACTGACTGGGTCAGTATAATAATTCTTTTTCATTGATGATTACTACAAAGGCCTTTGGCATCAATGGTCCATTTAAATAAGCCAGTGATAAACCTAGCCAAAGGAATGAATCCAGAATGGATATCAATGCAAAACAATTCCAGATGGAAATAGAGGGTTCAAGTACCATTTAGGGCAATTTTTTTCTTCTATATTTGGTTCCTTTGGAAATTTTTCTGAAGTGAATATTTAGTAAATCTGTTCAAGCTTTGATAATGTATGTTACAGCTAGTGAAACAAATGCACATGTTTGTTTATGTTTAATCTCAGTATTTTATAAACATTTTCTCAAGATAGTTTCAAGTTCCCTTGTTACTAACAGTTGTATCTGTGATGTAATTCATTCATTCAGTAGATATTTGTTGAGATCCTAATGTATGTTGGATACTATTCCAGGGCACTTCTCTTATTTAATAATGGATTTAAAATAAATGTAATGAGGAAAAAAAATGTGTAAACTAAAGGAGATGAGAGGAGAGAGGGCCTATTTCAGATAAAGTTCTTTTCAAAAAAGTGACACCTGATCAAAGTACTTAATGAAGGGAAGGGACAAGCCATGAAGATGTCATATGAATTCTGGAACTGCAAGGCACACAGAATGATTGCAGATAACCAAGGCTCTGAGGCAGAAACATGATTAATGGTTTGCATGAGCATGTAGCCAGATGTGACAAAAGGGTTGCAGTTTGAACATGAATTTGATATTTAGTGGTAAGGAAGAAATCAGCGTATTTTACTGAAAACAAGTATATTCTGTATTCACCACCAACTCGATGGACATGAGTTTGAGCAAACTCCGGGAGTTGGTGATGGACAGGGAAGCCTGGCATGCTGCAGTCCGTGGGGTCACAAAGAGTTGGACCCAACTGAGTGATCGAACTGAACTGATCTCCTTCCAAGAATCATCTGATCATTCAAGTTGCTCTTCTTCAATTATTTATAACAGCAACCTCTTTGAGAAGCAATTAACATAATTTAAAAATTTCCTGCTTAAGTATACAGGTCAGTGATTTTTTAAAATATAAACTTATAGAGCTGTGCAACTATTACCACAATCCAATTTTAGAATATTTCCATCATTTGCAAAAGATCCCCCATGCCCATTTCCTGACAATCTCTGTTCCCACTCCCAGCTACAGGCAACCAATAATCTGTTTTATAGATTTTCTTTTTTGAACAGTTTCTTTAGTTGCAATTATACAATATGTGGTTTTTAAGATTTGACTTCTTTCACTTGGTAAGGTGTTACAGAAAAGCTTAAATGATATTTTTGGCCAACCCAATATAATGTTGCTGAGGTTATTCCCTATATGAACATACATCAGCTGTCTTTTACACTTTATTTTTGAATACCATTCCATTGAATGGATAGACATTTTGGTTTTGGTTTTACTTGGTGATGGAAATCTGTATTTTATTGTATTTTTTTTTACTTTTTGCTTATCATGAATAATGTGCTGTCACCTGCATATTCATTGTATGGATATATGTTAGAAACCTGAGTTGCTGGGTTTTATGGTAAATTTATCTTTAACTATTAATGAACTTGACAAACTGTTTTCCAAAGTAGCTATATGGTTTTGTATACCTACCAGCAATACATGCCTGTTCGTTTCTTCACATCCTAGGCAGCATTTGGTTTGTCTGTCTTTTTGTATATAGTCATTATTGTGGATATAAAGTGGCATCCTCTTGTAGTTTTAATTTTCATTTCCCTAATGATTATTGATATTTGTAGCACGTTTTCATATTTAACTATTTCATCTTTGTTGAAATGTTCATCCTGATTTCTAATGAATATTTGATTGTTCTATTGCTTTTATTAAATTCTTTGTATATTCTAAGTGTAAGTTCTTTGTGTGCTATGTGCTAAGTTGCTTCAGTCACGTCTGACTCTTTATGACCCTATGGACTGTAGCCTGCCAGGCTCCTCTGTCCATGGGATTCTCCAAGCAAGAATACTGAAGTGGGTTGCCATGCTCTCCCCACCCAAGGATCAAACCCACATCTCTTACATCTCCCACATTGGCAACGTTTTTCCCCCAGTCTGACTTATATTTTTAATACTCATTAGTGGTGTCTTTTGAGGAGCAAAAGTTTTAATTTTCATAAAGTTTACTTTATTATTTTGTTTCTATTTTGTGTGATGCTTTAATATCAGGGAAGATTTTCTGTTTTCTTATAAACATTATATAGTTTTAGTCTTTATATTTAGGTTGATGATCAAATGTGAGGTCTTTTCTACTTGTTTTTGTTTTGGTGTTTTTTGATGGCAAGAAATGTGTGTTAACACATGGAAATCTAATTGTTTAAGCAATATTAGTAGTTGTTGTAGAGATTTACATGTATACAGTTTAAATGATCACAATCTAGATTAGATTAATATTAACCAAATTTTTATGAAGTATAGATACTGTATTATATTCCATTTCTCCCCACTCCTTTTACAACTAATATACATTATGTATATATACTCATTAATAAAGTATGATAATTATTGATTCATGTAATCTATGCCTCTCAAAGAAGTTTGGAAAAAAATAGGACAAAAAAATCATTGGCATTTTTCATAAATAACTCACATATTTAGATTTCTTGGTGCTCTCATTTTCTTTTTCCATTTTTTTCCTGTAGATTGAATTACTATCTGTGTATCTGCTTTAATTTTCTTCCTCTATTAAACCTCAATATCTCCATCTTCCTTTCACTACTGTGTGTATATAACATTTATAATGTATATATGTCCTAAGTGTATACAGAATATTATCAATGCATTTCTATTTATAGAAATTAATTTCATATACTAATATTATGAGGCCAACAGTACAGTTATAGAATTATTTTATAACATTTTTAACAAAATTATCTTTTATAAACATCTGTTAAAGGATAAGGAAAAGATACATATATTTATACTGTCTTTACAATGCTCTGTTTCTTTATATGGCATCAGGTTACCATCTGGTGTCATTCACTTTCAGTTTAAAGGACTTTCTTATTTCTTGTAAGAAAGGTGTATTAATAATTAATTCTTTCATTTTTCTTCAAATGGAGATAACTTTATTTCTCTTTCATTGCTTGAATCAAAATATAGTTGCTGTATACTGTTACGTTAGGTGTACTTCATAGTGATCGGGCTTCCCTGGTGGTGCTAGTGATAAGCAGCCATCTGCCAATGAAGGAGACATGAGACTTGGGTTTGATCCCTGAGTCGGGATGATTCCCTGGAGGAGGAAATGACAACCCACTCCAGTATTCTTGCCTGGAGAACTCCATGGACAGAGGAACCTGGCAGATTACAGTCCATAGGGTTGCAAAGAGTTAGATACAGCTGAACGACTTAGCACGCACTAGTGACTGGACATTTGCATACATTAGGACAACAACCTTGTCTTCAACAAAGTTGTTACAACATTATTGACAATTTTCTTCATGTTGGTATCATATATCCATGACTTTTTATTTGTTTTCATTTATTCCCATTTTTAAAATGCATTTTCAGTTCAGTTCAGTCGCTCAGTCTTGTCCAACTCTTTGCAACCCCATGGACTAGAGCACACCTGGCCTCCCTGTCCATCAGCAACTCCCGGAGTTTACTCAGACTCATGTCCATTGAGTTGGTAATGCCATATAACCATCTCATCCGCAGTCATCCCCTTCTCGTCCCGCCTTCCATCTTTCCCAGCATCAGGGTCTTTTCCAATGAGTCAGTGCTTCACACCAGGTGGCCAAAGTATTGGAGCTTCAGCATCAGTCCTTCCAGTGAATATTTAGGACTGATTTCATTTAGGATGGACTGGTTGGATCTCCTTGCAGTCCAAGGGACTCTCAAGAGTCTTCTCCAACACCACAGTTAAAGAGCATCAATTCTTCCACACTCAGCTTTCTTTACAGTCCAACTCTCACATCCATACATGAATACTGGAAAAACCATAGCTTTAACTAAATGGACCTTTATTGTCAAAGAATGTCTTTGCTTTTTAATATGCTGTCTAGTTTGGTCTTAGCTTTTCTCCCAAGGAGCAGATGTCTTTTAATTTCATGGCTGCAGTCACCATCTGCAGTGATTTTGGACCCCCCCCCCCATAAATGACGTCTGTCACTGTTTCCCCATCTATTTGCCATGAAGTGATGGGACCAGATACCATGATTCTAGTTTTCTGAATGTTGAGTTTTAAACAAACTATTCACTCTCCTATTTCACTTTCATCAAGAGACTCTTTAGTTCTTCTTTGCTTTCTGCTATAAGTGTGGTGTCATCTGTATATCTGAGGTTATTGATATTTCTCCTGGCAATCTTGACTCCAGCTTTTGCTTTATCTAGTCCATCATTTCTCATGATGTCTTCTGCATATAAGTTAAATAAGCCGGCTGACAATATACTTGAAATATATTCCAAATGTATTTCAATATACTTGAAATAGTCCTTTCCCAATTTGGAACCAGTGTGTTACTTAATGTCCAGTTCTAACTGTTGCTTCTTGACCTGCATACAGATTTCTGAGGAGGGAGGTGAGGTGGTCTGATATTCCCATCTCTTTCAGAATTTTCCATAGTTTGTTTTGATCCACACAGTCAAAGGCTTTGCATGGTCGATAAAGCAGAAGTAGATATTTTTGTGGAACTCTCTTGCTTTTTTGATGATCCAGCGGATGTTGGCAATCTGACCTCTAGTTCTTCTCCCTTTTCTAAATCCAGCTTGGACATCTGGAATTTCACAGTTCATGTACTGTTGAAGCCTGGCTTGGAGAATTTTGAACATTACTTTGCTAGTGTGGGAGATGAGTGCAATTGTGCAGTAGTTTGAGCATTCTCTGGCATTGCCTTTCTTTGGGACTGGAATGAAAACTGACATTTTCCAGTCCTGTGGCCGCTGCTGAGTTTTCCAAATTTGCTGGCATGTTGAGTGCAGCACTTTCACAGCATCATCTTTTAGGATTGGAAATAGTTCAACTGAAATTCTATCACCTCCACTAGCTTTGTTTGTAGTGATGCTTGCTAAGGCTCACTCGACTTTGCATTCTAGCATGTCTGATTGGAGGTGAGTGATCACAACATCATGGTTATCAAGGAAGGTGTAACATCATTGAATAAGAGTAGACAAACTAATAGACTGTTATAGTTTTTCAAACAAATTGTCACGGTACCTGGAACGAGGTAGAGAAGATGGAGAGATGCATTGTAATGGGGATTTTTAAGAGATAAACTATCCACCCTTGGATTTCTTAGAATGTGTATTTATATCAAAGATTCAGTCTGACTTGGTTCAGGTGGGAAAACAAAGAGTAAGGAGAAGTTAATTGCAGTTTTTCTCTTTCTTAAGCACTTATTTTTCTATCAGTTTTTCTATTCATAATCTTTCATTTATATTTCATTATCTATCTTTGAATATATACATGTCAGTGTATATGTTTAAATACCATATCCTCTCTTTCAATTTTGTGGGGCTAATAAAATCTTAATAAATACTAATTGTTATCAAATTTGCCAAGAAAAGACTCTCACAAATCTTGTTAGTTTTTAACATTCTGTTCATTTTGGAGCCTAGAATGTATCTCCAGCAGGGACTGTGCTTGGAAGCACCAGGGACTTCTTGGAAGAAAATATACTTGACAGATCTTGGGTCAAACTGTAATTATCCTTCAGAAAGACTGATTTTGGACATACTGTAGGTAATGCATTTTTATACTGTCAGGATTTATGTCACTTTATTGTCCAATTGTCCTAGACATTTTTTCTATCAAATCATGAGCATCTACAGAGATGTATATAATAACAGCTTGTTTTCTTCTATTAGACTCCAGGTGCAAAGATGCTCATTCTAACTTTTGCATGTATATCTATGAAGGTTTGGAAAATTAGCCAGTGAACCTCACTCCATGACCATAAATGTGCCTGTATTAGTCTGTGAAGAAAAGAAATCTCACTATTCCTCTAACTTATGGATTTCCTCTGTCCTTCCTCCAACAATTGCCCTCCCCTCTCCCCATCACCATGCCATGCTCACATTTGAGTTTTCTCTCCTGGAAGAATGGGTACAGACAATAAGAAGTTAGAATAAAACTTCAGAGAAAGCAGATTGCTGGTATAATCTTGAATAATGGAAACAATGAGAGAAAATAAATCTATGTACTTAGATATAGATGCAGATAGAGACATAGGTATCTGTATCATAATCTATATCTATCAGTCAGTCGATCCATAGCACCTTATATAGCTTTATCTGAGAGAGATTCATATTATTTAGTCAAATTTACATACCAAAAGGGCTAATTTGATGCTGGTATCTGAAATTTAAAAGATTTATTAATACTTAAGGTTTTTCATATCAGGAAAATTCCAATAATAATTCCTCTTATTAATATTATTCCTTAATTTTGCTCTAAAATTCCCTCCTTTTTCTGTTTCTTTTATTTCATTCTACTATGTCATTACTCATTTATTTCATATGCCTTCTTTATGCTTATCTTTGTAGAGAAGGGAATGACAATCCACTCCAGTATTCTTGCCTGGAGAATCCCATGGACAGAGGAGCCTGGTGGGCTACAGTCCACAGCGTCAGAAAGTCAGACACGACTAAATGACTAACACACACACTTGTAGAGATCCTGTTTTGTCTATTCTCCTTGAATTTTCTCTTAGTATTCTTTACTTCAACTTAAAGGGATATTTTTAGCCAAAAGATTCCTAGAAAAAAGTATTTTCCATTTTGGATCCCTTGTGGCTTTGGGACAGTGAGGGAGTAGGTAGGAGGTTGTAAAGGTTAGAGTCTACACCCCAGAAGTATCTGGAAAAATGTGTGGCATGTTGACAGTCTGAGATGAAGTTGTCATATGACAGTTTGGAGTATTGTCTGATTTGACAGCATTTACTTGCTTTGCTGCTCCAGCTGGAAAAGTAAACATTGTGTCTGGGGCCGAAATCTACTTGTGTATTCTTGAACTAGATTAAAGGCAGATAGTAAATGGTCTGTGTAGGTTTTATTTTGTTTTTGGTCTTAATTGTCTGATTTACAAATGTTTTGTTCTATTCTTTAGTATACTTGAGCTACTTAAAAGGAAGTGATTTGAAATATTTATTGGTGTCATTGCAAAGTCAACAAGCTGACTGAAATTCTATATTTCATTGATCATATATTTATTATTTTAAGTAGCATCAATAAGTGTGAATTTTCCTATGGAGTGTTTTAATTCCAAATTGGCTGTGATACCTAAACTATGGACCCCGAGAGTGCTTTATACAAATTCTGAATGTCAAATGTCCAGCCCAGGAATGGAATAAATCTTTGTGGAATTACTCCAATAGCCCCAGTGGGGTTGATTTTTCAGTATGTCCATTGATAAGGAAGGGAAAGATAAAAGCGGAATGAAAAGTAAAATGATAGAATCATTTTGTTATCGGTCTTCTTACTTCCACATCCTCCTGTGCAAAGTGGTCCAGTAGAAGTTTTACCAGCATAAAGTTTCTCTTGTCATGTGTACTTTTATGATTGTGAATTAGAGCTATCTAACCAAATTTTCAGTGAACTAGAGAAAGTTCATGTTGGCTTTGATTAACTTGTTATATAGTGAAAGTTTCCTTTCATTTTTGGCTGTAAATGTTACTGTGTTATGTAACTAACTGTAATGTACTGTGTTATGTACTAAATGTAATAACATTTATGCACTAAAAAAAGAAATTAGGGAAAAATGTATATATTTAAATGATTGTTTATACCTGCATTCCTAAGTGTCCTTAACCACTGAACAACCAGGGAATTCCCAAGTCATTTTGTAATTGGAATATTAGAAATATGTTGTAGAATTTTGGTTAATTCATTTAGAGGAACACCTGGCAAGAGGCTATGTATTTAGTGTGGCTATCCATATGTCATGGCAGAAATATCAACCTATTTGATTATGAGATATTGCCCTATACCTTACTGTCAATTCTATGTAATATAGGTATATATACCATATTGTATTTCTCTAATCCATTTTTTTTCCAGTATTCTGAAGCTCTGGGGTTTTGGATAAAAACATTCACCCATGAGAAAGGGAAAGTGAAAGTGTTAGTTGCTCAGCTGTGTCTGACTGTGACCCCATTGACTATAGCCTGGCAGGGTGCTCTATCCGTGGAATTCTCCAGGCAACAATAATGGAGTTGGTAGTCATGTCCTTCTTCAGGGGACTTTCCTGACCCAGATATCGAACTCAGGTCACCTGCACTGCAGGCAGATCCTTAACCATCTGAGCAACCAGGGAAGCCCTATATAAATATTCACTTATTTATGCATTTACCTATGTAAACAGTTAAATTTAAGTCCATCAATCATAGAGAAATGTAAAAAAAGAGTTCTAATCTTGCATTAGAAATAGCTGTGAAAGGAAGGGAGGCAAAAAGCAAAGGAGAAAAGGAAACATATATCCATTTGAATGCAGAGTTCCAAAGAATAGCAAGGAGAGGTAAGAAAGCCTTCTTCAGTGATCTCTGCAAAAAAAAAAAAAGAGGAAAACAATAAAATGGGAAAGACTAGAGATCTCTTCAAGAAAATTAGAGATACCAAGGAAACATTTCATGCAAAGATGGGCTCGATAAAGGACAGAAATTGCATAGACCTAAAAGAAGCAGAAGATATTACGAAGAGGTGGCAAAAATACACAGAAAAAATATATAAAAAAGATCTTCATGACCCAGATAATCATGATGGTGTGATTACTCACCTAGAGCCAGACATCCTGGAATGTGAAGTCAAGTGGGCCTTAGGAAGCATCACTATGAACAAAGCTAGTGGAGGTGACAGAATTCCAATTGAGCTATTTCAAATCCTAAAAGATGATGCTGTGAAAGTACTGCACTCAATATGCCAGCAAATCTGGAAAACTCAGCAATGGCCACAGAAGTGGAAAAGGTCAGTTTTCATTCCAATCCCAAATAAAGGCAATGCCAAAGAATGCTCGAACCTTCCACACAATGGCGCTCGTCTCAAATACTTGTGAAGTAATGCTCAAAATTCTCCCAGCGAAGCTTCAATAATACATGAATCATGAACTTCCAGATGTTCAAGCTGGATTTAGAAAAGGCAGAGGAACCAGAGATCAAATTGCCAACATCCACTGGCTCATCAAAAAAGCTAGAGAGTTCCAGAAAAAAACTTCTATTTCTGCTTTATTGACTATGCAAAAACCTTTGACTCTGTGGTTCACAACAAACTGTGGAAAATTCTGAAAGAGATGGGAATACGAGACCATCTGACCTGCCTCTTAATAAATCTGTATGCAGGTCAGGAAGCAACAGTTAAAACTGAGCATGGAACAACAGAGTGGTTCCAAACAGGAAAAGGAGTATGTCAAGGCTGTATATTGTCATCCTGCTTATTTAACTTATATGCAGAGTACATCACGAGAAATGCTGGGCTGGGGGAAGCACGAGCTAGAATCAAGATTGCTGGTAGAAATATCAGTAAACTCAAGTATGCCCATGATACCACTCCTATTGCAGAGAGCAAAGAAGAGCTAAAAAGCCTCTTGATGAAAGTAAAAGACAAGAGTGAAAAAGTTGGAAAAAAGCTCAACATTCAGAAAACAAAAATCATGACATCCATTCCCATCACTTCATGGCAAATAGATGGAGAAACAGTGGAAGCAATGGCAGACTTTATTTTTGAGGGCTCTAAAATCACTGCAGGTGGTGACTGAAGCCATGAAATTAAAAGATGCTTACTCCTTGGGTGAAAAGTTATGACCAACTTAGACAGCATATTTAAAAGCAGAGACATTACTTTGCCAATAAAGTTCTGTCTAGTCATGGCTATGGTTTTTCCAGTAGTCATGTATGGTTTTGAGTGTTAAGACTATAAAGAAAGCAGAGCACTGAAGAATTGAAGCTTTTGAACTGTGGTGTTGGAGAAGACTCTAGAGAGTCCCTTGGACAGCAAGGAGATCCAACTAGTCAATACTAAAGGAAATCAGTCCTGAATATTCTTTGAAAGAACTGATGTTGAACCTGAAACTCCAATACTTGGCCACCTGATGCAAAGAGCTGACTGATTTGAAAAGACCCTCATGCTGGGAAAGACTGAAGGTGGGAGGAAAAGGGGACAACAGAGAGTGAAATGATTGAATGTTATCACCGACTCAATGGACATTAGTTTGAGTAAACTCTGGGAGTTGTTGATAGACAGGGAGGACTGTTATGTTGCAGTCCATGGGACTGCACAGAGTCGGACACGACTATGTGACTGAATTGAACTAAACTGAATCTTGTCTAATTACTGTTCATACCTTCTACCTTATGTATGTAGCATCTTTCATTAATTCTATATCAAGACTTCCATCTTACATGAGATAACATCTATTCAGCAAACTATTAAGCACCTCTTATGTAGTAGGTATTCTGCTAGGTTCAAAAGAAACAATAGACAGAGATGAGATGGTTGGATGACATCACTGACTCAGTGGACACGAGTTTGAGTAAATTCCAAGAGTTGGTGATGGACAGGGAGGCCCAGCGTGCTGCAGTCCATGGGATCGTAAAGTGTCGGACACAATTGAGAACATCTGTGCCCTTGAGAAGCTTAGAGACCTTGCAAAGAAACAATACAGGGGAATGTATAGAATAACAGAAGCATGAAAGATACAGAAGTAGGAAATAGTAGGTTTATGGTTCTTTCTTGGCAAAGAGATGTAAGAGAATGGATAATGTGGCCCATGAAGAATAGAGAAGGCATCACAGGGAATGTGATGCAATTTTCCAAGTACATCACAGTTAAAGGGAATAGCTGGAGCATAACACAGATGCAAGGAGCAGTATGGTATTGGCACGGAAGGAAAAGTAATTATATTGCAAGGGAATGATGGGGAATCTGGTGGAAATGTGTCTGGAGGAATAGTCATGGATCAGATCATCAAGGTCCTTGATTGCCACACTAAGGAACTTGGACATTATTCTGTGGATAACGGGAAGCTATTGAAGGGTTTATGGGAGTGAGTGCTGTGATCCATTTTGCGTTTTTAAACGCTCTCTTGTGAAGTCTTGTAAAGATGGACTAGATGGGAACAAGACAGAGACCATTTAAGAGAATAAAGTAATTAATGGGACAGATGTAGTAGTCTGAAGCACAGTCTTTTGGTCTTGACTTGTCAAAATATATCGTCCTTATTTTCTTTTTATTCCTTTTCCCCCTCTGTTTTGCTCCCTGTTCTTCCTTCAGCCCCAGAATTATATTATGGTTCATAATGACACTATTTCTTCATATACTTTTCAATCTAGTTAACATTTGTTTAAATAAGTTCTTCTTGTAACTTATTGTTTAAATAATGTTTGTGTAAATAAATCTTCTCTTTCTAAAGTTAAGGCCCCTTGGATATTTTACTGTCATCTATTGTATCAGTTTTCTTGCCTCTTTTTTAGATGACTAGAAATCATGGGCTATCTATTTATCCAGTATTCTACACTTGGTCAGTCTTCCTAACAATCTGCAAGGTCACTTTTTCAAATAATCGTTCTCTGCCTCATCTGAAATCATAACTTCCTATTCAACACTAAGTGAAATCTATTTCTTCAACTCTCCTTTAAGGGAACCACATAGGACGACCCCAGAAACACAGTTCACACTGTATTCTATGTGAGCACAACACTATAAATTTCATATGAATGCCTCTCCCTGAAATAGTGCAAAGGAGGCCCTAACTGTCTTGCTCCAGCTAGGCTTGTACTTCAGTGTTATGAAATTTCAATCTTTTTAAGTCTTTTCTTTCTCTTTACCTGTCAGTTGCTTCTACTTCACTCAATTCCCTGTGATTCCAGACCCATTTGGGTATCACTTCTTTTACTCCTGTGATAGCTTCAAAGTCCCATTTCACTCCTTTACTACATCCACTTGGGTTTAACCAGTCTTTTCTGTTTCTGTACCTATTAAGCATTTCTGAAGGAAATCATGTAATTGTATTGACATTTCAGTTCAGTTCAGTCACTCAATCATGTCTGACTCTTTGCGACCCCATGAATCGCAGCACGTCAGTCCTCCCTTCCCATCAGCAACTCCCAGAGTCTACTCAAACCCATGTCCATTGTGTTGAGGATGACATCCAGCCATCTCATCCTCTGTCATCCCCTTCTCCTCCTGCCCCCAATCCTTCCCAGCCTTAGAGTCTTTTCCAATGAGTCATCTCTTGTCATGAGGTAGCCAAAATATTGGAGTTTCAGCTTCAACATCAGACCCTCTAATGAACACCCAGGACTGATCTCCTTTAGGATGTACTGGTTGGATATTCTTGCAGTCCAAGAGACTCTCTAGAGTCTTCTCCAACACCACAGTTCAAAAGCATCAATTCTTCAGCACTCAGCTTTCTTCACTGTCCAACTCTCACATCCATACATGACTACTGGAAAAACCATAGCTTGACTAGACGGACCTCTGTTGGAAAAGTAATATCTCTGCTTTTAAATATGCTGTCTATATTGGTCATAACTTTCCTTCCAAAGAGTAAGCATCTTTTAATTTCATGGGTGCATCCCCCATCGGCAGTGATTTTGGAGCCCCAAAATATAAAGTCTGTCATTGTTTCCACTGTTTCCCCATCTATCTGCCATGAAGTGATGGGACCAGATGCCATGATATTAGTTTTCTTAATGTTGAGCTTTAAGCCAACTTTCTAACTCTCCTCTTTTACTTTCATCAAGAGGCTCTTTAGTTCTTCTTTGCTTTCTGCCATAAGGGTGGTGTCATCTGCATATCTGAGGTTATTGATTTTTCTCCTGACAGTCTTGATTCCAGCTTGTGCTTCCTCCAGCCCAGCATTTCTCATGATGTACTCTGCATATAAGTTAAATAAGCAGGGTGGCAATATACAGCCTTGACATAGTCCTTTTCCTGTTTGGAATCAGTCTGTTGTTTCATGTCCAGTTCTAACTGTTGCTTCCTGACCTGCATACAGATTTTTCAAGAGACAGGTCAGGTGGTCTTAAAATTTGTATTATCAGTCCAGATCTCTTCCTGGAATTCCCATATTTATATATTCAGTTGGTTACTTGACCTCCCTATCCAGATGTCTGGTAAGGATATCAAATGTAACACAGGCAGAATAGACTTCTTCATTTTCTCCACAGACCTGCTCTTCGATTTTTCTTCTGTATCACTGTTAATATAATGATCTTCTAACCACTTTCTCAACTCAAAGAACTGTGAGTTATTTTTGATCCTTATTGTTATCTCTTCCCCATCCAGTCAGCAGTCAAACCCTTCTACTATCCCCAAAAGATAAGACAAAGCTGGTCATTTTTTAATCCTTTCTTTTATATTATTTGAATCAAAGTAGCATCACCTCTCACTTGGATTACTGTAATAAGATCTAGTAAGATCTTGGTTGGTTTTTTCCACTTTCAGGGTTACCCCCTTACAATTGTTTATCCTTTCACATAGCAGCGGGGATACTCTTTTTATAATGGATATCCTATAATATTCTCTTCTTGCTCAAGCCTTTCAGTGAATCCCTGTCCTCCCTTTTACGAGGGCACTCAGAGTCCTCTTTGATGTGGCTGTGGCTGCTTCTCTAAGACCATTTCGTAGTGTTGTCCTTCTAGCCTGCTCAGGCTACTATGTTTCACGTTCAGTGGCCTTCTGTACCTCAAACATTAACATTTTGCATTAAAACTTACTTCCATTAGTAGTCTCACTGGACACAATCTCAACACCCAGTCATTCTAGCTCATATCATTATTTGAATTTTATCCAGAGCAGTTATCACCATTTGATCTTTTTCTCTGGCTTATTTATGGATATATTTGTCTGCTCTTGTCTGTCTCCTTTTTAAACTGTATCCACACCTTCTAGCATAGTACTGACACTTAGCTATCACTCAATAGCATGTTAAACCAATCACTGAAGTTAGCCTTATTGACTGTAAGAGCAAGTAAACCAGTAAGTAACTGAACTCTACTCCATTTGTAGTTGAGAAAAGAAAATAAATATCTTTTCCTAACTAAGAGTTAAGGAGTGATTTTTTTTTTAGGTGAGCCTCTGCTTAACACAAGCAGAGAAACTTAATGAAGTTTGTCACACAAATCTTTGAAGGATCATAAATGGGAATTATAATTCCCCTAAACTATGTTTTCTCTCCCAACTATTAAATGAAGGCTTTCATGGATAGTTTGTAAATCTGGTACCACCCCTACTTCAATGAAAGGAAAAAAAAATCATTCCTGTTGATTAAGTAAAAGATCATTCAAATCAGTTGTTAGAATCACGTAGCTCTGTCTGTTGATTAAGTTTTTCTTTGTTTTTTTTTTACTTTCTCTACAGACTTATAAGTCACCCAGTTGATGAAAGACATATTTTGTTATTCTAATAGTGCATTGTGAGTCATGTAATGAAATATAATTTATTATTGCTACATTATTCAATTAATTTGATTGATATTTGTAAATAACATTATTTTAAATTATTTTTTTTTTACTTAATTAGTACTTAAAGTGATGCAAGGCCTTCACCTCTCCCAACCCCGAAATTTTTACTTGGTATATGTGACTTCTCTGCAAACTTCACGAGGACAGGGATTTTTGTCTGAGATTGCATGAAAGCCTGACATCATGTTCCAATAAAATCTTATTGGGCAAAAATAAAACATAATTAACACCAAGTGTACGTTAAAATTTTCCTTACTCTGATAGCTTCTATGGCAGGCCAGTCCCCACGGCCCTGCTGCCAGATATCCACACACTAGTACCTGCAACATATAAAACTATGTTATATGACATAGTGAGTGGGAATTAAAGTTGCAGATGAAATTGTGTTTGCCAGTCAGTTCAAATAAAGAGAGCATCCTGATTAATCCAGGTGGGCACAGTATAATCATAAGGGCTCTTAAATGGAGAAGAAATAGGCAAAGAGATGGCCTTCTGAGAAAGACTCAACATTGGTAGCTTTGCAGATGGATGGGGGCCAGAGAACAAGTAATGTAGGAAACCTTCAGTGGCTAGAGAATGCAAAAGAAACAAATTCTCCCCAAGATCTTCCATTAAAAAATGCAGCCCTGCCAATACCTTAATTTTAGCCCAGTGAGACCACTTTTGTACTTCTGACCTCCAAAACTTTAAAATAATTAATGTGTGTTGTTTTAAGTCACTAAGCTTGTGATAATTTGTTAAAGCAGCAACAGGAAACTAACACTGGTTACCTTTTGCTTTTATTCTCAGAAATAAAAAATGGAAGAGCATAATTTCAAGGAAGGAGAGTAGATTTCCTTTGTGTATCTATGAAGGTTATTCATTTAGCAATAGTATTTTATTTTTTCAATTGTTTCTTTCAATATGCATATTCCTTAGATCACATATTGTGAGAAAATATAGACCCAACTTGGCCATTGTAATTTAACTACAAACTTTTAAGTTGCATGCTTTTAGTATGCATGTTAACTTAATATTAGTTAAAGAAGGAAATATATAAAAACAGATATATTTAAAAAATGCTTATCATCCTGATTTCACCCATTTAGAATATATAGCTCTTTTATAAACACTGGGCAGTAGTTTCTCTCTTCAGTAACAACAAAAAACTGATTCAGATGATGTTTGTAGAATGTGAGCTTGCAGAGGGGTGCTTAAAATGTTTAAGAGAACACACGGTTTTAAAGCATTTTCAAATACTTTAAAGACACATATTTATAAAGAAATAATTGTACTAATTATGGTTATCTGTTCATTTTATCAAATGCCTGCTCAATATTTACTAAGCACTATTTTTAAACTTTTATTTGCTAGATCTACAGGAAATCTAAGTTAAGCATTTAGTGCCAATTTAAGGGGAGCACTAGATTTATAGAATGAAAATGTGTACAGTTAGAAGTTAACCCTTATTTTGACATTTTCAACTATTCATAATTCAGAGTTTCTTTTGATCTCCTCATGTATCAGACATTGATGATAACACAGATTATACATTTCTATCCATTCTCTCCTCACTACTTGACTACAGTCAGAGATCCAGTTCATACTGGACAATTTGCTATTTTGCGAAATGGGCTGTATTCTTTCTTCCTTCTAGAATTGTGAGCATCATGTTGCATTGTAGGAAACATGCTGATATGCACCCAGCTCCTGCATTCACCCTTTGGTAGGTTTCTGAGTCACCCAGGGCTCCGCTTCAGTTGAAGAGTCCTCCTTAGCAAGTTTTCCCTGAACCATGACTGAGCTAGATGTTTCTCTCATGCTTTGTGCACTTTGTAGGCCTTTGTAGTCCAAAGTTAGGGTCTTCCAGGTGATGCGGTGGTAGAGAATCTGCCTACCAAAGCAGAGGATGCAGGAGAAGCAGATCTGATTCCTGGTCAAAAAGATTCCCTGGAGGAGGAAACGACAACCCATTCCAGTGTTCTTGCCTGGGAAGTCCCATGGACAGAAGAGCCTGGCAGGCTACAGTCCATCAGGTCACAAAGAGGCAGACGTGACTGAGCGACTCAACACGTGTTGTTGTCGTTCAGTCGCTCAGCTGTGTCCAGTTCTTTGCCATCCCATGGACTGCATCATGCCAGGCTTCCCTGTCCTTCACTCTCTCTGGGAGTTGGCTCAAACTCATGCACATGCACAATCCAAACTTGTAGCACTTACCACAGAGGTTGTCCTGTTGAAAAAGTTTTTCTCTGAGTTTATAATCTTAGGCTTGGAAAATAACTTAGAAAGCAGGCTGTTTCTTTTGTTGTCTCTGATCATTTTTTGAGGATTCTGATTTTCCAAATTCAAAACACACTGAGTTTCATTTTTAAAATTTTGTTTCATGTCTGTTTTAATTCATTTCCTTTTAAAATATGTGTAAAAGAGACTACTGTAAACTTCTATCTGTAAAAATAACTTCCCTTACTCCACATGAAATAATGTGACAAATTATAAATTGGGACAAAATTTATAGGAAATCTGGTCTGTACATAAGTTCTCCTTGGTCAACATCTATACCATATAAATCTCATTTTCTATTAAAAAACAACAACTTTTTTCTCTAATAGCATTTTATAAATACAAATTTTCATAGATTTAGAATATTTATAATTCTGAATTTTAAGGGCTGTAGTCCTTTTAGTAAGCTATTTCATATTTATGACTTTATGATATTTACTTAATTTATGTCATAATTGTATAATTTTAGCATAGGAAGTAAGTTCCCAGTTCATCTATCCCAACTCCTAAATTTACAGATGAGGAAAATTGATTTCCTCTTCTGTAGTAACTGTTCAGGTGATTCCAGATGATAGACGTATTTCAAAGGCCAATATTCTGCTCCCATGATTATTCACATCATTCCAGAATGGCACAGTGCTGCCATCTTATTTATCTTTGGGGAAACTAAACATCTTGTCTAAAAGCATGAATTGAACATTGGAGCTACCCAAAAAAGACTGGAGAGAGAAGGTAGCAAAGGATGCTCAAAAGTCCCCAAAGCACCACACTTTGGGGTGTGAGTCTGTCCCATTGCTTCATTATTGCTACAAAGTGATGAGGACACCACCCATTTCTAAACACAGATGCTTAAGGCTTCCCTTAGGGACTTGAGGTATCCAGGCTTGGTTTAGCGCAATGGACTCCAGGTGCCAGTGACTGGTAAACCTGAATATTTTCTGCTACTTGCTCTCCAAGATTTAGCTCAGGTTCTTGACTAGGCTTGTTTGATTGTTTGCAAGCACCTGAAAAGACCTGGCAAGGACATAAAATGACACATCTGCTATGCTGTCCTATAAGGTAGCCACTGGATGTGATAGCTGAGCACTTGAAATATGACTAGTCAAAATGAAGACATGTTAAACATGTGCTCAATTCAAAGGCTTATTAATAAAATATGAATTTAAATTATGAGTTTAAAATACATTGTCTTTAATATAATTACATGTTGAATTGAATGTACTTTGGATATATTGGGTTGAGTAAATTATTCAAATTATTTTCACCATTCTCTTTAACTTGTTCTTTAACTCTTTAAAAATTTGTCTGTTTAGAAAAATTGAAATTATATATGTGATTCATATATATTGTGATTCATATACATACAAATAAATGTATATTACATACATTAATTTCCACAAGGACGTGTTATTTTAAAAGGTAGAGTTCAGTTCAGTTCAGTTTAGTTGCTCAGTCTTGTCTGACTCTTTGCGACCCCATGGACTGCAGCATGCCAGGCCTCTGTCCATCACCAACTCCTGGAGTTTACTCAAAATCATGTTCTTTGAGTTGGTGATGTCATCCAACCAAATCATCCTCTGTCATCCCCTTCTCCTCCTTCCTTCAATCTTTCTCAGCATCAGGGTCTTTTCCAATGAGTTAGCTCTTCCCATCAGTTGGCCAAAGTATTGGAGTTTCAGCTTCAACATCAGTCCTTCCAATGACCATTCAGTACTGATTTCCTTTAGGATAGACTGGTTGGATCTCCTTGCAGTCCAAGGGACTCTCAAGAGTCTTCTCCAACACCATAGTTCAAAAGCATCAATTCTTCAGAGCTCAGCTTTCTTTATAGTCCAATTCTCACATCCATACATGACTAATGGAAAAACCGTAGCCTTGATGAGATGGACCTTTGTTGTCAAAGTAGTGTCTCTGCTTTTTAGTATGCTCTCTAGGTTGGTCATAGCTTTTCTTCCAAGGGGTAAGTGGCTTTTTATTTTATGGCTGCAGTCACCATCTTCAGTGATAAAGTAGGTAACATTAAATCCTCCAGTGTTAGTAAGTGGTACCAAGACTCAGTCACCAAACCATGATTACCATCAACTGTATACCTGATTTAGTTAAAATGGTTGACCACTATGGGACTCTAGACATGTTCATACACATCTCTGAATGGAGATTTAGGAGACTCATAGGCTTATGAATGAAAATAGCTGTGGTTCCCCACCCTGACTGCCCAGTTCTCTACATCATATATATAGAAGAAGTCAAAAAAGTTGCACTCACTTGAGTATTAAGAGCATTCCAGTTCTTTCCAACTTCAAAAGTGAATGTGGCATCTCTTCTGGCTTGAGGCTGAAAACTATGAGATAAAAGAATTGTTCTGTAGGTTATAAAAATGGAATTTTATGAAAAGCCAGCAGTTTATGTTTATAGTTATTCAGAATACTTTCTCCAAATATATTTCCCAAGGCTTAGAATTGGAGTTCCAGTTCAAAATGTTCTTTAGTGCTCACTTCCTTATCAAGGAGATCATTGTGTGTATCTATCTCCAATAGTCATACTTCACTGAATATTCTGGATGCTGATCACATATAGGAAATTGTATAGTCTTTG
The DNA here is from genome assembly GCA_007570785.1 of Antilocapra americana. NCBI lineage: Eukaryota > Metazoa > Chordata > Mammalia > Artiodactyla > Antilocapridae > Antilocapra > Antilocapra americana. The sequence goes on along the minus strand of ML663562.1, from coordinate 13,010,944 downwards.
GCCTCTAGGTAGTACACCATAGGACTTCTTAAATTATTAAATCAATATTGCATATTGCAACAGAGTGTTGCCATAAATATTCCAGTGACTTTGGCAAGATTTTCATGTATGACTGGATGAGGAACTCTAGTTAATTTTCCTAGGTATCATTGAGTGCACTTGTAGAAAACAAGGAATATATTTATGAATGGGGATGAATAAGTATTGGATATTAAATTAAAATTTAGAAAAATGAACATCGATTTAATAACATTTATGAACCTCTTGAAGAAATATGCCTAAGAACTCACATCTTGGAAAAGAAACAAACAAAACAAACCTTATATTATATTTCAGGTTTCCTCATTCAGAAATAATTTGTTTAACAGCTTTGTTCTATGATTTTTTTTAAAAAAGTGATCTAAATAAATCAGAATTGAAAGCCAAGCTGTTCACAAGTGTGTGTATATGTATGTGTGTGTATAAAATATATTATAAGAAAATAATATAGTGGTAACCTAGGTATAGTTAGTCACTGTCATGGAATTTTCTGATTAGTACCAAGGCCATATATTTACTATGGACTTCCCTGGTGGGCCAGCAAAAAAGAATTTCTTTGAAAAAGATGTGGCAGGAGAGGTGGGTTCAATCCCTGGGTTGGGAAGATGCCCTGGAGAAGGAAATGGTAACCTGCTCTAGTATTCTTGCCTGGAAAAATCCCCTGGACAGAGCAGCCTGGCCAGCTACAGTCCAGGGGTCACGAAAGTGTTGAACATGACTTAGCAACAGCAACATGTACTGTCCAAAATGTTGCCCATTACAAATTAGGAAACATAATTAGGTATGTAGGTAGTAAAACTAGACTTGAAGATCTCTGAGTAGTCCTGGCTACGGGTTGAGGAACCATGTACAGACATAATTTGAAAGTGTTTGATATCTCTTAACATGTTGAGCTTCAGATTCAGACTACTAGACGTCTGAGAAGGATCTCTGTTCGCTCTGTTCTGATCATGACATCCAAAGAGAAGAATGTGAGGGGCCACAGGTGTATGTCCATGCCGACCCAGACACCGCTTCTTGCGCTTCAATACAACACGTCAAGGACTCAGAACAAGGAGTTCTTGTCCAAACAGCCCAACCCACAGCTGGTGTTTACCCAGGTCTTCCCCAGCCCAGCCTCCCTGGGAAGACCTTGCTGACAGGTGCTCTCCCTTGGCCCCAAGGTGTAGTTCAGGGGCTGTATGGTTCCTTGGGATGGTGAAGAACAGATACAGCACGATGTGGCATCAAGGGTGAGGAGGAAAGCAAAGTTCTACCTCTCTTTTTGTCTGAAAGGATAAATAGGGATAGGCCAGAAGTGGTGTCATATTGGCATATGTTTAGACTGTTTTAGGAAAAAGGCAACCGCAAAATGGAGATTGTTAAAAGAAAAGCATTTTACAATGTGTCCCCTTAGCTCCGAATATTAATGGTAGTCGTCTCATAACTGGGCATATTAAGGATATTTTTTCACATTCCACGTTCTGTTCAGGTTTTAAACTCAACCCCTTCCCAGAAATTTATATGTATTCATTTGGTATATATGATAGGTCATATAGTTTGAAAGCAAATATCTATGTGTGTGTATACATATATATATGAATAAAATTATATTTAAAGGAATGAGAATGTCACCAGTGGCAGTGAATATTTAAAGATAAATGAAGCAATGTCTTCAAAGTTGGAAGGGAAGAAAGATATTTAACTGTATTTTATATTATGCAAAAGATACTGTCAATCATGTGATAACTCAGGTTGTTACTCACTTGTCTTACGTGGAAAGAGTATTCAAGAGATCAACCAGAAAAACAAAACAAGAAATCATAGAAAAAGGCACATACAGAATTCAGGTGGTGAAGTACGACCATAGGAAGGAAGGAAGCCAGGAAGTAAATGAAAGAGAATTTGTTAGGTTCTGGTGCTTGGAAGGTTCCCCTTCAAAGATGAAGAATTAAGATATAATTAAGACTGCATTTGTTTACAAGGCCAATAACACCTTGGTCTATAGTTTAAAACAATACTGTTAGTGGTTTTTTTTTTAATATTTAAAGCTATAGTGGTCAAAATGTGATAAAAAGGACCTAAATGATAAAACTTCATAATTACATTATAGCTAAATTTTTTGAGGTGAGAGAGGAGAATAGGTAGAGGTAATGTATACTAATTACCTCATGTTTCATAGCAAGAATTGAGTATATATAGCTTTAATTGAGATCAGTCCTGGGTGTTCATTGGAAGGACTGATGTTGAAGCTGAAACTCCAATACTTTGGCAACCTCATGCAAAGAGCTGGCTCATTGGAAAAGACCCTGATGCTGGGAAGGATTAGGGGCAGGAGGAGAAGGAGATGACAGAGGATGAGATGGCTGGATGGCATCACTGACTCGATGAACATGGTATTGGGTGGACTCTGGGACTTGGTGATGGACAGGGAGGCCTGGTGTGCTGCAATTCATGGGGTCGCAAAGAGTCAGAAATGACTGAGCGACTGAACTGACTGACTGACTGAAATATTATTCAATATAATTTAAATTCAGAAAGGCAATGATTGAAAGAACTAAGAAAAAATATACCTAAAAACTTAATGGAGGAAAGAAAAGGTGTGATTGATGGGCTTAAGTTTCCTAAATCCTCAAAATTTTTTTAGGATTAGTATTAGAAGGTGATAAATTATTAGAACACGTGGGAAACTGATTTATTCCTTTTATAGGGATGCAAAACTTAGACAGTTATTAGGTAACTTTCTGTTAATTTTGATACTGATCTTTACTTTCAAATAAATGAGTTACAGTTTATAGCTAGGTATGGAACCCAAAATGAGAAAAATATGTAGGTTTCTACTGCTATAGCTCTAGACTGATTTATGATAAAAGCAAGAAATTCTTTATCATATAGATTAAAAGCAAATATTTCACCATATTTCTAACATATATTGTAAAGAAAAATTGGATGATTGCAAAGGGTACTGACCAGCATAGAAAAATTATGTATAGCATTTTAGGTGATGTATATGAGAAAGCTTGATATCACATGTTTAGTCACATCACATGTTTTAATTTTTGATAATTAATCTGTTCATGCATTTTATTATTCAAAAGCTTTGATTTCTATTTTAAAATAAAAGAAAGAGTTTTAAACTCTGATATTCTTGATTGGTTCTTGTTTGTTATTGGCCACATTTAGACTTCATTTTTATTTAAGATTGAAGACATAAGTGTTGAAATGTGCAACATGGTATTCTTTCTTTTATGACTGAAAGACAAATTTTGGGACATCGAAAATATCATGAGTCAATCTGTTCTTGGAAAATTACCAGCCAAATTTTGCAGAGGTTTAAATTAAATTAGCACACCTTCAGGTACTTACTCCAGCAGAATTTATTGAATATTAATAATAGTTGTATGAATCACATGTCATAATACGTTTTTATCCAGTAAGGTGTCATTTAGCTCCCTAAATCCAAAACACACAGTGTGCAAGCTGTCCCAAACTTGTGAACAGGTTGTTTCAAATAGTTTTGTTTGGAATTTACAACACATTTATCTACAGAAATAAAGTTATGAATTGTGTTTGGATAATCAGATAGCCCACAAAAGCTTATTTCATCTACAAATCTGTGACTGTGCTACAGTTCTAACAGGTTTAGAACTGGTAGTCAAGGGGAGCTTCTGGTTCAAGAGGGACAGGAAAAGCATTTTTTTCCCCTGAGGTGCAGAGGTAGCCTAGATAGAGGGTCTTCAACACTCCAAATTTTGTCTTCAACACTTTCAGCCTCTCTTTATGCATCCTCCTCTTTTATTTATAAATTATACCATTTTTCTATGTATTCAAACTTCACTCCCATCAAGTATACTCTTTTGGAAGCAGGGACCTAGGAAGGGTGATAGACTAGCATGGCATCACTTTAGAGCATTTTTAAAAACCCAAATTATCCCTTCCTACATCCTTCTGAGTCTCCTCCATACTGGGCTGATGAGTTCAATGAAATGTTGAAAAAATTAATCTGTTGTAAATTCATTCATATGAAGTTGTGGATGATAGTCTGCATACAAATCATATCTTCTTGCTCTTGTCCTTATTTCTCGTATCCAAATAGTTTTTATCCAGATATGAATTTATTGATAATGCATAGAAAGTAATGAGGTTAAATACAGAGTTCAGTCATAATAGAATAAGATATTTTGCTATATTTGAGAAAAGGGCCCATCTTACAGACTCTTAAGTGCTCTTCTAACTCCTTTTCCATCTTTGCCTCCTATATTTGCTTTTCACAATTTTTTTTTTCCTACTACTTCTAACCAACAGATTTTTTTAAGCTGGCATTAAAAAATAGTGAATTAACAATTAATATGGGATTTTGGAAAGGGATTTGATGTTCTTCTTTGTACAGAAAGAACTGAATGTGTTATTATAATGACATAGTTTACTGACTTTTCTGACAGTTATAAATCCAACTTCAAATAAATGTCTCAAGAATTTTCAAGTTATCTCAAGTAACATTCCCTTTTTTATCCAAATTCCAGTCTCAACAAATCTTATGTTTATCTGCTTTTCAATAAAATAACTAAAATTGGTCCAACAATGAATTTGTTTCTTGGGTTCTAGTAACTTTTATTTTTCTCTCTCTTCTCCTTCTGTTAACCTTCCTCCTCTTTTTTTTTTTTTTAATTTTTGAATAGTGTTGACCTCATAGAAATGTTTAAAGACAGTCTGTAAGAGACAGTTTCCCCAATATTCAGTCAAATTGTCAGTTTTTTTTTTTTAGCAATTTTGACAAAATAAGTTTTACATTTATTTAATTTCAGGCAGAACCTTTTAAAAAAAAAGGTTCAGAGAATAATATTTTCTGACTATCCAATGATTTAACTGTCATTTTCTTTGAAGGTATTTAAATTTTTTCACTTTTAAAAATTTTAATTTGAGGATAATTGCTTTTCAATATTGTGTTGGTTTCTGTTGTACAACAACATGAATCAGTTTAAGTATACATATGTCCTCTTCCCTCTTGAGCCCACTTGTATTTTGAAATCTGTTGTTTCAAGAGTTGAAGAAAAAATTGTTTTGTCCTTTAAATGTACAAATTTACCTTATATGAAAATGTCTTTTTTACTTATTGGTGTGCTTCATAGTCTATTAACTGTATTCGAGACTGAATAGTTGGAAAGAATAGGTTAATTCTAATTTACTCATCATAATTTTGCTTACAAGTAGGTTGAGAAGGATAACTTTTCTTAGGTTAAGTAGCATATTAAATGGTGGATTAAATACAAATCTCAGAGTATAAAACTTTTGACATCCTTTCTAATCTTAATAGCCAAACTTAGTGCTTCTTATGCACAAGGTACTTAGGTTATGCATATTCATTAATTTATTCCTTACCATAACCCTATCAAATGGGTAATATTATAATCAGTCTCACTTAACAGATGGAGAAAATGAGGCACAGAACGTAGCTTTGAGTGCCAAAGATAGTATATGAACCTGGACATTCGGGCTGACTAAAACCCATGGTCTTAGTCATGACATCACATTGCCTCACTGGAAGGACAGATGTCATATTGCAAAGTTTCTGTAATACAAAGAAATGATTCATAGCAGAGGGCACTCATGACTCTACTAAAGACAAAACAAACCACACTTCAGAGCAAACAACCAACCAACCAACCAATACAAATCACCAAAAAAATTGAGATTTGAATGCACGAAGAATACATAAGACTCTCATCAATGAACTTGTCATTTGTTGCTCTTTCATATTTTATTTTTTAAATAAGCTCATCAGATTCACCTTAAGAATTAGGGTCTGGTTTAGCTCTTTTGTTACTGTACTGAGCTGTCAGGTGGTGCTAATGGTAAAGAACCCTCCTGCCAATGTAGGAGGCGTAAGTAACACTGGTGGATCCCTGGGTCAGGAAGATCCCTTGGAGGAGGGCATGGCAAGCCACTCCAGTATTCTTGCCTGGAGAATCCCATGGACAGAGGAACCTGGCAGGCTATAGTTCATAGAGTCACACAGAGTCGGACACGACTGAAGCAACTTAGAACACACATGTCGATGAGACAAGAAACCAATAAAGGAAGATTTAGGAGGTTCTTTTTCACTGGCTATCTATGTAACAATATTTCAAGATTTTCCTAAATCTACTTTTATTTAAATTAAGTATTTGAACATTTTCCATTGCTGCTTTCCTGTGATGAACAGTCTAGAATGCCTACATATAAGTAAAAAGTGACTAATGAAAATTAACTTACTTTGTTCTTGTAACTGACAAATTTAATACTAGGCAGGTGCATAATGAAATAAAAATTATTTATTTGACCTTATCTTCAAATATAAATGATTTACCTTTAGATTGATATTTTGGCTCCTTTTTGTCAACCTGCTTTTATAGATTTTTTCTCCTAAACACTTTTGGAAGATTTTCTTTCTTAATGTTTTATCTTTTCTTATATTGATAATACATTTCAGATTTTCCTTTTATTAGTTTCTTCTGATTCTCCTAATTTTCCTCTGATTCTTACTTTATTTTCATATCATTAAAACTTCATCCTTAATTACTTGATTTCCTTTCCTGTATCAATCCATTCATTTTCAAATTACAACTCCACAAATTACTTTTCTGTTTTATTTTCTTGCAAAATTATTCATTCCCTTCACATGTTATCTTCCTGTAATTCTTGTCCAAAGCCTAGAGTTTTCAGAGAAACAAAGTATGGGTCTAATTGTTGAGGAAGACCACAATCTAAGATTTTGAAAGGAAAGGATAGGCTGGTTATAAGTTCACCTATCAATGATGATTCTTCTCCCCATAACCCCTTTGCCTTTTAAAACTAGATCATGTCTAGGCAACCTTTTTTTTTTTTTTTTTTACCTTTCATTTGGGGTAAGAATATAGAGTCTTGTTTGCATCACTATGATAAACAATATTGTCAACATTTGCAGCTAAAACAAAATTTAAAAAAGGAAAAGCAAAAGAAAAAAATTAGGACTCTATCCAGGATATGTTTAGTATCCCAGCTTTTTAGTTTTGTAATCTGTTTTACCCTGAGTTGTCTATGCTCAGTTTCTGATTCCTAAATACAGATACTTAACTGACATTATGGCTTGAAGAACCCTGATATCGTCTACTCTTTTTTATGTCAAATTGCAGATAAAGCAGAAGTGTTGGTGTACAAGGTCTCAAGGTACATCTCTGACCTTTTCCCATCCTTGAGCCAAAGCAGTATAATTTCGTTCATATTTGGAGATGGTATGCAAGATTTTATTAAATCCCAAATTCATATTTATTGAGTGCAGAAATGAGTAACTAGTAAAATCTTAGAATCAATGTTACTTTAATTTGGAAAAGGAAATGGCAGGCCATTCCAGTTTTCTTACCTGGAGAACCCCATGGTCAGAGGAGCCTGGTGGGCTACAGTCTATAGGGTCACAAAGAGTTGGACATGACTGAAGCAACTTAGCACACATGCTACTTTAATCCTACTTCTTTTCTAAATATGGTTCTTATAGAGCTTGAATATTATGTCTATAAAATGGAAAAAATAATAACTATTATTATTCATTTAAGGGGAATATATAATATGGTGAGTTTAAAGTGCTTGCACAATATTTAGGATTAAGTATACAGTCACTCGATCATGTCCAACTCTTATACTACAGCGTCCCAGCCTCTTTTGTCCATGGAATTTTCCAGCCAAGAATACTGGAGTGAGTTGTCTTCTCCAGGGGATCTGCCCAACACGGAGATTAAATCTGTATCTCTTAGGTCTGCTGCATTGGCAGGTGGATTCTTTACTCCTGAGCCACTTCAGAAGCCCATATTTAGCATTAAATACCTCTCAACCTATGTTTTTACTCCTACCTGAATCTCTTATGGCAAAATAATTAACAGAGTTGGGAAAGGTACATAATTTAATAGTAGTTCTAGTTTTTTCTCCAAAATGTGAGAATTATTGATAAGATAGTGAACTGATTATATTTTTCATTTCTTAGATTTGGGAAAATGTGAAAAAACAATCTACACAGCTTTGCCATCTGTGAATCTATTGTATAATATATATGCCTAATTTATATTTATTTAAATCTAAATCTCTCCACTCTTGAAGAAGCAGTAGTGGTAATTAAGGTGGTAATCTCCTTGGATAAAATGTATGAGTTGTAAAAAATAAGTCAACTGACACATCTAGAGTCACTATAGTAAAAACACACAAACAAAAACAACAAAAAAACAGGAAAATAATAAATGTTGACATTGTGGGAATACTGTAAAAAAAGTTTGATGGTTCCTCAGAAGATGAACAGAGTTACCATATGATACAGCAGTTCTCTTCCGTATTATATACCCAAATGAGTTGAAAACAGAGGCTCAAAGACTTATATACCAGATGAATTGTAGCACTTTCACAATAGGTACAAAGTGGGAACAACCTACATATCTGTCAACAGATGAATGGATAAGAAATGTGGTATATTCATATAATAGAATATTGTTACCTAGAAAAGAAATGATACATGCTACAATATATATGAGCCTTGAAAACATCATGTTCACTGAAATAAGCCAGAAACAAAGGAATAAATATTGTGTGATTCCACTTATATTAAATATATATAATTTTTTCATAAGAGACAGAATGTAGATTAGAGGTTATCAGAGGTTGGAGTGGAAGGTAAGACTGGGAGTACCAAAGTTTCTGGTATGATGAAAACATTTTGGAAATAGATAGTGGGGTAGTCACACACATTATGAATGTCATTAATACCACTGAATTGGATACTTAAAATAGTAAATTTTATTATATCTACATTTATCTCCATCCTTAATGTATTATAATGTAATATACCATATACCATTGGATTATATACTTTAGATGGGTGAATTGCATACTATGTGAATTATATCTCAATAAAGTTGCTAAAAAGCTGAAAAATCTTTGAGGTTCTCCTTTGATAGGAGGAAGGGAGTCATTCCTTTTCTGTTCATATGACAGGCTATGGGGATAGGCCATTCTAATTCATGTCACAGTATAAAATAGAATGCCTCTGTGATTAACTCTTGCCCATCAAGAATATGTTTTACGTGAACAGTGCACCCGTGCATACTGACATGCTTTCAGGAAGTAAAAGGTTTCTGTGTTTCTCCAACTTGGTGAATGAGTCACTTAGCTGGGGGAGGGGACTACTGACCACAGAACTTCAGAGTCCTGCTTGTTAGAAAGTCATTGTGGAGCACTGTCCTCTCGCTTCAGCTCAGGTAAAACATTCCTAGTGTTTGCTGGTTTGATTATAAACCAAAAGAACGCAACATGGAGCCATACCCTGCCATCTTTGAAATGGTGCCTGACTTTATTATTTCATACATTTTGAATTTTTTTTATTATGTGAAACTATCACTTTTCACCCTGAAAGCAAGTGGAGTGACAACTGATGCCCCCAACAATGAAAACTAAAGTGAGCTGGTTTATTAGTCTGGGCTAAAGCCATACTGAACAAGCAGAATTTATTTTGAAATAAAGTGTAAGACTGAGGGCAGAAGGAGAAGAGGGGCCTCAGAGGATGAGATGGCTGGGTGGCTTCACCAATGCATTGGACATGAACTTGGGCAAACATTGGCAGATGGTCAGGGACAGAGAGGCCTGGCGTGCTGCAGTCCATGACGTCATAAGGAGTTGGATAAGACTGGACAACTGAACAACAACAAAGTATAAGTGGACATTGTTGTTGTTTAGTGGCTAAGTCATGTTACCCTCTTGTGACCCCTTGAACTGTAGCCCGCCAGACTTCTCTGTCCTTGGGATTACTCAAGCAGGAATACCAGAGTGAGTTGCCATTTCCTTCTCCAGAGGATCTTCCCAACCCAGGGATCAAAACCATGTCTCCTGCTAGGCAGGTGAAAATTTTTTTTTTTTTTAACCACTAAGCCACCTGGGAAGCCAAAGTAGATATTAGCCAAATAAAAATTTGAATAAACATTATCACAAACAGAGAAAAGAGCAGAGGACAGAAGCCTTAGTCCAGAGATGACTCAGTATATCCTGATAACAGAGATAAACCTGCTGTGTTTGGAGCTTGGTAGCAATAAAGAAGTCTTGTGTAGGCCATAGTATGGATAATGGGTTTTATTCTAATTAAAAATGTGAAAATTGAAGGATGTTAAACACGGGAAATAACTTGATTATTTTTCTGAAGGAGATCAACTTGAGTATTGTGTGTGGGACAAAATGTAATGGTGGGAACAAGAGTGTGTAGAGACAGACTGAGAGGAAATTACAGTACTTTAGCAGGAGACGATATTCTTTTATGGTGGCAGTGGCATTAGAGACAATGAAACAATTCAAGATACATTTAGGACATGGGACTAGAAAGACTTGGAAACAATAGATTTGAGATCCAAACGTTTGGGTGGATGTTGACTTCATTTATCATGATAGAAAAATTGCGGTGAATAGTGGAGAGGTGATGAGGTTCACTTTTGGGACAGTTTGAGTTTGAGGTACTTATAAGACATCCAAGTGGAGATATGAATTAGAAGAGGGAGCTGAGCTAGAACTATTGTGTTGGAGTCTTGAAATTTAGGCGTTATAAAAGTTGAAAGATTAAAGGAAACTGTCTAGTGGGAGAGAGAAGAGTAAGAACTGATGCTCAAACCAAGCAGCCACAACATTCAGCCACAGTGTAGAAGGAACAATACCTGAAGAATTCCAAGAAGGGTCTGACACATAAAGATGATGAAAAACAGGGCTCTGCTGTAATAGAAATACTGAGAAGAGAATGTTGAAGAAAGGAAGGCTTGGCCAAGGTTAAGAATTGAAGTTTCCTCTAGATTTAGTAATATGGAGATCATTGACAATCTAAGAAATAGTAATTTTGGTAGTGCTGTGTGGGTGAAAGCTGATCTGTGTTTCCTTGAGAAGTGAGTGTGAGGTGGTTAATGGTAACAGCAAAAGTAAAGCACCCTTTTGGGGAAGTTTAGCTGAAAAGAGTTCAAGGACCAGTACTAGACAGGCATGTAAAGTCCATGTTGTGTCACCTACTATTTGTTTGAACATGGAAAATTATTTAATATCTCTGATTGTGTCCTCCAATAGGATCTCACTAACAAGAGTGCCTACCTGAAAGGGTTTCTTGAAGAGTGTTTATGACAATGTCTTGCTACTTAGTAAATATTTAATAAATGTAAACTGTGTTTACCCTTGATCTAGATATTATAATATCCACAATATTATAGGGATCTTCTCAGTCACAAAACTAAACTTTACATTCTTCAAAAAAAATTAGATGGAGACATCAACGCCAGGCCAATCAATATAGTGACAGAGAAATTAAGGTCTGTTTATCCTAAGTAATCATTTTAATTTCTTATTATTGGTTTAAAAGTCTTTCCAGTTTCCTATTCTCTTATATCCAATTTTTTTTTTATATATTTCCTACTATTCTAACATGTCTCATTGCAGAGAAAGAATGCAGTGTGTTTGTTATAGACATTGGCTTAAGTTGTTTTGAATTTATAAGGATATCTTAAAAATTATTGAATTTAATCGGAGAAGACACTTATTTGGGGAAATATTATTGTAGATAACATACAGATCATACATTATCTCCCTATTTCTACTCCATGTTGCTTATTATCTGTATAATTTTATGAAAAGAAACTATCTTGGCAGATACTAAATCACTAAATTAAAAAATAATTTAGAATACCTTGCATACTTACTTTTTATATTTCCTATTTATGTATATTTAATATGCCTTTTAAAAATACCAGTTGAGCTTTTCAAATTTCTCTGTTTCAATTGTTTTTTTTTTTTTTGTTTGTTTGTTTGTTTTGAGCTGTAATCCATCTATTTTAAACACGGGTATTTCTCACATTTCAATTTAAAATGCTCATTTCATTACTATGGACCCACCTAGTGTTGACTTCTCAAATTCGTTTTTTTACCACATATGCATGCTTATGCTATACATCATATAATAAATGAGTTGCTTACATAATCTTAACATTTAAAAGCTCATTTCCAGAATCTTAATGTTTTTGTTTCTTTTCTTATGGCATGCATTGTGTGCAACATAAACAAGCTGAGAATAATTGACTATGGGTTAAACATACAGCTGCTAGAAAACAATGTTATTGCTCTTTTCAGCATCATTCACTCAAGAGGAAAATGTAATCACTGGTATGAAGGGTAGTATTATTGAGAGAGGTCATTTTACATAGGAATTTGTATGATTTATTTGATGCACTGGAGTACTTTTCTAAGTTTATAAACAATACCTTATTGGCTGAGATAACTGCTAATACTTATATTGTATTTCACAGTTTACAAAGCATTTTTCATGTATATTGTAATATTAAATATTTATAACATCTTTGCTAGATAGGAATTGTTATCATCCCCAAGTTACTAGTGAGGCAACTGAGGATCAGAGAGGTATGAGGGTAGAATTGTGACTGGTTATCTGAATTCGCATAATAAATGTTTGTGCTGATTCCGGATATTATGTTGCTTCTGAGATATTTTGTGGTATACAATCCAATCAATACATATCTGTTATAGCAATATGTGTACTTAGTATGCATATTACCTAAAATTTGGTCTGGATATCATGTACCTAAATTGTTCAGAAACTGGCCTGTTTGCAAATTATATTAATAAGATTGCATTAACTTTACTGAGAAGTTCAGTATATTCTTCATTGCACTTATGTAATCTTATTTTTATCAAATAAAATGTTTTGTTTACATCAACTTAATTTTAATGTTTATTTTCAATCCATACAACATATTGAAATATAAACCTTATTACTTAGTTTTAATGGCAATCACTGCACAAAAGGTCCTGCTTTCCTGCCAAAACAGAAACAGACTTGTTCCTTCCCCTTGTCTCGGAGGGAAGAAGTCCAGTACAGGCCATTTACCCAAGCAAATCTCTTTATGTGTTCACTTGCTTTTGGGGGAGGGCGAGGCAGAGAAAGGGGATATTGGGTTTCCCTTTGTAAAGGAGAGGAAGAAATGGAAGGGAGAAGGAAAATAAATGTATTATCATCCTTTCTCACCCTACACTTAACCTGGAAAACTGAATATGCAGAAGGCCTGAATAGGCTTCTTTGAAATGTTGACTAAATAATGCAGTAATCTGCATTAAGTAATAGACAACGCAGAACTTCTAAGGTAGAATAGTGTTGTGGTCTGCTAGTCTCCAGGTGCTACAGTGTCAATTGTAAGAATGTAAAAACATAGGTCACTTAGCTCTGTACGTGTGCCTAGTGGTCCTGGTTGTTCAACACTCATAGGATATGAGGACCATAAGTCCCTATGCAGAGGGTCATTACACAGTTTTCCAGGAAGTCGTCCAGTGCTGGAGTGCCTTACCTCTGGCCTTCTTGCCTGAGGCCCTCACTATCACCTGGATGCAGCGGTCAGCGATTCCGAGGCCTGTGTCTGTGGTCCAACACGCTCTGGCTGTCAGTGCTAAGCCCTAAGTAGTCAGTAAAAGTAAAGGACAAGCTGATAGGCAAGTAGGTCATTCCCTCAAACGTGGCTGTACAGGCCACCAGAGATTGAGGGGAACTGTGCGTGCCCCTGACCATGTGCCCTGGACTCCAGGCATGGACAATTGCATCTGCCCCCTTGAGAAGGCAGTGGCAATACTGCCCTACAAATGCCAGGTAGATGGTGTCTGCGCAGGCCACGTTGCTGACGTCAGTGCGCACACACCGGGCGTGTTCCCTTCCATATGCTGCCCGCGAAGGGACTGCCGGGAACACCCGCCACCCTTGCCCCAGTCCTGGTCTTCGCCATGGCCGAGGTCTGCACTCCTAGAGACAGATGCTTCAAGTTTAGTTCTTTGCGCGTGCAGTCTACCAGCTTTCTGATGTCATGGGGCACTGTCAGAGATTCATTTATCAAGGTGGGCCAGAACGTACCCTAAACATATAAATATACTTTTGATTTTGTAGATAGACTGATGCCTATATATGCATACTTATATGAACAAGCATGCATTTATATTTAAAGTAATCAAAGCCTTTATTGCCCTATTTGATGTACTTGAAGTGTTTGAAAAACACTAAGGTAAAGGGTCGTTTTGGATTAGCTGGTATATTACATGTATATATATGCAAGTATGTATGTAAGTTTTACTTATATATGTGGTAAACATACATCAATGAGTAATAATGTATATGACCAACACTTAGGGAATTACCCATTGTTGTTTGGACTTTACACATTCAAACAATGAACCATCTTCTCTAGGAAAGTATTATGTTGGCTTCCTTTTCAAGGTTGGCCTCCAAGGAGCTGTGTATGTTTTCTTCTTCAGGACATCTATATTGGAACCCCTGTGCTAACTGGACAGCTATGTATCTTTCAATGAGACATAAAGTACTTAGCAACTCAGGCATGTCTTTTCTGCCCCAGGATTAGTTGCAAAGTAAATAAAGGGGATATAGAGAAGGAGTGTTTCTGAGGAATACATGAGAATTGTGGGAACCATGATGACAAAATTACAGTTGTATAGCATTTGAGGACAGTGAAAAAATTAAGAGAGAAGAGCAAACTGTGATAAAATAACATCGGACAATTTGAATGTACACTATAGCAACTTGTTTCTTTGTATTATCGATATACATTGAGAACAATTTAGTACTTTGTAAGAGACACTGTATTTAAATGAAATGAAATCTCATTTGTTGAACTATCTTAAAACTTGAAATCCCTGACTTTTAAAATTGCTGAAATGCTTGGATTTAAATAAAAATTAACATGTAGTACATGTTATGAAATGTTTGTAAACACCTGGTTTAAATTTGTTTAATATTCTAATATTTATCTTCCTAAGATAATATATCTTAATTTTCATCTGCTGACATTTACAATTATTTTTGATGTTACGGTTTTCTAACTTTTCTAAGGTTTAGTGGAATTCTCTTCTATCCAAACTCTGCTCCAGCTGCCCGCCACTCCCCTCAACTCATCATTATTCTCTAATTTAATATTTCTAATTCTGTTACCTAAGTTTTGGTGGTTTTGTTTCTGAGAAAGTGTTCCAAGGCTAAACAAGTCTGGGGATTACTGCTTTATAATTAATCAGTCACAGCTAGTTTATTAGCAGCCTAGTTTTATTTATAGAATGCATATTTAAATATTATACACTTTAAATGCATTTGCTATCTATGGGATAAAGTTTGTAGTCTTTCAACATTTTGTACTTCATTTGTTCCTGCCTGTGGGCATGCTGGATTTAGGATATAGTCAGCAGTTGTGATCCTGTTAAATATATCTATGAAAGCTCTCTAAGATCAGGTCATTAAATTAACAAGTCTGGTGTTCCCTGATACTGAATTTTGCTCTTCAATGAATATATCAGATTCAGCAATCAAGGACAATTCCTTGAATTCTGCATCTGCTTTTATAATTTCTTAAACTGTAGGTATGCAGACAGAACTGCTTATATGTGACAGAAAAGTGTGATTGTATGTATTTGACAGAAATTATAGAAAAGTATAAATGAGATAAATTTACTGTTTTGAACTAAAGAATGTAAGTGATTTCTCATTTGTGGTTTTCATAAGTAATCTTAATGTTCAGGCAGTAATTCCTGCTTTCTCCTCTGCTTCTTTAGTATCTTGACAGGATGGCTTCTTATTGGTTTAATTACTTAAGGATTTGTTCAAATATGTTTTAATTTAGAAGGATATTTGCCCTTTTTTGCACTTAGATGCATCCTTTAAAATGTTCTTTATATAACAAGGCGGTTTCCTTTTAAAAGAATTCACTCACTTCCCTTAAGCTAAAAAAGTGTGGGCATCTTTAACATATGTGTTAGTATTTATCATTTCTGTGCCATGCTTCCAGAATATCAGAATGATAAGGGGAAATCATTAGATTCCCTCCATTTAATTTAACAGTTTTAATTGGGCAGGATCATTATTGCATTTTCTTTCAGTGAATTGTGGGTTGCTTTTTCAGTGAATCAAACTGTTCAGGTTGCTTATGAGGTTCAGCCCTTGGCATAATGTCACTAATGATTTCTACAGGACCTTGAAATAAAGCAACAGGAAAATCTATCAACAGAGAGATATAAATGGAATATTTTAGATCAAAAATAAGATTCAAGTCTTTGTACTGGAAGAAAAGGACAGCAGTGGGCAATTTCATACTTGATCATTGTAAATGCAATCAAAATGGCAGTTACTGCCTAATTGCCAAAGTAGCATCTGGAAAAATGTAATGGTAGTTGTATAAGACAGGGATTATTGCCATTAATAAATTAATAAAGCCCATTACTTTTTTCCTCAGAAACTTTAGACATTTTAAATTTTCTATGTTTTTCTCTCTCTCACTGGTGCATATTTCTTAGAGTATCCTGTTAGTTAATGCTTTTCTCTTTCTATTGTAACTTTTAATATGAAGACCCTGTGTAATTTGTAGAGTCTTTTTTATGGAAGGCAGTGAAATGTTTGTGTGTGTGTGTATGTGCATGTATGCCTGGGGTGTTTGCATGTATGTTTGCAGAGGGATGTAGGAAAGCTATGGAATTTATGGTTTCATTTTATCAGAGATGAACTCTTTTCTTCTGTTATTTCAAGAGCATCTCTCAACAGTTACTGACTAAATTGCCAGAATCAATGGCTTTTTAAATAGGCCTCTTTTAGAAGAAAAAAAAAAAGTCATTATGACTGTCCTTTCCTGAAACTTTATTTTTTCTAGTTTAGTACTTTAGTCATCTTATTAAACAGACTTTCATACTTACAAAATAAAATCTACTTTTACTCTGATGCTTTTACACACTTCAGTTTCATATTTCCACCTCTACATTAGAAACCTGTTCTCAGATGTTCTGCCAGTATGTCAGATTCAACTTAGCATCACTTTTCCCACAAAAAAATCCCAACTTCCAAACTTCTGTTAATTCCACCACAATCTTCTGTGGACTTTGACCCTCTACTCCTTGTTGTTTCTTACACTTCAATCCTAGTCTAAGGAAGGCTTCTTTGAGTAGGTAATATTTAATCATGGTGTAGAGGTGATCACGGGGAGCACAACCTGTCATTAGGAAAAATATTGTGCAACGGCCCGATACTAGGACAAACAGACATAGAGTCCCAAAGGCTGCTGATTTTTTCTTCAGGTAGAGCATGCCATGGGTATTATAGAACATTGAAATGTTCTATGGATGGTCTGGAAGATACAATCATGGATAAGACAGAGCATCCTACTTTTGTAGAGCTTAGAGCTAAGTAGTTGGAACTTACTTTTTACCTGGTATTATGGCAATCCCAAGAAGGAAAACAGGTGAGGGATCGACATGGGATTCCAGTGGAGTCTTCTGCTTCAACAGACTTACAGGAGGAGTAGCAATTAGCCTGATGAAAAGGGGTAAGTGAGTGTGGAGGAAGATGTTCCAGGAAGAATGTTCTTTTCACACAAGAGCATTGAAGGAAGGATTAACAGGCCACTTGCCAACATTTTTACCAGCCTGATATAGCAGGAGCTTGAAGTTCATGGCATGCAGGGAGAGATTTCAAGACAGAGCATGGAGAGTCTAATATGACAGGTTAAGGACTTTTTATTAATAATTAGGCTATCATCTCTCATAAACTATATCCAATCCTCTTTTAAAGAAAAAATTGTATACCCCAAAGGATATATTCAGTGAGGTCTTTGGATTTCAGTTAAAAAAACATTTATTTCAGAAACAAAAATCATATTCTGTGAAAATATCATCAAATTGAGGATTATTACTAAAAATGAGAATTCTCATCTTTTTTAGTAGGTAAAATACTTTTTAATAACAAAAATTACATATTAATTACAGACCTCTCAGAATAAGATATGTGAGGTCTGCTGTTACAAATTGAAGTAATATTATGTATAGTTGATGAACAACCATTGGAGAGGTTTTATTTTAATTAGATGTGTACTTAACTAATTTATATTTAAATTTTATGAAAACATAATGGATTCACATTCAGAATAAAGAAAAAATATATAAATCTTTCAAAAGCATATAGCAGAAGGGGTTTAATCTCATAGATATCTTCCTTCTGTCCAGTTCAGACTTCCCACCTCCCTACAATTATAACCATTTTTATTTCATTTTCTTGTATATTCTTTCAAAGTTTTCTTATGTACATATCAGCAGAAAGGAATTTGATGTCTTATTTTCACATTTTACTCACAGTGCTCAGATGTGTACCTTGCTTTTCTTCACTATGCATGCACACACACATACGTATATGGGCTTCCCAGGTGGCACTAGTGGTAAAGAACTCGCCTGCCAAGGCAGGAGACGAAAGAGATGCAGGTTTGATCCCTGGGTTGGGAAGATGCTTTAAAGGCAGGAATGGCAACCCACTTCAGTATTCTTGCCTAGAGAATTCCTTGGACAGAGAAGCCTGATGGGCTTTGGTCCATAGAGTCACAAAGAGTTGGACACAGCTGAAGTGACTTCATGCATGCATGTATGCATGCACACACACATACACTTCAGAAATTTTTATACTGAAAATGTTTTGTATCAGTGCATACTTACATTCTTTATTCTTTTGTTAATAGCTTTGTCATTTAATATGGCTTTGTTGTTTCCCTGACTAATGACCTTTGGATTATTAACAGTTCTATGCTATTAATGTGCTGTTCCACAGTAACTAAATTTGAATACATGACATCCTGCAATTTGAAAAGGATATCTCTAATAAATTCCCAGACGTGGAATTGCATTTGTAATTTTGGTGGTTATTTTCAAGTTACTGTCCAGAAGGTTTACATCGATATACATTTCTACTAGTAATATACAAGAGCACGTGTTTCCGTAAGTTACCAACAGACTGTAGTGTTAGTAAGCTTTTGCTGTGTTAACAAACAAGGCCGCTCTCTCCATGGGTTACTGTTTTTAAAAGAATATTCTTGCATGTGTAACATGAAGTCTCTGTTAGTCAGCTGTGTGTTGACCTTATTGAACTAAGTCTCTTCTCATTTCTAGGACCCAGGCTGACTGAATAGCACTTATCTGAGATAAACTGTTTTCATGGTGGAAGACAAAAACAAAATAAGGTAGCTGAACCAACTCAGACATTCAGAGAAAGCTGCATATTCCATTGACCAAAGCACATAACATGTCTAAGATAATGTCAGTGGGTTAGGAAATGAAATCTGTTGCAAGGGAATTTGACAAGTGAGAGAATAAATTATTTATGAGTGAATGATACAGTCTAACAAAATGTTTACGTTTTCATTTTTACCAAGCTAATGGGTAAAAAAATATAATAATCACCCTGTAGTTATAAACTGCATTTATGTTAAAGGATATTGAGCATCTTTTTCTTTAAGAACCAATTCTATTTCATTCTGTTTGAATAAGTTATATCATTTGTCTGTTTCCACTATTGGATTGTTGACTTTTTTCTCATTGATTTAAAAAAACTTTTTATGTATCATGGGCGTTATTCAATTCCTTCGATATAGGTTGCATAAACTGTTTTTCCAAACTAGTAAGACTACTTCAAGTTTATATAGCAGTTTACTCATGTTCTCTTCTGGTAGATTTATGGTTTTATTCTTTACATTTAAATCTTTATCCATTTGGAATTTTAAAAATTATTTTTCTTATTTGTTTATTTTTCAAGGCAGACTTTTTAGTTTGTCTAGTATTTTAAGCATAGGCTGGTATTTAACTTGAACTTATTAAATCTATACATTCATTTAGAGAGAAATCATATTGCTGCTACCTATCCAGGAACATAGTATATCTTTCCATATTGTGTCAAAGTGTTCTTCAGATAGGTCTTTATATGAATGATTTCATTCTTAGATACTTCATCTTCTGTGTTACTAATACTGATGAAATCTTTTCTTCCCATTATCTTTTGATAACTGGGTGTTATATATACACAAGTTATTGATTTCTTTATACTACATTTGTTCCCTGTTGTAATTCTGAATTCTCATAGTGCTTCTAAGATTTTCAATTGATTCTCTAATCTATATTTTCTTAACTCCAACAAAGTAATAATAAAATTCTTGAAGGTCAGAAAAAGTTATTTTAAAACCAGTTGTTACTTAAACTACCCACAGAATTTTGTTTCACTGAATAATACTTTTATCATTTTATCTTACGGTGTGGTAACTTTCAAAAGTAGCTCTCTTATAGAGTAGAACAGGCATGAGGTTTGTAACTGGAAGAAAGTGAAAATGAAAGTGAAGGCACACTCAGTCATGTCTGACTCTTTGCGACCCCATGTACTGTAGCTGACCAGGCTCCTCTGTCCATGGGATTTTTCAGGCAAGAATACTAGAGTGGGTTGCCATTTCCTTCTCCAGGGGATCTTCCTGACCCAGGGATTGAACCTTGGTCTCTCGTGTTGTAGGTAAACGCTTTACCACTTGAGCCTCCAGGGAAGTCCATGGGTTCAAATTGTGGTTTTGCCTATTGTTAGTTATGTAATCCAAAGATAGATAATTTTTCTTCCTGTACTATGCTTACCATTTCTGTGACATGGAACTAATATTCATAACTGATACATTCCAGATTTGTTTTGAAAATTAAATGAATTAACCTGTTTGAAAATTGTGGATTTCTAGTTAGTAAGAACTTGATAATTTTATTGGAACAGAAAGTCCATATTTTGCAGTAGGTCCTAATTCCTTGGAAAAAAAGAAAAGTTTATCTTTGTGCCCTCACCTTTTATCAGAGTCTTGTGGCCAGAAAACAGGCTCATAAAAAAACATAAAAATTGTTATATGTATTTGCTTTTTTCCCCTCAATAAGTCTAGTAAAATTCTTTGAACACACTCAATAATAGAAAAATGCTTACTAAGATGACTTATACTTTAAGATTAAGAATAATGGTTCACCTATAAAAGCTGAATAAATCTGAAGTTTTGTCTTCAAACCAGGCGGGGCATGCATTTTTCTTTTTTTAAGGTATGCTTGTGGTGCTTACATATCTTACAAATTCTTAAAGTATTTTACTATATGCTTTAACTTTAAGTGAAAAGTGAAAGTCACTCAGTCGTATCCGGCTCTTTGCGACCTCGTGAACTATACAGTCCAGAATTCTCCAGGCCAGAATACTGGAGTGGGTAGCCTATCCCTTCTCCAGGGGATCTTCCTGACCCCCCACGAATCAAACAGGGGTCTCCTACATTGTAGGCAAATTCTTTATCACCTGAGCTACTAGGAAATCCAAATAAATGTTTCAGATTACATACCCATGATTTGTTTAAAGGGCTTCCTTAGTGGCTCAGATATGCCTCCTATGCCGGAGACCCAGGTTTGATCCCTGAATTGGGAAGATCCCCTGGAGAAGGGAAGTTAACTCACTGCAGTATTCTTGCTTGGAGAATTCCATGGACAGAGAAACCTGGCGGGCTATAGTCCATGAGGTCACAAAGAATCAGACACAACTGAGCAACTAACACACACACACACAATTAAATATTTTTAAATACTAATACGCCATTTGATACTTAGATAGTTCTCAACTTCAGGGAAATTTACAAATATCAGTATGCCTTTTTTTCCCATTTATGAAAGTGCACATTGTAAACAATGGCATTTTAATATATAAAGGTGGTTTACAATACAAATGTAAATTAAACATTCTACCCATGCTTACTAAATAATTGTATGAATATATTCTTTTGATAATGTCTATTTTCTTTAATCCTGTGCATAGTCTGACTGAATTATTTTCTAAATTATGGCAGTAAGTCATTTTAGTTAACAATAATGTGGGGGGAAAAGAAAAGCAACTTGTATTTGGCAGGAGTTCTACACAGTGTCCACAAACTTCATTTTAACAAGTAGGTTTTCTTGAACACAATTTACCTGTCAGGATTTCTCACATTTCAACTTTTCAGTTTGTCTTTGAGTTTCTCATTTGATATTTTGAAATTTCAGGTAAAGACAGAATCCCTTGTGTTTATTTCTCCCTGCAGTGCCACTCACTGTCATCACACAATGTAACAGGCTCAATATAGTAATAAACTGCCTTTACTTCTCTCATTAAATCAGATCATGCTAATAAATGTAATTGTACTTAGAAAAAAATGAAAGTTGTGACTTGAAAGCTTAAAAATTTTCAGAATCACAAATAGGTGAATTTAGTGATAAAATTAGTTCTTTAGAAATGTGTTTATGTGTGTGTGCGTGTGTGTGTGTGTGACCAGTTAAATTCTCCTCGTCGTTTTAACTTCATTGAATTTAGCCAACTAGTTAATCAAAGATACGCTAGAGAAGGAATAGGAGACCCACCTCCAGTATTGTTGGGCTTCTCTTGTGGCTCAACTGGCAAAGAATCCACCTGCAGTGTGGGAGACCTGGGTTTGATTTCTGGGTTGGGAAGATCCCTTGGAGAAGGGAAAGGCTACCCACTCTGGTATTCTGGCATGGAGAATTCCATGGACTATAGTCCATGTAGTCACAAAGAGTCAGAAAGGACTGAGTGATTTTCACTTCAATTAAGCAAATATTTTTCTTCACAATCTTTTATGAATTAATTAATTTTCAGTTCAGTTGCTCAGTCGTGTCCAACTCTTTGCGACCCCATGAACCACAGCACGCCAGGCCTCCCTGTCCATCACCAAGTCCTGGAGTCCCCCCAAACCCATGTCCATTGAGTCGGTGATGCCATCCAGCCATCTCATCCTCTGTCTTCACCTTCTCCTCCTGTCCCCAATCCTTCCCAGCATCAGGGTCTTTTCCAATTAATTGTATATTTATTTATTTTTACTGAGCTGTGTCTTTACTGCAGCATTTGGTCTTTTCCAGTTGCAGCTCATGGGTTTTAGTTGCTCCATAGCATGTAGGATCTTATTTCCCTGACAAAGGATTAAACCTGCATCCTCTGCATTAGAAGGTGGATTCTTAACCACTGCACCACCAGGGACAGCCCTTCACTATCTTGTTTTGTGGATGTAGAGTTATCACATACTTTGAGGGGTTAAAATAAAGTACAAGAATTGTTCTTAAAACATTTTTAAAAAATGGAACATTTTTAAGCTGAAAGAAAACTGAGAAGGGTAAGAAATTTTATTTTGCAGATTATAAATTGACTTATCAAAGAAGAGATTACCGATTTGGAATATGAGAGTCCAGAAGGACTTTAAAAATCATTTTCCCTGAGATGTTAAAGGTGTAGGCAAGATTGCATCACCAGTGAGGAAGGAATTGAGGCTCTCCTAGAGCTCAGGTCTCCTTACTTTCAGCTTAGCCATGTGTCTTTCCTCTCAGCTGCTGTAGATGTAAGTAGAGTGAACATTATTAATAGGCAACATTTTCATTTACTGTGAATAGGATATATTTGTCATTTACTTAGTATGCAAACAAGGAAGAATATAGAGAGTAGACAAATTGGAATAAAAAATGAAACTAATTGTTCAAATATTTTCATGTATTACTCTATTTTCCCTTATTTCTGCTCTGATTAGTTAATATTAAGAAATAGCTACCTCAACTACAGTGGAAAAACTTCCCTGAAAGGTGTACACTAAAATATTTTGTAGAAATTATCTAATAAGTAAGAATCCAAGCCACACTGTAGCAGTATTACTACTTTTCACTTTGCTGCTGCCTCTAGGTAAAATATCAGTATAGTGTGTTCCCTAAATTTCTTTCCTAGTTGAGAAATGCATAACAGCAAGTTGAGAGATCGAAAAGTGCACTTTTTAAAAGTGTGATCCATTTGGATATTCTCTTCTCATGGATTATATGGATTTTTTTTTTCTTCTACTAAATAGGAATCTTGACTTTTACCACCAGACTGATTGGTTCATGTCTTTTTCAGCCTCTTGATCTAACAACAGTTGGACAACACTACTTAACACAAGGAGAGATGATTGTGTAATGAGTGAAAAAGTAAAAGTGTAAGTTAGATTAATCTTCCTAATGGATACCTTTTCTTAAAATGGTTCTTTCTGCAAGACAGAAATTTTACTTCAGGATAGTTACATGGTGACCAGAAGATGATATTTAGTCCTTAAATCGTGTCCAACTCTCTGTGACCCCATGGACTGCAGCATGCCAGGCTTACCCTGTCCTCCCTCAAATCATGTCCATTGAGTAGGTGATGCTGTCTAATCATCTCATCCTCTGCTGGCCCATTTTCCTTTTGCCTTCAATTTTTCCTAGTACCAGAATCTTTTCCTATGAGTCGGCTCTTCACAATGGATGGCCAAAGTATTGGAACTTCAGCTTCAGCATCAGCACATTCAATGAATATTGAGGATTGATTTCCTTTAGGACTGACTGGTTTGATCTCCTTGCTGTCCAAGGGACTCGCAAGAGTCTTCTCCGGCACCACAGTTTGAAGGCATCAGTTGTTTGGTGCTCAGCCTTCTTTATGTCCAGCTCTCACATCCATATGTGAGTATTGGAAAAACCACAGCTTTGACTCTGTCGGTAAAGTAATGTCGCTCCTTTTTAATATGCTGTCTAGGTTTGTCATAGCTTTCCTTCCAAGGAGCAGGCATCCTTGAATTTCATGGCTGCAGTCACCATCGACAGTAATTTTGGAACCCAAGAAAATAAAATCTGTTCCTGCTTCCACTTTTTCCCCTTCTATTTGCCTTGAAGTGATGGGACCAGATGCCATGATCTTATTTTTTTTAGTGTTTAGTTTCAAGCCAGCTTTTTGACTCTTCTCTTTTACTCTCACCAAGATGTTCTTTATTTCCTCTTCACTTTCTGCCATTAGAGTGGTATCAACTGCATAGATGCCTGCATTCTGACAGAGGATGAGATGGTTTGATGGCTCACCGACTCGATGGACATGAGTTTGAGTAAGTTCCAGGAGTTAGTGGTAGTCAGGAAAGCCTGGCATGTGTCGCAAAAGGTCGGACACAACTGAATGACTGAACTGAACTGAATTGCACAAATAGACTCCCTTTATCTGCAGTTTCACTTCCCCTGGTTTTGGTTACCCACGGTCAACCATGGCCTGAAAATATTATATAGAAGATTCCAGAAATAAAAGATTCCTAAGTTTTAAGTTGTGCACCTACTCTTAGTAACATGGTGAAATCTCATGCCTTTCTGTCTTTGTTCTCCCCGTGATCCCCATCCATTGACAATATTATGACTCTAACCCAGGATGACTTAAGCACATTGATCCTCTTCCTGACATATTATCAGAAGGTCTGTAGTAGTTTAATGCTATCGTAATGCCTATGTCATTCACCTCACATCATCTCATTACATAGGCATTTTAGCATCCCACGTTATCAGAAGAAGAAAGGTGAGTACAGTATAACAAGAAAAGTGAGGGCTACTGTATTTTCCTATGGAGCCCCCAAATTATAATCATATTAATAAAGATAACATTTAGAAATCATTTTTAAAGAGAGAGCCAAATTTGGTGATGAGTATACTAATTCTGATATTTATTATCACCATCAAGTTGGGATGAGGGTACTATTCTTTGTCGTTGTTGTGTTAGTGACTCAGTCATGTCTGACTCTTTGTGACCCCATGGACTGTTGTCCACCAGGCTCCTCTGTCCATGGGATTCTGCAGGCAAGAAATTGGAGTGGGTTGCCATTCCCTTCTTCAGGTGATCTTCCCGACCCAGGGATCAAACCTGGGTCTCCTATGTTCCAGGAAGATTCTTTACCATCTGATTCACTAGGCAAGCCACTTCTTTAACTGTTTTTAGTTGTTGTGTAAGGAACAGTCTTTAATATGAAGTTATTTGTGAGGATGGGGTAATCATCCTCAACCTAATCATCACTCAACCTAACTTTGAAGTTTAAACATTCACTTAGCATCAAAAGAGCTTTAGAAGCACTTTCCTGTACACTTGATATTTAATAGTGTTTAGGGTATATTTGAGATAAAATAGCATTTGATGCCTTTTGGGAACTTTGGAGGAAAGTTAAGATAACTTTGGTGTTACCCATTTATGCATTTATTAGTTTTGGGACATTGGACAAATACTTTGTAAGCCATGGTTCCCCCATTTGTAGTTTGGATGATACAACTACATATCTTATATAGTTGCTTTGAATATTAAATATGATTATTTTATATACATCACAGATACTGGTAGAAAGTACTCAGATACTGAGAGCTATCACTTTTAAATTACTAAAAATTATTCTGAAGGAGATAAATGGTAAAATATCAAACAGTGTGAGCTATTACTGGGAATGGCATCATGTCTTTGAGAGAAGTGTGAGCGTGGAGTTTCTAAGGTGACCGCATTCATTAAGTGTTGTTGAAGAACACTAGTTGGCCAAAAATGTGATCTGAGGACAATTCATATGTTTATTCTAACTCAGAAGAGTGTGAGGATGGAAAATCCCTGAACTTATAGACCATTGTATGCCAGTTTTCTTGCATAAATATGTTATGGGGAATTGGAATTTAGGACTTTAAAAAGGAAAAGATGTTATTGAATTTCTTAGGTTTGTTTCTAAAGAAATTCAATTACAGGACTTTATTCTACTCTAAGTCAGAGTTTTAATATGTCCCTGATATATCAGTGGTGAGCTCACCAGCCGTATGGTGAATGGCTCACAAATGTACATTGATTGGAAGTTCTTTTTTTTTTTTTTTAACATTTTGTGACAAAGTTAAATAATTGCAGGGGAAAAAATAAATCAATATTTTCTTAATGTCTGTTAAGGCAAGTTAAGGCAATATGATATTGGTATTGTCTGACACTGGTATTAAATTCATTATAGTTATAATATTAAAAGTTTTATTTCCTTTCCTAAAAATAACCTTACAAATTCCATAAACTGATAATAGGGACATATATCAAATATTAAGATGCTATCTGTACCTGTGACTACATATTTTAGTTATTAAAATAAAAGATGTTCAACAAGTCTATTTAAAATAGGGAATGGACTTTCTACCTTTTAAAATGAGAAATATTAGAAAAAACTGGCCTGAAACAGTGGCTGAAAGAGGTTAAATTTAGAAATAACTTGTTTATCATTGTAAAAGATTCTGATATTCTCTTTGAGAATTCTCCAGCAGTATTCACTAGCATATCTTATATTTTCCTAGCTTATGTGAGTATCATTTTTATATCTACAATGGAAACAACATAAGCTCAAAAGCCCACTTTTTTCAGCTTCATCCCATTTTCCATAATACTGCTATAGCTATGTCAAAGAGACCATTAAATGTTTTATGGGCTTTCTGTTGTAGTTTGTGCTTTGGTTCCCTCTGAAGATGTATTTATATTCGTATCTGTGTTTGAAGATCGTTTTGTATTTCCCACCAATTTAATTATTGTTTAGTAAGTTCTTGTCATTGCTTTTCTTTCACTTGTTTTTGGTTTTAACTTTGCTTACCACATTTACCTTTGGGAGCCTACATATGAAACAATTACTTTGGATTTTGCTCATATATATTTTTAAAATTAGATTTATTGGAAAATTTTCTTGATTCTACTTTTAAGGCCACAGGCTGTAACATGCTATTAAGTACTTAATAAATGTTCAGTGATTGATAAAATGTATCTCAGTCTACATACATTATTAAACTTCCTGGAGATCTACCTATAATAGTGTAGGAAAATCACATTAGACATTAATTCTGATCTACAAAATACCAGACATATAACCAGTTGAATATCTTGAACTGTTCGGATAATCGATAAATAATATTTAACACATATGTGCTAGTTACTAGCACATATTTAATATTTCAACATTTTAACATTTAATGTAAAATAAAAAGATTTTTAGTACCAGTTTACTATTAAGCATCAGGTTGCTTGGATCAGCTCAGTTATTTAATAAAATTATCAATGACAGGATTTGAGAGAATATTTTGAAACTGCCTTCTCTTTTGCTGACTTCTAGAATCTTGCAAAAGATTAATTTGCAAGCTAGAATTCAAATAAAAGAAAACTTTCGCAGCCTAGAGAGGTACATTTAAAACTATTTTCTTCATCCATCAAATGCAGTCCTAATTTAGTGACAATGAGATTATATCAAATTTAAATTCATTTTAACAATTATGTAAAAGCCTTTTAAATCACTTAAAAAAATCCCATGTACCGTCTTGGGATTTTCATTGAACTATAAATTCTGGAGTGTTATTTTATTCTGTATTATGGTATCAGACGTGAAATAAGACCTGGCTTCAAGAAACAAATGGGCCACTAACCAGTTGTAAGACTTTAAATTCCTTTTACCCAAGTTTAAACACTGGGAAACTTTTTAGGAATATACATACCCATACTTGTCTCTATGCTGCATATGATCTGTGAGTTAATCTATGTGAACAGAATTCTTAATGAGCTTGAAGTTCCATTAGTTCAAATCATCATTATTAGGATATTCATTATTATATATGACAAATTTTCTATCTAGTTCCTAGTCTGTTTCATGCCATTTCAGGATAATTTTGCAAGAAATACTTTGCGTTTTTGAAGGGTTACAGGAATGTTTATATAAAATATTAAGATCTTACACTAACTTACAAACCATTTAACAGGTTCCTATATGTCCTTTTTTGTTTATTTGGCATGTGTATACTTACACATGCACATATTAAATGTCTGTAAAAACAAAGCCAAAGATAAGGGTGATTCAGATATGAGCATCTTTCCTTTACACTACATTTGGCCTCCGACACTCATACTCTCTTTCTTACCTGCTCTGGTGACCTTCTGAATCAGAGTTTGAGAGAAACAACCAGAGGTAGTAGCTGTCGCAAGATAGCAGCTGGGACCATACGGATCTCAGCATCCTGCCTTATGGCCATTATCTTTGTTTCTATCTTTATGCTGCCACTATGTCTCCTTCTTGTGTTCTCCCTGCATCCTCTCTTCACTGCCTCCTCCTCTTCCTGACTCCAGTTCCCAATTGCCCCTTGTAACTTACCCTTCCTCCTTCATTTTTCTCTGTTGATACAGAATGAAACAAGATTCCCTAATTAAGACTTAAAAAAAAAAAAGACTGTTTTTTAAAGTGTATGTAGCCAGGCAGCTACCATTTCCTAAATCCCATAACCACCATTAACAATAGAAAAATTATTTTTGTATACTTTATCAATTAGACTGTATTAGATTGTTGTTGGGCCCTTAAGTGCTGAAATAATAGATATTTAAAATAAATGCAACAACTTTCTCATTTTTCTCTGTAGGAATGGGTTGTTGCTGTAATAAAAAATAATTTGAGGCTAATGACAAGAAAGTATAGTGAGTAATATCCTTTCCCCTTCCCCAACTGCTGAAAATGAAAATCATGTCAGCATCCAGTCATTTTTGCCACATCCCTTGTTAACAGCTTTTTCAGGGTGGGTCATAATTCTGTGTTTTGTTAGTGTCTTAACTCCATAGTGACATGCTTAAATCTTATTCCACATTGATTTTGTAGTGTGTATATATGTGTATTTTTAGGATAGCCCTTGAATGATGGACCTTGTTATTAAGTTATTATCAACTTTGGCAAAAATTTTATAACCTTTGAGAGAAAAATAAATTGATTAATATGATAAGGTTAATAATTGATTTTGCTCTTTGGAATTTGTGTGTGCTGTCTCACTGTGTATGTCTAAAAAAGTAAACTTACTGTCTGACTGTCGCCAGGAAAAAAAAGTGGGACCTAATCAAACTGCTGTGGGGTCAACCCTTGTGGTTTTAAAGGCCCTTAATGTTGTCCAGCTGCAAAATAAAAGGGATTGGGAGGGGAAGCTGGAAGGAGTGGAGGGGGTTGGGGGGGAATGTGTGGAAAAGAACAGGGAGTCTGGCTTTTATTTTTTTTTTTTTAAAGTGAGTTCAGTGCCAGCCTGGACATTGGCTGTGCAGACTATTGAGCCATTGTCTGCTCCATTTCCAGAATAGCCCCCAGTTAATCACTTCGGCTTTGAAGGGAATTTCCTCGTGGAATTCTCCACAGAAAATCTAATCAACTGACCTGCCCTCTCAACAATGGAAGGCTTTTTTTTCTCTCTTTCCCTTATTGGGGCGGGCTCTGTAATGTAGCCTTTTGTGCAGACTGAACCCTCCCAGTAGGAGTGGAGAGCGTGTGTGAGTGACTGAGTGTGTGTGTGTGTGTGTGTGAAGAATGCACACTATCTCGTGTTGGTGAGTGTGTGCTTACTCCCTGACCAGATGCTGCGGTGCACGGGGCAGTCACCATCTCTGCATGCGTGTCTGTGTAAGTGTCTCTCTCTCTCTCTCTCTCTCTCTCTCTCTCTGTCTGTGCCTCTGTGCCTCTGTCATTTCATGTCAAAGGTACATTACCTGATTACCTTCCTCGCCTGCCAGATTTTTATCTAGATAATTGGAACTGCTATGGAGGCTGTGCCTTGCCAGCCAGCTTAGGAGCCGCAGAGCCCTAGTTTGTCCACCTTGTTATCTGTGGCTGCCTGGGCAGAGGAAATTAAAGAGATCCCCAACCAGGGGAGCGCTTCCTGCCCGACTTCCCCAGCCATCCCAAGCAGGACAGTTTGTGAGGACCATCTTTTTGTTTTCATCTGTTGGTTTGGTCTGGGGTTCTGTTCCCTGGAGTGTGTGTTCTTTTGGCACGTGGATACCTAGTCCCCTCCACCTCGCACATCGTGTTTTATGGAGTTTGGAGCTGAGGAAACTTTGGTTGGGTTGCCAGGACGTTCGCACCACTTTGTGGAAAGCGCGAGCTAACAGTGAGACCGACAGAGTGAGTGACAAGTTGTTTACAGGTTTCCTTGAAGGGGCCTCTGCTATATTTCAATCTGTCAAAGTTGCTTTTCTTCCCTCAGAACAATGCCTGATTGTTGTGTGCAAGTGTGTGTGTGTGTGTGTATGTGTGTGTGTGTTTCCGTGTGCGCACAGAGAGAGCCTAGAAAAGGGTGAGAAGGCATAACAATTCTTTGTGTAAAAATGCTATTACTAACATTTAATCTTTTTGCTCAATGAGTTAGTCAATGCAGTTGAATCAGGGTTGGGTTCTTGTACAGATTTCTCTTTTAATCAGTAGCAAATGCATTTTCAAAAATCATATTTTGTGTATGTGTGTGTGCATGCGTGTGCGACTTTTATTATTTAGAGGAGAGAGTATGGGAGACGCACTAAATGAGTTGACTTCTCACATTCGGTGATGTCTAGAAGGGAGAATTAAAAGGAAAGGACAGGCACCCTGAGGTTGTCTAGTGCCTTGCAGCC
This sequence comes from Antilocapra americana, assembly GCA_007570785.1. NCBI lineage: Eukaryota > Metazoa > Chordata > Mammalia > Artiodactyla > Antilocapridae > Antilocapra > Antilocapra americana. The sequence goes on along the minus strand of ML663562.1, from coordinate 12,979,815 downwards.
TGAGCGTGCGGCTGGAGGAGGGGGAGCGGCCAGACCCCGCTGCTGGAAGTGCGCTACCCCTTTAAGAGACTGGTCAAGGAGTCCTAGGAGTGGGAGGGGGGAGAGGGGGAGAGGGGGGAGAGAGAGAGAGATAGAGAGAGAGAGAGAGAGAGAAAATCAATTGGTTTAGAAGGTTTGGACTCACTTGACAGGTTCAGTTGGAGACGATCATAGGTGGCTGCTGTGACAAAGGGAAATTGTGCTTTTCCAGCATGCTTACTGACCCTGATTTACCTCAGGAGTTTGAAAGGTGAGTACAGTTTTCCCCCTCTGATATATTGAAGTGCAACTCTCCCATTTTACAGTAGTCTCTGAATCCATTGGAAGATGCTCGCCTAAAACGTGTGTTAGAGAAGCTTTTAGCAAGTGCTTCTGCAGTCTTGTTAGCTGATTTTTGTTGTGATTGCCCAGACCAAATGGAACTGATTTGCAAAGTCTCCGAGATCTCTGCTAATGTTTCTAGGTTGTGTCCTATAACAGGAAATTAAATGAACATTAAGCATCTCTCTTTCTCCCACTCTCTGCTTTTCGCTTTCTCATTCACTCTCTTATTCTCTTCATTGATATTTTTCTCCCCTTCCACACCTTTTTTAAATGCTTTTGTGCAGAATGTTACCATTTTCAACATCTCTGTGTTGTAATTTCTGAGGTGACAGAGGGCTTTGGTGGTGATTAAAACAGACGCTATAAGTTCCTGTTTGATCCTTCTGTAAAACTTTGGAAGCTGCTCAGTAAAGCACATGACCTTTTGTTGATATAAGAGAGCGGTTTTTTTTTTTTTTTTAAGAAAATTTAACATCACAGTAATCTATTAGTACGTTACTCTTGAAATGTCAAAAAAAAAAAAGAGAGAAATGGGGATAATCCCTTTCTAAGTTTTGTGGCCACTTTTTGTACTGTCTTAAGTTAAATTTTGATTTATTTTATTTTCTATTTTGCTCTGATGGGAATAAGTTTGTTATTAATATTTCTTATTAAAGAAATATGTGCTGGTACCGTTCCATTTGATGGTGTTGCAAGTAAAGAGGGCTTTGAAAGAATTTTAGCCCTCTTCGTGTTCCTCTAACTACACATTGCAATTTTTAAATTTGAGTTCTTATCCCAGCATAAGTTCATTTTCTGGAACTATAAATAGAATTTTGTTTGCCATTAAAAAGAATTCAAACTTTGTATTCTGTATGGTGAATTAGAAAAAAAGCTAAAAAAAGCCAGGATGCATGATACCCAGGCTTTTTTTTTTTTTTTTTTTCATTTTCATGAAAGCTACCTTCTGTATAAACATTTGTTGTATCTGACTATGCAATGCAAGCTAGGTGCTAGACCAGCTGGTTAAAAATATGCTAAGTCAAGCTGTTCATCGCTCAAAAGACTGAATTTGATATGAAAAGACGAAAAAAGAAAGGACAAAGATTAAAACATTCTAGAAGTGAAGCAGTAGAAGAGAAGAAGGGTATTGAGAATTAAATAATGCTGAATGTGATCATATATTAGAGAAACCAACATCAGATCAGGGAAGAAAATAAAATAGCCAGTTCATATACTTTAATACTGTGTTCTTTCTTTCATTTCCTCTTCCTTTTTTTTTTTTTTTAACTTAAGATGCATCTTCACTACATAATTCCAGCTAATGGTTGAGCTTTCTTAACAGTTTTGAGTGATTTTTTTCCAAAGTTCTGTATTTTAACTCTTTAAAATAGTTAGCTTTTTTGGGTAAACATAGCCTGTTTCATATGGAGATAATGAAGTTGTTTATATTGGAACATACTATCGCTTAATACTACAGTGAGTTTTCTAGTACGTACAGGGCAGCACTGAAATGATAGTATACTTTAACTCTATACTTTTCGAAAATAAAACTCTTTTGAGTCTGATTTGTAAGTCTGTTAACCTGACTGTTCTTATAAAAAGGTAGTTACATATTAACAGGCTGTAGCCTATTCCTTTATATAGGCAAGCTTTCCTGCTGTGAACTTTATTTGTATCTTTTCAATTATCTCTTTAAAAAACTTTTACATTTGCTATCCTGATACTCAAATCTCTTAACATTATTTTTTTTCTCCTAGTGAGAATTTCATTTTTTATCACCCAGAGGCATGCTTTTCTAACTGCCTAATTAGATAAACAAGTGATAATCAATAGAGTTGTCAGTATAGACAGCATATTTGGAAATATTAGTAGCTAAAATAATTTTGAAAAATGTCCTACAATGTGAAATTTCTTAATAATTTCCCCTGTGGTTATAATTGGCAGTACATGCAAAATCTCGGTAAATCATTACTATTTGTTTACACTGAATATGTACGGCTAAGAGTATCTATAGTTACCCACACAGAAGTATATATCATGCAGACTCAATATTGAATATTTATATTCTCCATAGGAGGTATATATGCTGTAATTATACTCTTATATAGTCAGCTTTCTTTTTGCCTTTTGAACTATCTGCAACTTTCATTGACTATGTAGGTCATTTCTATCAAGTGTTAATTTTTATTCTGCTTGCTCACCTGATATAGATAAGTAGTTCACTCAAACTTAGTCATAAATTCAAAAAGAAGACTTCTAAATTTCTGTGTGAAATAAAGAACATTGCTCTGGAGGGCATTAATAAGTTGCTTGGAGTTTATGTATTTTGGAAGTTGTAATATTTTTTTTTCTAGTTTCATAGATTAGAGTCTTGTCTATCTTCTATTATCCTTTCCAACCTGTAGACTATTTGAAACTTTAAGGAATATTCAAAACAAGTATCTGGATCAAAATTTGGATGTAGATTTCTTATGTCTGTATTATCAGCTGTAGAAATGAACATGATCAATAATGTCATAAACAGTTGTTAAATAATTCAGAAGCAGTCACAACTTCATTGTTTGCTAAAAATATTTAAGAGGTTAAGTAAATTTAAAAGTGATTACAAAAAGTAAAGAAGTTGAAATACTTAATTTTTATTTTCAAACATCTCTAACATAACTGATTATAATTAATGTAAAATACAGTTCTCAGGTGGGAGGTGAATATGTAAAGTATTTTCTAAGGAATTATTTGTAAGCAGTCTTTTACATCATCCTATTTAGAAGAAAGATAACTGGCAACATAGTCTAATGTTAGTAATAGTGTCTAGAAGGAGCGCTTGAACTCTCCTAAAATGTTTTAAATGAAGATAGTGAATTTATATTTTTACTTGAAAATAAATAATAAAAATTGTGACTAAGGGCTTCTCCTTTCAGAATATCATTTATTTTTTCATATTCTTAGAGTTAAAATATTTAAATTACTTGTCTTAAATAGCCCTATCAGTTTGTTTCTGATAAGTGATAAAAGTATTTTGTTACTGTCAATAATAATTATTTTATTCTTCCTCATGTATATATTAATCTGATTTTATGACCAAGCTACTTGTTACACTTTCTGATCGCTTTATGTTAGAGACTTCATTAAAAAGCTAGTATAATATGATTGCTTAGCAAGACAGTCTTTTAATGTCTAGAAAAAGTTGAGCTTGAAGGTAGTGGAATGAAGCAAATTAAGCTTGTAATAGCACCTATTTTAGGGCTTCTCTCAAAACGGGTGCAGACAGCATGCTGCCAGTTTTCTACATGTTGAAGGGAACACTACAAGAGTAAAAGCTTCTGCAATAAAAATTTAAATTACTATTTACTTTATATTCACATCTAATTTACTTATGGTTATGTTGACTAAAGAAATAATGTTTCATATTAAAAAAGTTTGTTTTTCTGAAGTAAGAAATATGCATCAGGTATTGTGAAAAATTAAAATTTATAATTACTGTGAAAAATTACCATTAATGGGCTGCAAGAATATATCTGACATTAGCAGTACTTTACCTAAAGTTTGGCCCGAGTAATAAAATGCTTATTACCAGGGACAGATTCATACAGCTTAATTGCAGCCTCTTTTTTTTTTTTTTTTTTAAACCATTGTACTCTTGAGTGATAAATACATTCAAGTTAGCAGGTAACCCCTAGGTGTGAATCAAAGGAAAGTTTTCCGCTCACATTCTGTCACCTAATGGCACATGTAAACCTATTTAAGTTTGGTAGTATATTTTCAGGATGTTCTGATATTTTATTTATTCACCATTACTTTGTGGAGGAAAAGGTAACTACAACTGATTATAGATTTTAATTACCATCCCAATAATTTGCAAGCTAACTTAGCTAAGATATTAGTTTGGCATATAGCCTGCGTGAAGCAGTGGACAAACTGTACTTCTGTCATACTCACCCTGAAGGACTGTCCTGAAGACTTAGCAGGCATCCAAGGATAATTAAGGGCTAGATGTCAGGTAGTTCAGTGTTCAGCAGGTTGATAGACATAGAAATGTGTGGATGTTAGGATTACTTCACCCATTGGTATGTTCTTATCTTGTGTTTCTAAAGTATAATAAATGTACAATAAATGTATTTATCTGTGCTTAGAGAGCTTTTAACTAAAGTCTGTGAATGCACCATACCTGAGAGGCAAATAATAAGACCTATTCTAATACTTGAGCACATTACTCCTCCATAGAGCTGGAAGCTTTTTCAAATGGATTACATTCATAATGCATTTAAAAAGCAAAATTACATCCATGGATAAAGTCTGATTTTTACTCTCTGTTCTTTCCACTATCAATTCTCCAGTCACCTAATGAGTATGTGTATAATGCAGATGTGTGTATTACCTATGTTGAATACCTCCATTTCTATAGACTAGTTACATGTAACTGATAATTTTGGTTTTCTTCCATAATTTGTTACTCATTTATAGTTTCAATGAGATTAACTAACAACATGGAAAATGAAGCAGTCTTGATGTTTCTCTTGTTCTGACTTAAATGTAGTTTAATATGTCAGGTTTCTGACTCAGGTGATGGCACTCAGAAAGATGTTCAAAGATTTAACTAAAACATGAACTATCTTCCTTTCAAAGGAAATTTTTTGTTGAACAAGAAATGGACCAAAACATGGCAAATTCTTTCTTGCTTCATTCATTCTGTGCCGCCCCCCCCCCCCGCTTTTTTTTTTTCCATTTCACTGATTGAGACCTTTGTCATTTATACTGAATATCAGGTTTCAGTGTTACACAGATGAACAGAATCAAGTGATATTCTTGGAGAAGAAAAAAACTGAAAGACTGATAATATTTTGCTTCAACTAACAGCATGTATTTGGACGTTCTTTAAGAGAATGTCTCCTATTTCTTTATTTCAATCAGGAACTAATAATGGTTCAGGAGGCGACCTTTTCATCCTTTCTGACTTCTGTGTTTTTTCCTGTAGTTTGGAAGCTGCTCTTCCTTCTCTTTAGCATTATCTATTCTTCTCTTCACTTACTAGTTGAGAGTCCATAGATCTCTGGAGATATTGTGGCGTGTGGTTCTGCTTGTCCAATAGGGGGATGTTGTATTTCTCCACACTCAGTATCCTTTTGCCTCGGAGCCTGAGAGTAAAACCTCAGCGGTACTCCCTGCCTTTGCCAGCCTGAGGAGTCAGAGACTCAAAGTTGTTCCCAGCTCTTGCGCCTTCATTGTAGAGCTGCATTTCTGCTCAGTGGGCTGCCGAGAAGGACCAGACCGAAACAAGATTTAGAAGAATTCTGGTGAGAACTGTTTATAGGGATATGGTATTTTAAAAGAATGTCGTAAACAAACAGAATTGTGGCATAAACAAAGATAATTAGCATAAACAATGTCGTTTTAGGACAGGTGGTTTTAAAAAACAAACAAAACAAAAAACCCAAATATGAACCCAACTTGAATGCTGCCAGTTTGGAACCACTGAACCTTAATCTGTACTTCATGAGAATTACCCAGGTTTGTTGATAAACTTATTAACATGCTTTTTCTGTTTCTTTTGTATCATTTTCCGGTCATTATGCCCTTTTGTCACCCAGCTTGAAAGTAATTAATCTATTACAAGGTAGTTTAAGGATTTTTTACCCATAAAACATGACAGAAGGAAAACTAAAAACAAAAGCTTCTGGTTGTTCATAGACATCTGAAATCAGTGTCGAAGCTTAAATCAGTTCAAACCTGAACTCAGCTCATTGTGTTTTAAATCTATCTTTCTTTTTATGTTAGTGACATTTCAGTCACTTGGCTGTTTAGTATTAATACATTTACTTTTGTCTTGCCTTGGAATTCAGAGATTTCTTGCTATGGTTGAATCATTACTTGTGTTTTATGTTTATTTCTAAGTGTTGCTTATGTCTGCTTCTTATTTTCTCTATAACTTAGTGAAGGTGGTACAGCAGTATATAAATGTGACTGGTGATCTTGCAGAATGAGGATGCTAACTATTGTGAACTACATTATTTAAACCTACTACTCTGTTGTAATGAACTTTTATCTGGAGACATTTAGGTTTATCACTAAATGACATTTTTTTCTTAATGCCTTGTACTGGAACATTTTGATTTAGATGAAACGTGGAGTGTGGGAATAGAAAGCTGTTTATTTTTCTTGCATTAAGGACCAAAGTTCTTTATGGGAATTAAAAAAATTTTTTTTTCTATTTGTTTTCTTATGGAGATTGGGGATCAGGAATTCAAAGTAGGTAGTTCTAGTATTCTGTAGCCCTTTTCTTTGCTGAAATGAAAGCATTTGTGAATGAGTTTTGGTTTCTTGGAGTTATAAAGATGTGTGTAAACTAGTAAACCATGTCTCATTCATGTGCTATGGAGATTTCTCGTACTTCAGGGACAAAAATAATTTGGCTACTAACGAATTAGGGCTACCTGCCAGTGCCAACACATACTGTAGGTAAGAGGAACACTATAAAGAAAAGCTTCTGGCAGCAAATCCGTTGAAACTTTCATATGTGACAGTGTTTCTATTTCTGCTCTTCACATCTTTGAAAGAACGTGTTTTTTAGAAAAGAAAATGTTAAAAAACAGAAGATATGATCTTTCTTAAAAATGTATTACTAGCTTCATTTTTAATATTTCTCATTGTGGAGATGCCTAGAATTTTCCTGTGTTCTATGCACACATGCCTCCCCTCTTCATCCCAATCTTTCTGTGACATTGAAACCTAAGAATCAGATGCATTGAGAGTAGATGCAATATGAAGAAATGAAGTTTACTGTAGAGGGCTCCCCCCAAAAAAGGTACACTCAAAATCTTATAAGATGTTTATATTGGCAGTTGAAGTGAGTTAGATCAGTTGGGACGCTGAGCAGCAATTTCATATAAGATGTGTCCTCTCCTTTAGGGCTTCAGGAACATTATTGAGAAAAGAAAGAGTTAACCTGCTTTGCTTGTTGATAGTTTGTCATTCTAGTAGTATAACAGGACACAGGCCCAAATCCTGTTTTCTTGGTGTATTTTTAATCAAAATTTATTTTAAATATAGTAAATCATTTACTTTATTACTGAATTTGGTTTTGTTTTTATATGAATTAGGATGATGACACCAAGGGGGTAGGTTGTTTGAGAACTGACTATGGAATTTTCACAGAAGGTCTATTAATTTGTCATTTTAAACAATTTTTATCCAGTAAAAGAGCATCCTAATGAAAAAAAAGCACAAAGATTGAAAGCGAACAATATACCTTCATGTAAGAGGACACAAGATGAAAAAGTAAGGCTTTATTTATGCTATTAATTTTTCAGAGACAGTTAGGATAAGTTCTAAACATTGACAAAGTTCTAAAACATTTTTATTCTAATTCTGGAATCAAGGTATTACTTGTTTGCTTACATTTCTTCCTTTGGGTTATTTACCCTGAGCCAGAGTTTGTTGGGCAATAATTTACAAAGTCCAAAGACTTTTTTTAAACTCTTTTCTTGATGTCCTTTTGTTTCAACCCCCATTTTAAAATTTTGCTAATGAGTTTCGTAATATGTTTGAGAAGAGTTTGCAGGAAGGTGTCATAAAATTAATGTTATTATCTTTTTCTTTTTTTTATCTGCGCTACAAGAGATCTATATTGAAGATTTGTTAAGATAGTGTGTATTGAAAGGAGTGAACTGGCAATCAAAGTTCAATTTTCTGATTCATTCATTGATTCAACTTTGACCTTAAATGAATGATAACTGAATATCCAATATCAGATTCAGATTTTCATCTCCCCCATAGTATCATCAGAATGTGAAGAAAACTTTTAAGATGCAGAGTACCATTATCCAAGAACACCTTGGAGTGGAAAAACAAAGATAACAACAAATGTTTTCTGAGACAAGTACTCTGTTTCTCTCTAATTCTAAACAGAATTTTGGAAACAGAAGAAAATGTATTGTTTTTAAAGCCCTAAGGACTGTGGGAGATAATTATGATAGTGTAATCGTTTTTTAAAATTTTAGCATTACTGGAAGAATAAAATGGATCTGATTTGACCTATAAATAGTTTGGGAATATTTAATGCTTTAAAAGCATTCTTCTAAAGAGAGAAAAGCATATCCAAATGCTTCTGATATCAATTTAAGGAACAGAAGTGAAGAATTAGAATAAATAGACTTTCAAAAGTAAAGTAAAAGATAATTGGGAGTCACTAACAGTTATGCAAATAATTTATTTTGAAGAATATGATAGACACATATATACATACAAAAGTTTGGAATTCAGAAGAAACTTTTTTTGCTTAGAGAATAAGCAATTTTGAATAAATTGATTTTGAACAAATCATACTAAATCCTGATGAAGCTGTGATTTGGGGAAGAAAATCTTGAAAGGAAGAATATATTTTGTAAAAGTACAGAGACCATTCCCGCTTTCTCATTTGCAGCACAGAATCTTATGATATGAGCAATAAAGACATATAATAATATTCCAGCTTTAAAAATTGGAAGGTCATATTGTATTTCATATTTAATGGAAAATATGCATTCAAGAAGTTGGCTAAATCAAGATATGCTTGAGTAATAGTTGAGGATATTTGAGATTTCTGGTTGAGATTAGAAATTTAAGTGCTAAAATATTGACACACATATAAAATGACAGTTTCTTAGTGGATTTTTAGTATTTCTTCTAAAGCATAGAATAATTTCCTCTTTTTTTCTGGTAAAAATTTACATTTTTCAATGCCTTCAATGATTTGCTTTTGGAAGTTTAACAGAATGGAAACTGTTATTAGCTGGGTATAAGTTCAAGATCCAGTTCTTCTGTACATAATGAAAAGAAATTTGGGGTCTTAGTGTATGCATCTATAACAATTGAAGATGGGTTGGACAAATTCTAAAATCTCTTAACTTCTCTAACATCTCATTGCTTTGAAATTCATTTGAAAGATTCCTGGTGCCTCACTCTAGTGATCAGAATTCTTGCATTGTGCATCTACTTGGGGACAGACTATCTCATTCAACCAGCCTTTAACACACTTCTCAATTTCCCTGTCAATAGCACGATGTTGTGCAGGAACATGTAACCATAGTATATTTTCGGAGTTTTAAATCTAAGTGGTATGTATAATTCTCAGTCAGGATTAAGTACTCAAATATGCTGTGGAATATTTTGAATCTAAGTGTTTCCAAAAAGATTCACAGTCTAGATGTTTGAAACTCTCAGGTGCATCAGATCCCTATCCTCAACTTTTACAAGCATTGTAAAAAAAAAACAAAAAACATTATATATAGATTGTTAAGGCACTGGGGGGAGGGATATAAAAAGCAGGAGAGTGGCATTTTAAGTCAAAGAGCTGAAAGTCTATTTACAAAGATAAGATAAAAGAAGAAGACGAAGACTGGACAGCATAGCATTAGTGCTGCGGCGGGTGGGGGTGGCGGGTAGCCCTGGACAGTGTATGTCTTTATATGAATAAATAAAACATTGGCCTGGAAAGTGGCAAGATCAACTAAGATTGCAAACAGGTAGTCCAAAGAAAAATTTTAAGTGGTTCTCAAAATAAATTAGACAACTATTAGTATTAGCATCAGGCCAGTCAACCTAATATGCATTAGTAGTTGGCAATCTCAGGAAAAATGTTAAACACTAGGAAGCAAGTAGGAGGGGAATAACCAATGAAAGATGCATTAAAAAGCTATATAATCCAAGAGGGGCAAGCATCGAGCATCATATATTGCTAACATCTTACATTTGGCAGATTTCGTGCTTTTTTAAAAAACAGTAATTGGGGGAAAACTGTAGTTATTCTTGCCTGGAGAATCTCATGGACAGAGGAACCTGGAGGGCTGCAGTGCATGGGGTTGCAAAAGAGTTGGACACAACTGAAGCGACTAAACAACAAAATACTATCAGTTACATAATCTTTGACTACATACCCAATGACCTTCTGTGTTATCTACATTTTGAGAATATGACTATGGTATCAGGTAGTCTCTGTACAGATGAGTTGTAAATTTCAAATATAGATTTATTTATTTGAAATAACATAGGTATTAAGAATATGTTAAAATTATTTACTAAATAATTATGATGGTGATTTTTTTAATTCTATTCCTGCCAGTTTTTAATTTAAGAATAAGGAATACATTTATTCTCTTATGCTTCTGGAACAGGTATAAAGGATGTTTAAAAAATTTTTAAAAAAGCAGAAAAGAACCTTATTGAAATAGAATTACATTTAGAGGGAGGGAAATGTGCAAATTTCCTACTGTTAAACAAGAAAGAAAATCTGGAAGTTATCCCAGTTGGGCAACTTACTGCTAATATATTTTATAATCCAGCATTTAGTGATATACAAAGTTGGCATATGTTCCTAGAGTTTCTAAATCAAGAATTAAAACTTTATAATGTATAAGTCACTTACATTTTTTGGGTTTCAGCCATACATCTATAAAATGGGCTTTAAAATGAGTATAAAATTATTTATCCTGTGATGCTAATGAGGCATCTTAAACCTATGAAAATTTATAAAAATATTTGTATATCTCTGAATGCAAGCCATTGAGTTCAAACTTTGAAAACTAGGTTTAATTCTGAACAATATAAAATGGTCAGAACTTCAATGAAAAGTGTATATTTTTGTTTTATATTTGAAAATTATTTTAGCATATAAAATATGTGTAAGAAATTTATTAACTTATTTTTAAATATTTGTAGTTAAGACAAGTATAATAGTTTTACATGTACTTATGATTATTGATCCCAGGTAACTTGTACCTAAATAGCAGCAATATAGCTATATTTTCGTCTGGCTGCTTACTGCTAGTTATGAAATATCCTAAAAGCATATCTCTTCCTATTTTATGTGTAGGAAATATGATACATCAAGAGCTTGTTTTTGTTTTTTTTGCATGACATCCGTATAACAAGTATTTAAGGAATGAGTTTTCTGATTAAACATATTCCTTTACCTTAAACTATGCAAGTTAAAATTCATTATTTGTGTATAATCATAACAACAAATAATTCTATAGAACAATTATTGGACAACAAAATGATTTTCTGTTAAGGTAAAAAGGTCACAGTGCTGATTTTTTAATTTTTAAATTACTATTTATACACATATTTTAAAAATTAGAAAATATTAAATAACTTGAGGAATCTTACTTATGCAAATCGTAGATTTTCATAGTAAAAATAGCATGACTCATTTTGTATTTGCTACCTATTCCTTTAGACCAGAGGTAAAGCCTGGTGAAATTTATAGATTTCTCTTTATGAGCAGCTGTATAATGTGCAAACAAAAACACCCCAGAAAAAGAACGCATATTTTTGATATAAATTTTTTTTCCACTGATATAATCTGTTGTAAGTCAGAAGCCATCCAAAGTGCTGATACCAATTTAAGAAGATGATCTTTTGCCTTAATTATACATCTGGGAAATATTAGCTGAACATTTTGTGGAGAACAGTGAATACCTTATTTGCCAGTTGTCTAAAATGCTGCTAATGATCGACATAGTGCCAGTGTTTTGATGGCTCAAACCTAGGCTGAATATGAATACAAAGAACACAGTTGGGGGAAAAAAAGCACACATTTTATACAAAACAGATTTCAACCATCTGCTTGGCACTTAAATTTGCGACTATAGGCGATATATGAAAGAGACCACTGTCCACATTATGAATGCTATCACTTTTATTGGTACCTTAGAAAAACCATAGAGTTTTGCAAGCGTATATAACCAATGATTTTCTTCAGCTAAAGAATGAAAGCAAGGTCCTCGGCCAAATTTTGTTCTCTCCATAATCTCTTCTATGTCAGTCGTCTTTTCCTAGCAAAGTGGATTTCGCTAAAGTAGGTCTTTAGGGTTAAAATATACCAGACAGCCCTATGTAAGTGGCCCTTAGGAGGAGAACCCCAGATGGTTATGAGATAAAATACTGTTTGCTTTAGGAATAGGTTATATTCCTGAGTCTGTTGCCTGAATACTGTGGTGCATGTCAAATCAGCATGGAAGTTAATGGTCCAGAAGCACTTCTGATTTTAATGCTTTCCCATTTGTCTGAATTTACAGTATTAAATCAGACCAGTGCTATTTCGTCACTTGTTCAGTAAGGGAAAATCATACTACAGACAGCAGACTATAAGCAAAATCTAATTGTTTCACCCATTTCATTTACTTTAAAGGTATGGGAGAAATTCTCACTAAAATGATATTGGTAAATATTATATACTAGAAGTTTATAAATTTCTAGAGTTGCAGCCAAGAGATGTTATTGTCTGGTGCTTAGGATATAGTAAGCAAAAAATGAATTTTTGACTTAAGTCATTTGACCTACTGTATTTTCCTTATCTGAAGTATATTTTATATTGTAATCATATGGAAAATAGAGTTCGTAGAATGTGTTAGCTCACTGATTTATCTCCATTGTATGAATTAGCATAGATATATTGAGACCTTTTTGGCTTTTGCAGAAGAAATACATAATTTCGTGAAAAGTATAAAGAAATGTTCTCAGAATCCATCTGTACCTGTGCTTTCCAATATGGTAGCCACTAGCCACATGCTACCATTGAGGACTTGATATGAGGCTGATCTGAATTGAGATTTGCTGTAAGTACAAGATACACACTTGAGTTTTGAAGACTTGGTTTGAATGAAAGGATGTAAGATACCTTACTAAGATTTCTTAAATATTGATTATGTATTGAAATGATAACACTTGGATATGTTGGCTTAAATAAAATTATTAAAGTATTTTCACCTGTTTTCTTTTTTACTTTTTTAGTGTGGCAACTTGAAAATTTCAAATTAAATAAGTGGCTCATATTTGTAGCTTACATTATATTCCTGTGAAAGATGCTGTTTTATGCCTTTCTGTGGAGGGAAGAAAATTAAAGTTTCTACCTCTGTCTAGATTCCAGTAGTTAACAGCTCAAAAGTATGGCAGTGTATCAGAAAGACTTAAGTTTTTATTATCAGTCTTCCTTCTTAGCTTTATTCTACAAGAAGGTGAAATTTTATCACTTTAAAAAAGCCCTAATAGTAACACTGACTTTCATAGATGCTTATATCACTTACCCAGTGAATACTGTCAGTTTCTCCAAATTTCTGTGGAGTTACAGTGGAAAAGAAGATGTTTGCCTAGGAATTGTTTGGATTATTTTGGAGATTATATGTTTGAAAGGTACAACTTTATGTACTTTTATGAAACGCTGTATGTCTGTAATTTCTTCACTGGATGTAAAGAAGTTTGTGGTAAGTAGGAATACCTTCTCTTTTTGTATCCCAGCTAATACTTCACACAGTTTCTAAACTTGACCCTCAAGATGTTATCCAAGCTCTTTATCTATAAAGATAACAGTAACATTCAGTGTGTGTCCAGATAGCCTCACAAAAATCTTATCTCTGTTTCATGAATGAAGAAGATGAAACAGAGAGAGTTGCCGAATTTATCACAGGTAATAAGTGGCAGAACTGGGGTACCAATTGAAACAGTCCAGCTCCGAAGACCTCACTTTCAACCGTGAAAGGATAGTACTGATCTCGATAATAAACTGCTTCCATAACTTTATAATTATCATTTATTTTACTGTCAGAAATGTCTTTATTCATTGAACAAATGTATTTCATGTACCTATTTTGCCAGATATCACTTTAGTTGCTGAGTAACTAACAAAATTGCAGACACTGTAAATAAATAACATATAATGATTGTGATATAAGCTTCTAATTTCTCCTCTCGGGATGAATTCACTCATGGCACAAAGTGCTAGGTCGTGAAATCCAGACATCTGGACAATGAAATAAAGGGTTTCTTGGTAAAGGTTCCCTGGAACTATTTTTGAGAGATACCATTTTTCAGTGCACATTATAGAGGGAAATTCCTTACTGTGAGAAGTGTAACCATATAAAATTTCTCAAATCCTTTACAGTGGACTACATGCTGCATATGTCTTTACAGACAGGCAGTGCCTTCATTCAGAAAGTGTATCTGATTAGTTTTTGCTATCTTAATTGGGCAGCAAGCTTCTTTAATGTAATTTTTAAGTATGCCAGAGTTCACATCTCATATGGTGATTTTACATGGAAATTTGTGATGAATTGGTAAATAGTTAAAATGATATTGATCCTTTGATCTAACTTGTAGCTATGACCTATACTGATTTTATTGGGTGGCAGGCAGGAGTATTGGTAATTTTCAGTAGAAAACTCAATCAGGTATGTGACAGGTAAAAAAAATTACAGATTCCTGGGAACAACAAGGCATTTGGGAATGGAGATGAACCTTGTGGTTTTACTACACAGATTTTCCAGTTTCACTATTAAATTTATATATGATAATACAGACTTGAGTTGTTCCATGGATCTCTGTTTTATGTGTTGGATCTTTTAAGTGTTTTTTCCATATGTAGATATGGCTATGGTTACTGGTGCTCTCTGATTTTCCGGTAACTTATTAGCTCTAGTTACCGGTAGACCTTGGAATTAGACTGCTAAAATTTATTCTATAAGTTCACCACTTATTAGCTATGTGACTTTTGCAAATGACATAAACTCCCCATGCCTTAATTTCTTTATCTGTGAAATGGAGATTATAATAATTCCACCATTTAGGTCATTTTGCTGCTTAAATATTAAAGAAAATGTATGTAATTTGGTTTGTTCAAGTAGTGATTATTATTTCTTCAAGCAAATTTTAATCATATAGAAGGAATTCCAAGAACATTTCAAATAATATGGCACATGACATCGGATAGCATACTAAAACATAAAATATTAAGTCCTGAGTAAATAATTCTGAAGCCAGTGGGTTGTATAGGATTCATTAGAACTTTATGTAATTCCTAAATGGATTAAAATATTAAAAATTAAAATAATCACATCATAGAATCACTTATCTTACATATTATACAAATATATTTTATATAGAATGTATTATACACATTTTATACAATTACATATAATGCATATATTATGCACAGTATATATATTTTATAAAGTGTGTGTATATGTAAAGACAGAAAATAAGGAAAGAGAATTATTTCTAAAATCTTGTCTAAGAATAGCTCTGTGTTTCCTGACAATTATGAGGTTTATGGTTATCATATTCTGATAAGAATAAAAGCTTACCATTTAATCAGTACTCTCAATTGTTTTAGGGGACCCTGATGTCTAAGGGAGTAATTTATGAATTCTTAAATTGTCTTCAATTGAAATACTGCAGAAGATTCATAAGGCATTCTTCACATTGCCATTTTTAGTAGAGACTAGATAAGAGAAAGAATGTTGAATGATAACTAACTTAACTGAAGGAAGGCATTTCTATAAGTAGCTAAACTAATGTTTGCCAGGTATGTAGATTTCCTGGTGAAAGGATACTGGCAGAGATCTAAGAAAAGGCTAACATGTCCCTTAAACTATCTCCTTTAAATAACAGTTGTTACATCCAGGCTGTTGCTAAGAGATGAGGAACAATCACTTCTTGACTGAGTTGTATTCTTGCCTATATTGAGGGCACTCCCACCTCTGTCCTTAAATTGACTCTAGATTTAAGACTACATAGAGATAAAGCAAGAAGTTTCCTCAGGAAACACTTTTTGGATCTGCTCTCGTACCTGCAGAGCATCATATTGAGATCCTAGAGTTTGGTATAGTACACCATTAGTGGCTATCTGCATTTGAAGCATGTTAAGGCTGTCTGTTATTGTCCACTGTGGTAACTGTTTTGTTTGCACATTTTGAACAATCCGGCATCTCATCGGGATCTCTGGATTGATTTCAATTTAAAAATTACCCCATATTATAAGTGAAATAAATTAAGTTGATTTTATATGCTTTCATATGACTTAGTAGTACATCTACATTTAGAAAGATGTAGACACAGAAACATCCCCATCTTGATTTATTCATTTTAAAATATTTGGTGAATATTTAATATGTGAATAAGTTGGCAACATGAAAGTAACACCAGTGTGAATAAATGAATGAACAGGAGTGGCAAGAGCAGGAATAAAAGCAGTCTACAGTTTATCACTTTATCAATACAAGAGTATCATTTAAAAGCACTGATTTTTTTTTTTCCCTTTGAAAGTTTTCCCAAACTGATGGTTTTTGTTTAGGTATAACTGTTTTAAAGCTGCTATTTATGACAACATCTAGGCACTTATAGCTTATGATGTCAAATCTAACTCATAAAACCTGGAAAATTTTTGACTTTACAAATCTTTTTGAAAATTTCTTGTAACTGAAAATAACTTGATAATCTAAAAAAAAATCACAATTATTAAGAGATACAGAATTCTTCTTAATCTTTTCCTTTACTTCAGAAAATTCCAAATCTATGAAAACGTTGAAAGTGAAGCACAGGGAACATTCATATTCTTTCACCCTAATTATTAACTTCTGGCCTGTTTGCTTATATTTTCTTTTTTGAAAAGTAAGTCGCAGGCCAATAGTGGTAAGAAGGAGGGTATTCTACAAAATGGCAGTAACAGCACCTTCATGAAGTAACATTAATATAGTAATATTATTTGATATGGTCCATATTTTCTAATTGTCTCAATAAAGCTGTTTTTAAGCTTTTTTTTTTTCCTCTTTAAATCCAGGATCAAGTCAAGCATCAGTTATTTCCTTTACATGCCATATCTCTCTAGGTGCCCTTTAATTGTAAATAATACCTTGCTATCTTTTGTTTTGACATTATTTTAATCTCATATAGTTATTTCACAATCAGAATCTGTCTGGTTGTGTCATTATTAGATTCAGATTCAGTTCATTTCAGTTTACTCGCTCAGTCGTGTCCGACTCTTTGCAACCCCATGAATCTCAGCACGCCAGGCCTCCCTGTCCATCACCAACTCCGTGAGTCCACCCAAACCCGTGTCCATTGAGTTGGTGATGCCATCCAGCCATCTCATCTTCTGTCGTCCCCTTCTCCTCCTGCCTCAATCTTTCCCAGCATCAGGGTCTTTTCCAATGAGTCAACTCTTTGCATGAGGTGACCAAAGTATTGGAGTTTCAGTTTCAACATCAGTCCTTCCAATGAACACCCAGGACTGATCTCCTTTCGGATGGACTGGTTGGATCTCCTTGCAGTCCAAGGGACTCTCAAGAGTCTTCTCCAACACCACAGTGCAAAAGCATCAATTCTTCGGCACTCAGCTTTCTTTATAGTCCAACTCTCACATCCATACATGACTACTGGAAAAACAATAGCCTTGACTAGAAGGACTTTTGTTGGCAAAGTAATGTCTCTGCTTTTTAACATGCTATCTAGGTTGGTCATAACTTTCCTTCGAGGGAGTAAGCGTCTTTTAATTTCATTGCTGCAGTCACTATCTGCAGTGATTTTGAAGCCCCCCAAAATAAAGTCAGCCACTGTGTCCACTGTTTCCCCATCTATCTGCCGTGAAGTGATGGGACCAGATGCCATGATCTTAATTTTCTGAATGTTGAGCTTTAAGCCAACTTTTTCACCCTCTTTCACTTTCATCAAGAGGCTCTTTAGTTCTTCTTCACTTTCTGCCATAAGGGTGGTGTCATCTTCATATCTGAGGTTACTGATATTACATACAGATTTTAAAGACAGGTATTATACCACTGTCTTTTTAAAAGTCAGACAAGATTGTAATTAGATATATCAGAAGTAGCTACCTTGAAGTTCAAATTCTCTGTACCAAATTCATGGAGACTTCTTTTTTTTTCTTGGTTTAGATTTTAAGAGATATCCTCTATCATCAGAAAGCTATCCAAGCCACCGTGATTTGTCTTGTAGAGAGTTTGGTGTTTGTTGGTACTAGTTGAGAAAATAGGACCTCCTTAATCCAGAAACCATGACAACTTATCCATAACGTCTACTCTGAAGATGCCCATAAATACGCCAATTTTTTCAGGTAATAATTTAAAAATATTGATTACAAATATGTGTAATAGCACCATAACCGTATATATAGCCATATATTTTGTTAGCCTGGTATTTATAACTACAGTGTTTCCTGTTTATGAAAATAATGCTAGACGTCAAAACAAATTCAGATCTTTTCCCCATTCTTTATTCACCATTTCCACATCTTAAAAATCAGAAATAATTTTTTTTTTAAGTTTCTAACATTTTTCAAATTTTTGAAGAAATTAAGAGATAAGTATGAACTTCTCTTATTTAACTCTACTACTTAATAAATATGTTAAGATTATGGAATAGAGATCTTTTTGTTAGCAATATTTTCCAATACTCAATTGCTTTATGACATGAAGAAGTATTCAGAGTGTTCAAGAATTTGAAAATCACTCCTATTTAGAGGTTGCATCCTATTTAGACACTTGTTCCTTGGAAGAATAGCCATGTCAAATCTAGACAGTGTTTTAAAAAACAGAGACATCACTTTGCCAACAAAGGTCCATATAGTCAAAACTGTGATTTTTCCAGTAGTCATGTTAGGATGTGAGAGTTGGACCATAAAGAAAGCTGAGCACTGAAGAATTGATGCTAACTTTTGACCTGTGGTGTTGGAGAAGACTCTTGAGAGTCTCTTGGACTGCAAGGGTATTAAACCAGTCAATCCTAAAGGAACTCAACCCTGAATGTTCATTAGAAAGACTGACGTTGAAGCTGAAACTCTAAAACTTTGGCCACTTGATATGAAGAGCTGACTCACTGGTAAAGTCCCTGATGCTGGGAAAAATTGAGGGCAAGAGGAGAAAGCGGCAACAGAGGATGAGGTGGTTGGATGGCATCACTGACTCAGTGGACATAAGTTTGGGCAAACTTGAGGAGATAATGATGGACAGAGAACCTGGTGTGCTGCAATCCATGGGGTTGCAAAGAGTTGGACATAACTTAGCAACTGAACAACAACAACAAGAGCTAGAGTAACAGCAGCACAACATGTAGAGTCAGATGCCTGTATCCAGATCCTGGCTGTTTATTTCACAGACTGTGAGATGTAGCTAGTTACTTAACCTCTCTGAATTTCATTTTCCTCTTATGTATAAAAAAATACTGGTAAGTAATTTAATATTAAGTGCTTTAATTGGATCTAGAATAGCAAACACTGAATATATATTAGGTATTATTATTGATTACAAATTGTTGATATATAATTTCTGAATGGCACTTGAGAGAACAGATTTTTAAAGCAACAGTGAAATATGCATTCCTTCATGAAATATTTATTGAATACTTTGTATGTATTAGACAGTTCTGGGTCTGGAGATTTAATGATGAACTGGGCATATATGACTCCTGTCCTTATCAAACTTACTGTCTGATAGGGAGGCAGGCTTCAAGCAGTTGCAGTAAATAAAGGCAAACATTGTGAGTGGAGAAGAAAGTGCATGTTATGGGACATTAATTCTGGTCTGTGTGTTAGAGCCTTTTTGAGGAGTGAGAAGTGAAGTTGAAGAATGGTAGAATAGTCCAGACCTAGGCAGTTATGTCGGTCATTAGTGTGGCTCTGGAATAAGATAGCCTAGTTTACCCGCCTGGTTCAATCTTAAGCAAAATATATATCCTTGGGTATGTTGTTCAACCTGTGTGCCTCACTTTCTTCATTTGATGAGTGAACCTAGGAACAGTACTTACTTCATAGAGGTGTTCTGAAGATTAAAAGTTATGATTCAGGGAAAACTCAGAACTGTCATTTTGACATTGTAAGTACCCAATAAATGTTGGCTTATGTTAATTATCACAGGATTCAGTTTATATCAAGTCCTGATGACACTTGTATATCAACTGAAATGCTTGAAATTACTCCTTGTGTGGGACGGCACCAAGATCCCGTGTTGCTGATTTCTTTCAGTTTTTATTCTCCTCCTATAAATAGTTAAGAGCTTTATTTTGTAGGTTTATAGTAGTCTGATCTTCATAACATGTCAGAATATCAAGCCAACCATATTTGTCCTTGTTGTATTAATAAAAATGGCATTTTGTGAGGGCAAAAAATAACCTAGTCAAATTACTGCTGTCAGGTAAATTTTAAATGGGTTTGAATGAATTAAAAATGAAGCATTCTACCAGTGTTCTTGGAAAGTTTATGGAACAAAGTCAGCTTTACCAGTGTGAACAACTTAGCTATTTTCTCTGCAGGTTGCCCTCTCCCCACATGACTCAGTAACATAGTTACATTTATTGGTTGTTTACTTACTTTTAATGCCCTTCATTCCACTAAGGTTTGTGAGGGGTGAGAAACAGAGTTCCAGAATGGATGGTTTGAATTGAAAAGAGACTTTGTGTGGTTAGAATGAGGATGAGTGGAGAAATTGTAGGGAAGATTTGGTTGTAAACAGCCTGTTGATTGTTGCTTTTTATTAAATGGAAATGCTAAAGAATGATTTACTCTTATGAAACTGTTATTATTCTCTGCTAATTGATGGAGTCTGATAAACTTCACTGCTTTTTTCTTTTAAACTGTAGAATTTCTAAATGTAACATTTTCAGTTGCTTCAGTATAAGCGGTCATGTTATGTTAGGGCTCAAAACAATAGTCTTTCTAAAAATTGTTTTCAAAGGTATTATATATCCTCAGGTGAAAACAGGTTTATAATTTTTTTTAAATGTGCAAGTATAGTTATCATGACATATGCTATTTACTTATATTCTCTGTTGTGACCTTAGTGTGATCAGTTGGATTTTGTTTTTGGAAAAAAATTTATTTTCTTTCACACTGTTCTTTAATTTCACTTTTTCTGTATTGGCTATTCATTGTAAAATGCTCAGATAAAGGGTACACCCATGACCTGGGAACTTTGACTCATACTTTGAAGATCCCTCAATTATTTAATTGGCTACTCAGCATAATTCAGCTCACAGTAAAAATTTTGAACTTTTTTTTTTTTTATTAAGGAAAGAGTGTTAAGGTAGGAGATGAAGGAGCACCATTTATTACTTTAACATTTTTCAATGATACATTTGCTTCTGACCTTTTTTATTTCAATTATATCATGTCATATATAACTTTACTTGTAACATAATTTTATATGATTTTTGTTAGATTTTGTATTTGTTCGTTGATTTTACAAATTTTCAGGTGAGAATAATCCATATTTTGAGGAAAATGTGCCATAGTATCTAAGGAGCTGCACTCTGGAGGGTTGTATCAAATTCTCTGTTGTTTCATTTTGAATTTCTACAGTATATCTCTTGGAAATACATTTTACCTGTTAAGATTTTCTACATTTATTTTTTAGAAGGCAGATTCAAAAAAAGTCAGAAAACTCAATCAGTTCTAATTTTGATTAAATATTTTCATAATTGCATTTTTACATACATGATAATTGATAATGAATAAGTTATTTAATGTAGTAGTGGGCGATAGAAATTAAGACATTTATATGATAGACAATTTTCTTTGGAGTTTCTGATTTTTAAGTGTCTAAATTTTTTAGTTACTAGTTCTTGCTTGCAATTTTTATTAGGTACAAGACCTGGGATGCTTAAAGATCATTGTCAGAAGGATAGCCACATTTTTTTTCATTGAAATTCAGGCAAAGGAAAAGGCTGTTTTACTGTATCCATGAGCAGCCAACATTAACTTCCTTATTTATCAATGACTTTTGCATATGGAATTAATATTGAAAAATCAAAAAACAGTGTTTATAGTGATTTATAAAAATACGTTTATGTTTTCCATACTCTACCTGTGTTGACTTAGAGATGAATAAAAATGCAGAAATATATACATATATTTAATGAGTGCAGTTTCTTTTCTTTTCTTTATTTTTTTCTTTACATTATCGTATTGGTTTAGCCCTACATTGACATGAAGTATAGTTTCAAGAAGTTTATAAGTTCAGATGTCTGATACGTTTTATGCATCCTCGCAGTGTCAGTTTGAGAGCTCTAATGTTAAAAAGTTCCTTTTCAGTTAAACATGGCTGGTCAGTTCCCATAAAATGCCTTGGCCACACATAAGTACTGAGCTCCATTAAGGACAGAAAAGAAAATCCACATATCTGCTCAGAAAGGCCTCTGCTAATAGATTTTGAATCTCTGTGATCTCAGTTTTCTTGGCTGCTAGGACTCACAGCAGGTTGGAAGTGTGTTTCCCTGGTGTCTGGCCCTACTCATACTTCTTTGCTTTTCATTCAGCGTTTTCCTGGACTGATCTGGCCTCTCTTCAGGTTTTCCTATTTCTCCCAAGAGGCATCCTCCAACTCAGTGTCATTCCTCTTTTGCCCAGTGGTTTTTCACTGGGAGCTCCATGACTGTTTCTGGGTCCATCTCCAGCTACTTCTTGATGCTCTGGGTATTTTGGAGTACATTCCACAGCCATCTAATAGACACTGAATCTTTGAGGTTCTGGGAAATGTCACAACCTTTCGGTGACAAATGTCAAGGTGAGCTTCTTTGTGAAATTAAGTGAAATTGAACAGAAGCACTATTTTTTCTATTTGTCAAAGATAGATTTTTTACATTATAGTTTTATGTCTTTGCAACAAAATACAGATGATAAAACTTGTTATTAAACAATGATAGAGAGTGATGTGTAGGTACTAAATAGCCTATGAGTTAAAATGGGAAAATTGAAATAACTCTTTGTAGTGGTCATCATTAAACAGGTGAAGTTATTTTCCACCTCTCAGGAAAAGTACACTGTCTCAGATCTTAAGCTTTATAGCTGTACTGGTATACAGGTATGCATATATGCCTGCCCAAAAAGTAAGAGCTAGATCAAGAGTTAGCAGAAGATATAGAGAGAGGGGGAGGTGGGGACTTGGAAACAAATAAAGAAAGCAATGAAAAATGAGAGGGAGTGCCTTTTGTAAAATACCATGAATTCTTCACTGAAGTGATATACTTCCAGTGGAAAGAATAACCCTGCTTTCTCTCACATGTAGAAGTTATCATAGAATCAAGAGCCTCAACAAAGAGGTTATACAGCTTATTTTAGGTGAATTTGATTACTTGATATAATGGTGAGGAACAATGAAAAAGGACTTTCCTAATAAGAATTTTTGAGATAGTTGATACATGTAATCCAGACTACTGTTCTTTCAGAAGAAGAAAAGCAAGGAATGCCCAGTTCTAAAAATCAGGTTCTCAAATTAATTAGGACTATTCTAATGTTATTTTTATTGGTAGAACTAGATCCTTTGTTTCTTTTCTATTTTTTTTTTTTGTACTAAAGATAATAGACAAGAATCATGGGGTCCTTCGTGGCATGTAACAAGAAATTCTTTATCCTGTTGCTGAATGCATATCCATGTTAAGTCCTCTCAGAAACAGGCTTCTTGACATCTCCTTCCCTTCTGAAGTTGGTGAACCTTCCAGTCTATGTTTTTGAGAATTGTGCTTCTTATAAGCAGATTTCATGGGCAGCTTTAACTATTCTCTTTCATACCGTTTCTTTCTATATTTTTAATCACTCAAATCTGTCATCAAAATATGCTTCTTTTGATAGGACAGAAATGGATGTGGTAATGCTTCTGTTGGATCAGTTTACTGGTTGAATCGGCTGGTTACAGCTCAAGCAGGCAGAATTTCTCGGCTCTTGTCTTGTCCTAGCAAGGATTCGAAACAACAGAGTAGTTTTCCAGCTCAGTTAAAACTCAGGCAGAACTCTTTTTTTGAAATTAAAAACAAAATTTTTTTTTAGAACTGTTATTAAACAGACAGTGGATAGTACACTCCTGAGACGTGGGAGCAGGCCAGCCCCAAAGGAGAGGCCTTGATCCTTCTTGGCTTCCCCTTTTTATACTTCCTGTTTCCTCGTGGTTCTTCCCTGAGCCAAATAGGGCTTGTACCCAATCACCAGTCAGGAAAGAGAGTGCAAATTGGTGTATGCTCAAGGCCAGTCAGGAAAGGGGGCATCCTGGGCACATGCAAAATAGGGCTTTTACATATTCATCTAGGTGGGTGTGGACCGAGACTTTTAATTGACACTTTCAAGTTACATAACACCAGGCTCTATTGCGCATGTCTTAACCATAATTCAGTTTGTTATAATCAGATATATGTAGGTATTGTTTATTAACCCTTAACGGGCTCCAGGCTGCCTAAGGTTACTTGAGGACACAGCTGAGCATTAAGGGAGTATGTGCTAGAGTTGAAGAACCTGTGCTTAGTTTGTATCCACTGTGTGCCTCCGGCACACGCAACAGGAGTTGAAAAAGTCTCTCTGATTATTTTTCTAGCATATCTGGGAACTCTCCTGGGTGTGTCTGTGGTGGGGTTTAGAGAACAGTTGGTGTTCTTTTCATCTAGACCACCCCTCGTTGCTCGTGCCTAACTTCCTACCTAACACTTTGAAACAAAGAAATGAAGTGCTATAGAAAAAAGCATAAAATTTTGAATAGACTGAACATAATCTAAAAATTCAGTTGTCCACATGGGGATATTGATCAATAAACCTGTTAATTGAGAATATTTTATATCTTTATAATATTTACTTTTCCCGTATAGATGACTCTGCCTGAAAAACGGATTATTTTTTTCCTCCCCTTCCACTGCATATATAACAGGCTCAGGTCCTACAATAAAGAAAAAGAAAACTTTATTATAGATTTCATCTAGTTTATTTGATGAGAGAAACTTTTTTCTTAACAACACCTATTTACTTCTTGGAACATGTATCACTGAATATATTATTGAAAATGCTTATGTAAAGAGAATCTGTAAATGTGAGGCTGAAGAATACAAGTCCAGATTCAATCAAGTCCAATAAATATATATGATAGTAAATAAATATGGGTTAGCTATTACAAGTCATCCTAGTGTTATGGAAATATTATATTGATTACTTTGGTATCCTCTTATCCTTATGAATCTGTATCCTCTCCTAGTACCTTACAGGGCTGATATGCAGAGGCTAATTACCAGTATAGCTATATTGGTTATTGATAACCAGCATCTATCCTACTTGGTTTGTGCCATTCTGTACTCCCTAGTGAGATATTTTAATTATCATCTTTAACTACATATTGTGAGGATTAAGAGAAATAAAATATTACATATAATGTTGTCAGAGCAGCATACAAAAGTATATCATTTATCAGGTTGTTTTCAAGGTAAATTTATTTATAAGAAAATAAGGGATAAGGAAATGGGTTTTATCTTGTTTCTTAAAAATATTATTGGATGAAAACAGATTTATTTTGGTCAAATGGTGTATGGCATTGAGTATTGATCTTTAAACAATGTAATGTGATTATAAACATCTCAAGATTTAAAAACAGCACTGTAATTACTTTCCTAGGTATAGATTACTATTCACCACTTACATTTACTATTCATCTTCATATTTAACTGGACCTTGAGATGGAGTTTTCAAAGGAAAATGTTTATGGAACCTATCAGCAAATTGCCAATTATATTATGAGATTGCATGTGAAGTGTTTCTTATTATATAAGAGAGGAGTGTTAGAGAAGATTATGTCAGGGACCAACTATGAACCACTTTACTATAATTTGAATATTAAAGAGATGATAAAAATCACACTAATGTAGAACTTGCTTTCCACTGATATTGAATTTACTCAGTAAATTAATTCAGATATAACACATAGAATTATTAAAGCACTTTATGCATTCTTGGTGTGTGAAATTACATTGAATTTTACCTGTAGGAAAGAGCCAAGGTATTGTGCTTATGTGTGAGGTTATAATTGTAGTTTGTGGCTGTATTATGAAAACAATATATAGCTATGATAATTGTACAAATTCAAATCTTTGGTAACATATTTGTGATGATTTATTGATATGATACATGAGATTTCTATTTATTTCATGAGACAAGGATTTAAAAAATGTTAAGTTGAAACTATATGAATTTAAAAATATGAGTTTAGCCAAGCTTTTGTTAGGTTGAAAATGATGACCATATTGAAGTATCAATTATTAAATGCCCTAAAGTCAAAAGTAATAATTTAAATATCTTTAACAAATCTTCCTGGTATAAACATTCTGTGAATTCCTTGATACATGTTTTTTTTTCAGTTTTTTTCCCTTTATATTTAACATTATAGAAAATATTCACTTATCCTTTAGGATTATATCAACTGAAAGGTTAGGTTATAGATAGCTTGTTAGTTCTGTACCTTACAAATGTAATATTTCTCCATTGCACCTGATATAAACATGAATAGTTTTTACTCATAACTGAGGAACTTATGATCGAGAAGAAAGCATTACCTCAGTACTTTTGGTGTGTTCAATAAAATTTCACCTTAATTTGTTAACTTACATAAGATTTGTATTTTTAGCTTCAAATATTTTATTCTACATATTGTCTTATATAATTTTTTTATGTTACATTCTAATTCTGGTTGGAAAAATCCTGGAAGGCTTACCACAAGTTCCAGAGGCTAAGAAAGCAATGATTGTGTAATATATATAATTACACAGAAACACCGTTATGACATGCTTCATGTGTTTCATCTCTAATGTTAAATTCATATCAGAAGTTTGATATTTCTACCTTTATAAATTTTTATGATCATTAAAAAATACAAACACACCTAAATATTTTATCTGGGTATAGTTCAATAAATATTCATCAAACATATTCTATAACCAGAGCCTTTTAAGTTGGCATTTCAGGGAAATAATGGAGAAGGAAATGGCAAGCCATTCCAGTATTCTTGCCTGGAGAATCCCATGGACAGAGGAGCCTGGCAGGCTACAGTGCATGGGGTCACAGAGTTAAACTTGACTGAGTGACTATCACTCACTGGGGGAAATAATCTCCCTCAACAGCCTTCATTTGGATGTTAGAAAAGTTCATGTAAACATCACAAAAGTAAATAATAAGGCAACTACAATAAATCCTCATATAACTGCCTGGAGCTCAAAGTAGGGAAAAATAAATTCTAACTAGAAAAACAGAAGACAATTTCATGAAGGTGCTCACTTCTGAACTGGGTCTGGAGGTTGGTTGTATAAGCTCTTGAAGCCCCTGGCCTAGGGTTACAAGATTGAGCTCCAGCATGAGCCAAACTATATAATCATGCTCAGCTGTGGACTTAGAAGAATCTTTTGTGACTTAAACATAAGGTATAAAATACATAAGCTGGGGACAACCCGTGGAGAGTCCCAAACAATAGGATTGGCTAGTAGGCAGTGGAAAAGTTAATTTTTCAGCTTGGAGAAGGAATCACATGATGGGCTTTTTGTTAACATATTTTGGGGCACTTGCTTCTTAATGTAATAACTTCCAATAACTCTGCAGCATACTCATACTAAATTACGCAGGTACTTTGTTGGTATTCAGGGGATGTTCATTCAATAATTCGACCTTAATCAGACCTCCTGGCTATGTTGTTGTTGTTGAATCACTTAGTGTGTCAGTCGCTTAGTCATGTGTGACTCTTTGTGACCCCATGGACAATAGCCCACCAGGCTCTTCTGTCCATGGGATTCTCCAGACAAGAAGACTGGAGTGGCTTGCCGTTCCCTTCTCCAGGGGATCTTCCTGACCCAAGGATTAAACCTGGGTCTCCCGTGTTGCAGGCAGATTCATTACTGTCTAAGCCACTGGGAAGCCTACTCCATCATTTACCTAGTTACTTAGGTATTGATTCCCACCTTTACTCTCATCTCTGGGCACTCTCTGTCACTCTACACTTCTTTCTGTGCTTTTCCTTCTTGTTCGTGTATGTGTCACTCTTATTACCTCATCCTTTAATTATCTCTTTACAATGTATCTGCTTTCTGATGCCTCTTTTGACTGAGAAAGTTATTTACTTCCTCCATGACTTTCATGGGATCTTCTGTCTACATCTGTTTACAGTATTTCTCACATCTGTGTCTTCTTACCAGATTGTGATGTCACTAGACTGTGTGTGCATCAGCTACGATTTAATCATCTTTATTTCCTTACACCAAACATACTTTCAACACTCAAGAAATACTTGTTGATTTGGATTGAATTTTCAAACAGGATAGATTTTATGGCCATTGAATATACACACACACACACACACACACACATACACACACACATATATATATTTATGGTGGGGTCTATCTGACACAGTCACATGTGAATACTGTAGAAACCATCATTTGCATCTGACTTTCTCTGAAATATCAATGTCATCATCTACAGACTGGTTTGAACTTCCACTACACATATGAAGCTAAATGTAGTAAATAGGAGAAATATACCTAAGGCACAAGTGACCCATGAATGCAGCCGGATTTCCTTTTCTCTTTGTACTCATGCAAAACAGAAGTTGTTGTTTTTTTTTTTTTTCCCTCTTTGGACACAAAACCCTGGGTTTATTTTGTGGGTTGTTAATTCTAAATTTAAAGGGAAAATACATAAGCACTGTGTGTGGGTAGTTTCAAAACAAGTATCCCTTGAGGAATCTTGGTGATATTGTATTGTAAATGCTATATTGATTATTCATGGCAGCGTGGCATTGGGCATTTTGTCTTGTTATTTTTTTTTTAATCTTTCTTCTTCTTTTTTCGTTTTATTATTTTTTTTGTTTGTTTTTTAATCAAGACTGAATAGGAAACTGTGATGGCAACCACCACACTGGATGGGATTCAGAAGGAGGTATACTAGAAAGGAGTGAAAACAAAGGTAGCTTTGGTCATTTTTAAGGAGGAACACGGTAGCTAGTTTATCGGATTATTCCTCTCTGAGAAAAGTGTGGGCTCAAGGAGAAAGGGTCTGGTATGCTTCCTAGTCTTTTTTTTTTTTTTTTTGTCCTGCAGACTATAATCATTTCTGTGCTCCTTGCCCTTAATGAAATAATTGTTAATATGTTGAAAGTCAGCAATTGCTGTTTTGGATAGAATGAAGGAGTTTTACTTTGGAAAAAATAAATTAGTAATGGAGTGGCAAGGAAGAAAAGACAGAACAGCTTTTCTGTTTTCCGGTTTGGATTCTGCTAGTGGCTTTGCTGCCTTGCCTGCAGTGATGGGTATTGCCAGAACTTAAGGAAAAACAAAGCTAAAATGGCAACATCTCTTAGGAAAATCTGTAAGATTGTAAGAAGGCTGGGTGCTTGTGGGAAGTGGGAGTTGGAGAGCAGATGCCTTTGGTCTGAGTTTCAGTCCTCACAGTCTGTTTGCTTTCTTGCTTTGAAATATTTTTTGTTTCTACCTCCTTGGTTTACAGGGAGCTGGGGAGGCTCGTTTTTGTTGTTGTTTTGAAATGTAAGTTTGCCAACAAGTGAAACAGAAAATAACTGCTGTGACAGACATGTCCCCTAAGACCTTTGCTTCTAAGGGAAACACCTCTGCTTCATGTTTAAAAACAGAGGCCCCAGCATTGGAAAACCAGATTCTTTTTTTTGCAGTGCAATATGAAAATGTAAAATTGTCCCTGTGGAATTTTTACTCTTTTTTTTTTTTTTAAAGGTCATATCAACTTTGAGGTCTTGGAGCCATAGTTTCACTGCTGCTGTGATTCACATTGTTTTCTTTCTTTCTTTTTTTTTTTTTTTTCATTTTTAATTCTTAGGGCAGACATTGTGCTAGTGGTGTGCCAGTGGTGAACAGCTGCTTTAAATTCTACTTATGAACGGAAATTTGAGGTTTTTTTAAAATGTTCTTATTTAATCACAATCAGACCTCCTCTGATTGATGCACTGCTCCTGTTGATTATTTTTGGACTTCTTTATTTGGCTTCTTTGGCAGTAGAGAGCCGATTTTAAGTTAGTTCCCTTTGAAAGGCTATATTAAGTGGATGGTGTACCAGTAATTGTTTATACAATGTAGAAGGGAGAGTCATGTGTGTATTTGGACAGTCAAAAATTATTTTATGTGTCAGACACTGTATTAGCCCAAGGTGCACAGCAAGAGGAAAATATACATGGTCTTTGTCTTCATAAAGTTGCCAGTCTAAATAGTAGTTCTACCTAGTTATCTCTTTAAGCATTTTAATATATTATTTTTATAACACATGCTGTTGGCCTTTATCAGCATTATTCATAGACCTCATCTTAATGAACAAGATACTTTTGATTTGAATCATGCTGAAGTACATACCCTTTACAGACTGTTTATTCTGAGTCCCTCAAAGCTAATATGGACATTTAAGTCTAGGTGAAAAAAATTTTTTTTCCAGATTTATCCGCTTCTTGTCTCCAATTTATAGACAGATTTTGACAGGGTTACCTCTTAAAGATAGGATCAAACTAGTGGCATTCATGTTTTCTTTTGTCTCTTCATGAGATGATTTCATGGAAAAAAATGTCAAGAAGCTTCTCCTTCTGATTCATATGTAATCTCCGTGAATGTTTTCATTCCTGTAGTCAACTAAGATCTGAATCAAAATGGGAAATAGGATGCTGGAAGCAGAGGTGTTATTAATCCATGCTGGGAATTTTGTTTCTTCAGTTCAGTCGCTCAGTAGTGTCCGACTCTTTGTATCCCCATGAGCTGCTGCTCGCCAGGCCTCCCTATCCATCACCAACTCCTGGAGCCACCCAAACTCATGTCCATTGAGTCAGTGATTCCATCCAACCATCTTATCCTCTGGTGTCCCCTTTTCCTCCTGCCCTCAATCTTTCCCAGCATCAGGGTCTTTTCCAGTGAGTCAGCTCTTCACATCAGGTGGCCAAAGTATTGCAGTTTCAGCTTTAACATCAGACCCTCTAATGAACACCCAGGACTGATCTCCTTCAGGATGAACTGGTTGGATCTTCTTGCAGTCCAAGGGACCCTCAAGAGTCTTCTCCAACACCACAGTTCAAAAGCATCACTTCTTCTGTGCTCAGCTTTCTTTATAGTCCAACTCTCACATCCATACATGACCACGGGAAAATCCATAGCCTTGACAAGACGAACTTTTGTCGGCAAAGTAATGTCTCTGCTCTTTAGTATGCTCTCTAGCTTGGTCATAACTTTCCTTCCAAGGAGTAAGCGTCTTTTAATTTCATTGCTGCAATCATCATCTGCAGTGATTTTGGAGTTCCCAAAAATAAAGTCTGACACTGTTTCCACTGTATCCCCATCTATTTGCCATGAGGTGATGGGACCAAATGCCATGATCATTCTGAATATTGAGCTTTAAGCCAACTTTTTCACTCTCCTCTTTCACTTTCATCAAGAGGCTCTTAAGTTCTTCTTCACTTACTGCCATAAGTGTGGTGTTATCTGCATATCTGAGGTTATTGATATTTCTCCTGGCAATCTTGATTCCAGCTGTGTTTCCTCCAGTCCAGCATTTCTCATGAGGTACACTGCATATAATTTAAATAAGCAGGGTGACAATATACAGCCTTGATGTACTCCTTTTCCTGTTTGGAACGAGTCTGTTGTTCCATCTCCAGTCCTAACTGTTGTTTCCTGACCTGCATACAGATTTTGTTTCTTAGAACTAGTTTATTACTCATTTAAAGAATTACCTGCCTAGGCTACCTGAGTCCTTTAGATAAGACTAGGCAGTCTTAAAGTTTGTCTTTTACTTGAAATGTACACTGAAGATCACCTTCAACTGAAATACAAGTAACATATGGGAATCAGGGAATTGTACCTCAGGCGGATGAAAATTAAGTGACATATTATTGGAAATAATGCTTCTTTTCTATCACTGTTTTAGAATAATTTTATTATATTAGAATGTTTCTGTTTGGAAATGTACTACAATTAACGCTTTTATACCGTTTTTTTTTTTCATTTTGCAGTAAAAATAAGAAAAAGTTTCAGAAAAGAGAAAATGTCTTAAGTCAATAGATCTTTGGGCAAAAAGGGTGCTGATTAAATAAATGCCAATATTTGGCAATGGGGCTACAGACAATAGATTAGATTTATAACAGACTCTATTAATCATGTGTATGGCATTTTCTGTGACAGTGTTAATGTGAAATATTATAATAAACCATCCAAATTATCCCAGAGTTTCAGCATTTTGGAATCTAATTTTCCAGACTGTCTTACTCATTCATAAGTGGTACAAATATATTTACCAGAAGATATGTCATTTGTTAGGTAGCTTTGTTTTTTGTGAAAGTTTGCATATTTAAGCCATGTCATAGAAATTGGTAGACGTAATGTAGTGTGTAAAAGCACGGGCTCTAGGACCATAAACTCAGAATTAAATTCTGCCCTGATGCCTACTAATTGTGAAACTTTGGATAAGTCACTTCACCTCTGTCCCTTGGCTTCCTTAGCCATAAATAGGGATCAGATTCGTGACTGCTTGTACAGTGACAAAGATTAGGTAGTCAGGTGCATCGGGAGATTGGTAGTTAGCTGGCTAGAATAACAGAGAGTCATTTCATTTTGTGTGATTTGTTAGGTAAGTGTCCATTTTGTTTCTACCACATTTACGTGAAAGAACCATAGCTAAAGTGAGAGCAACATTGACATATTCTGAGATAAGTCTCATATCAGGTACTCTGTTCACTGTTAGATTCACATTAAAGCAAACGTCACAAACTGATGGACTGGCTGTAGTGTGTGTTGCTTTTCTGTTGATTTTACTAGATTTTTTACTAACATTAAAATTTTGGAGATTTCTTCTAAAATTCCAGATTTGGAGGTTTTCCTCTTTATTAGATGTTTTGACAATGTTGAGGCAAAAGTCTCCCCTGAAAAGTGTGAGCCAGAGCAAGGTTACAGCCACCAGTCTAGTCTGGGCACATGCTCTGCAAATAGCCACCATCTTCCTGTGGCCAGGACCCCACACAGTGCAGGCATTTGCACCGTCCTGTTCTTTGCTCAGTGATACTACCTGTCTTGGGCCTGTAATTCTCTGGAGCTTTGTGCCATCCTGCGGTGCATCTTGATTTTTAACTGAATTTTTAAAATAATGTTGTCTTTTAGTCAAAATATTTAGTTGATGATTTCAGGAGCATTAAAGAGTCTGCCTTCAGTTCAGGAGACCCGAGTTTGATCCCTGGGTTGGAAAGATACGCTGGAGAAGGAAATGGCAACCCACTCCAGTACTCTTGCCTGGAAAATACCATGGATGGAGGAGCCTGGCAGGCTACAGTCCATGGGGTCACAAAAGTCAGACACAACTGAGCGACTTCACTTTAGGGAGATAAAACATTTGAAAACTGTGATCAGATAGAACCAAACTTTAGTATGTACCATATGCTTACCCCTAGGAATATTCTTAGCGAAAAAGAACCAGATTCATTACCTGAAATGAGTTATAAGGTAAAAATTTTATTGTGAGTTTTTGATTGATCCTAAAATGTTGTTGATTACTTTTTGTTGTTGTTTAGTTGCTAAATCATGTTTGACTCTGTTACAATCCCATAGACTATAGCCTGCCAGGCTCTTCTGTCCATGGGATTTCCCAGGCAAGAATACTGGACTGGGTTGTCATTTCCTTCCTGAGAGAATCATTAGAAGCTTCAGGTTTTTTAACTTGTAATTTAAAACTTACTATTAGTTCTTTGTAGTAGATTACATGACACTTGTAGGGAAAGATGTTAAAATTGTATGCCCATTTTACCTCAAATAAGACATCTCTTGCAAGCATATCCTTTACGATACTTAAAGTAAAATATATTCTATAAAAGATCCTAAAAATTGTTATAATTGGGAAAACCAAAAGTCAAGGAAATTACAATGGTTGTATTGTTAGTAAATATAAAATGTATAAAATGATTACATTTATATTAAACCTAAATACATGTTAAAGACTAGAAAGAAGGATGAAGAAAGATTAATCATTTCAAATCTCCTGTCAGTCTTACAATGTAACATATTACTTATTACCAGTTTTGTACTATTGTCTTTAAAACTAGTTTTAAATATTTTCAAATATTTTGCATTTTCATATTTTAAAATTAATAAAACATTTATATAATTTTGTATTTTATAAAATATTCACATTATCAGTAACTGTGTCATGAAGAATGATCCATAATTCCGTAGTAGATGTCCACTCGATTGATTCTCATGAAACCTCTTATTTAGACTATCATAATTTCCATTTTCCAACATTTTCTAATTTGACCTTAGGCCGATTCAATTCTGCTGCTCACCATAGTATATATCATAATATAAGTATTAACAAACTGTACCCATTCTTTTTAAAAAGAATGAAATCTTAGCTTTCAAAGGAACTATAAAAGTCAACTGGTCCAGGCTTTTGGAGGTATGCACGTATCCTCTCACTAGCATTTCTGATATGTGATTGATGTGTCTTCTGTTTGGGTACTTCAAGTATTGTGATGTTCAGTATCCCAGGTGACAAGTGTTTTTGGTTGTCTTTGACAGTTGGAAGGTTCTTTTAATGCTAAGCCTAAATGCACTTTCTCTTAATTTCTGCTTTTAACTCTTTCTATCACTGTAAATCTTTTGTATATTATATAGCATTATAATTATTTGTTTATATGCTAGCTTCTACAAGATAGGGCCCCTGTCATGGAGTAGACACTCAGTAAATATTAAATGAATGAGTGAATAGTTCTGCCTCTGTCCTCTAAAACCAAGTGATATAAATCCAAAAATTATTTCTGCCACCGCAGAAGGTTACCTTTCAATAATTTTCTTTGACCTGTATAAAGAGCTGTATGTGCCCATAAATAGCACACAAAAATAATCCATGTATAATATTTTAGAAGTTAATACTTCTTTAGATACTCAAAAATACATGATAGAAATCCCTGTAAGCAGAAATTGCCACTCGGGTTGGTAAAAATGTTTAAAATTTGAACTTTCGTCTGTGCTCCAGGAATGATGCCCATGTTAACACAAAAGTGGGAATTCTAACAATGCAATCCTTGATAATACTCTGATTTCGAGAATGAGGAAGTCTACATGGATTATTTATTAGAAAATATACTTTACCCAGAGTTTGTCATTAAAACAACATTGCTAATATTAAAGTTCAACAAGCGATATAATTTAAATGTAATTTCCAGTAGAATATAATTCTTTACTGTTTTTTCTATTTGCTAACAGTACCCCATAATATGAAAGAGAGTTTACATTTCTTGACAATACTGTGACATCAGTGCTTATTAATTCTGAGTAGTTTCTAAATACTCCATGAGCTGAGAGGTTATAGTCCATATGGCAGGTAATTGGTGATGTTTAAACTATCTTGATGGCTTTCCCAGATGGCTCAGTGGTAAAGAATCCACTTGCCAAAGCAGAAAATGCAAGAGATGCAGGTTTGATCCCTGAGTTAGGAAGATCTTCTGAAGCAGGAAACGGCAACCCATGCCAATATTCTTGCCTAGAGAATCATGGACAGAGGAACCTAGTGGGTTACAGCCCATAGGGTCAGAAAGAGTCGAACATGACTGAACACACACAGAAAGTATCTTGGTATCACTCCATTTTGAAGTAGCTATTATTTCATTCTGCTTTTTGGTGATATCCAGTAGAAATCTACCTAGAACTCCATATTTTCTATTGGTTTTCTTCTGCCAAATGATTGATGGAACATTCTAACTCAGTTGTTTCCTCCTTGAGTTTTTGTGGTTACATTCACTTACTTTACAAATTTATTAGCAAAGCATTTTAGGTGAACCATGTGGCCACTTTGGGAATGTATATGGCTGAAATTATTGATGATAATTTATAGGAAAAGAACAGTCTTAATCAACTCTTTTGGTCGCTAGTTACAGAAATTGGAAAGTTCTTACTATTTTTTTTTTCTTTTTACTCTTGTCATACCTAGATTTTATAGATTAAAAATCATCCTTTAGGATATAGCCTTATGATCCTCAGGTAGTCATAAAAAAATTCTAGGTATAAATCTAAGCTAAACTCTTGAGTTTCTTACAGTGCGAGTATATCAAGTCCAGTGATGCAGTATGCCTCTGTCCCACACTGATTCTTTACAACAAAAATCCAGTTTTGTTTTTTTTTTGGTCTGAAATTCTTAAGTCCTGCTATAGAATGGGGAAGTTGTTTATGTGAACAGCAATTTTTAATGAAACTTTTGCAATGACTGAATCTAATAATAGCATGTCCTACTCTCCTTTATCCTAAGAGGATTCAGTTTACCTTTAAGAAGGGGTAGATGGAATCTATTTGATGTAAGCTGTTCGGAAATAAATTTCATGCAGCAAAAACCATATTCTGAATTCCTAGCAATGGGGTGAGGTTTTGGTACATCGGTGGTTGGAAAACTGCTCGCCTAGCTCTTGGGTCGGTCGACAGTGATTTCTTTTAACTTAGTTTGAGAGTAAAATTAGTTGAAAGTGCAGAATGCTGCAGTACTGATAGTAGAACTCAAATACTCACTTTTCCCTCAAGATGCAAAAATCTTAGTCTTGCACAGTGAGTTCTAAATCTATTTTTTTAATTCAAAAATAAAAAAAGTTGGCTGTATAGGTATATTAAAATAACTTTTGGCTCTTTAACATAGGTCCAAATATATTAAACACAGATGGTTTCTCATAGCTAATTAGATTGTGTCTTACCCTAACCTTAACTGTGCTTTACAACTGAGTGATTTAAATTATATTCAATGTAAGTCAGCTCAATTCTAAATAACAGTAATAATAAATAACATTATTCATACATGTAGTATGTTTTGTAAAATGCTCCATCCTTTTAGATGTACTTCTTTATTTCCCTCAAAAGACGTAAGTAAAATTTCCTATAGTGAAAATATGAAGACTTAGGGAGGGTAAGGAACATGGTTAAGATCATAGAGCTAGGAAATAGCATAATTAAGACTCAGCCCAGATTGTATCTAATCAAAGCTCATGCTCTGAAATATTGCCCTCAAGCCTCCACTCTGGCTTATTACTGAGCTAGATCTTGCATTCATCTGAAAAATGAGTGATAGTGTTTGTAATTCAAAGAGCTTACAATTCAAAGTGAGTAGTTCACAAGACAACTCATGAAAATGAAAATCCAAAATGAGTTAACTTACGTTGATTTTGGTTAAAAAGTTTCTTCTAACTAAAAAGTCCATTATATGGGTCTCAGTATTGGAGATACTGGAAAAGGTCAGTTTACATTCCAATCCCAAAGGCAATGTCCAAAGTATGTTCAAACAACCGCACACTTGCACCCATCTCACACGCTAACAAAGTAATGCTCAAAATTCTCCAAGCTAGGCTTCAACAGTATGTGAACCAAGAACTTCCAGATGTTCAAGCTGGATTTAGAAAATGCAGAGGAACTAGAGATCAAATTGCCAACATCCATTGGATCATAGAAAAAGCAAGAGAATTCCAGAAAAACATCTGCTTCTGCTTCATTAACTATGCTAACACCTTTGACTGT
Source organism: Antilocapra americana (assembly GCA_007570785.1). Lineage (NCBI taxonomy): Eukaryota > Metazoa > Chordata > Mammalia > Artiodactyla > Antilocapridae > Antilocapra > Antilocapra americana. Next base: position 12,942,390 of record ML663562.1, on the reverse strand, counting down.
GGAAAATTCTTAAAGAAATGGAAATACCAGACCACTTTACCTTTCTCCTGAGAAATCTGTATGCAGGTCAAGAAGCAACAGTTAGAACTGGACATAGAACAACAGCCTGGTTCCAAATTGGAAAAGGAGTACATCAAGGCTGTATATTATCACCCTGCTTATTTAACTTATATGCAGAGTACATCATGCAAAATGCTGGCCTGGATGAAGCACAAGCTGGAATCAAGATTGCCAGGAAAAATATCAGTAACCTCAGATATGCAGATGACACCACCCTTATGGCAGAAAGCGAAGAGGAGCTAAAGAGGGTCTTGATGAAAGTGAAAGAGGAGAATGAAAAGGCTGGCTTAAAACTCAGCATTCAGAAAACAGATCATGGCATCTGGTCCCATCACTTCATGGCAAATAGATGAGGAAACAGTGGACACAGTGACAGACTTTATTTTCTTCGGCTTGAAAATCATTGCAGATGGTGATTGCAGGCATGAAATTAAAAGACACTTGCTCCTTGGAAGAAAAGCTGTGACAAACCTAGACAATGTATTCAAAAGCAGAGACATTACTTTGCCGACAAAGGTCCGTCTAGTCAAGGCTGTGGTTTTTCCAGTGATCATGTATGGGTGTAAGAATTGAACCATGAAGAAATCTGAGCACCGAAGAATTGATGCTTTTGAACTGTAGTGTTGGAGAAGACTCTTGAGAGTCTCTTGGACTGCAAGGAGATCAAATCAGTCCATCCTAAAGGAAATCAGCCCTAAATATTCATTAGAAGGACTGATGTTGAAGCTGAAGCTCCATTACTTTGGCCACCTAATGGGAAGAACTGATTCATTGGAAAAGACCTGGATGCTGGGAAAGATTGAAGGCAGGAGGAGAAGGGACTACAGAAGATGAGATGGTTGAATGGGATCATCAACTCAATGGGCATGAGTTTGAGCAAGCTCCGGGAGTTGGTGATGGACAGGGAAGCCTGGCATGCTGCAGTCCATGGGGTCACAAATAGTTGGACATGACTCAACGATTGAACTGTACTGAGTACTGGAGGTAAAGACAGAAATGTGAGATTTTTGTATTTAAATCTAGAATTCTCAAGTGGATCACTTAGTGTAATAAAAAGTTGTTCTAAATTTGGATAAAGATAAAAATGAATAGACATGAAGTATAAGGACAGATTTTAAAAACAACTCTAATTATTAATGATAATAGTTGATTATTAAATATCTTCATCCTTGGAATTAATAATTTCCTATGATTTACTGATTTTATTGCATATTTTGAAGTTGTCATTAGTACCACAGTGTCTGTGCTTCTTCCTTCTATTTAAATTTATTTTCTACACCATGATATTCTACATTATTTAAAAAAAATAAAAATCGAAATATCTGCTTCTAGATATACTTCAAGGAAATTCTGGGTTCTCAATTGGTTTAAAGTTGCTTGTTTGGTCAAATCAGTATCAATTTAACTAAATCTAAGTTTGATTGACCTAAATTCATTCAAACCCCTAAAGCATATTGAAGATATCATGGAATATTAATAACTGAGGATCATCTGTTACTTTTATATTGGTGAAAACAAACTACTAATAAAAAGTTTTTAGCTGTCAGCTTATCCATCCTGCTCCCCCTCAATAATTTTTTAAAAGACTGTATTATATAATTAGCACCAAACATAGTTGATTTGATAGGAAATGAATTTATTTTGAACTCTGAGGATGGAAGAAACACATATTTTAATAATTAATAATAATTATTTTGGAGATTGTTCCACAATTATTTGCAAAGCTTCTGAGTCCTTTAGAAGTTTCCTCAGATAAACTGGAGCTTAAGTTGCCTTCCCAAAATTTCACTTGTATGAACAAGACTAAAATTTTGGATCATACTATTCTAGACTGAGCTATCTTGGCAATATGATAGCACATATTATCTTTCCTAAGCATGTAAATGGAGAAATCAGTGAGATTCAGAGTTAGAAATTGATAACCTAACACTGGGAACATATCCTGGGAGAAAAAGATATTATCTGCCCTATGTATACATTAGAAATCAGCTGTGATTCTGTACAGTGTTTTCTTTTAGAGCAGTCATTAAGTAGTTGCTTATCTTGGTTCCAAGAAAATAGCATTGCAAAGAAGATGCTAAAAAAAGAAAAAAAGAACCTAATGAAATAAACGGTGAAGAAAAAAGAACATTTACTTGGTATGGTCTAAGAACAGTGTTCAATAAAAGCTTGCATTCCAATAAAAACAACACGGATTATAAATATATTTCTAATTGTTTGCAGGAAAAAATCAGTTTTAAATTATACATTTGTGTTTATTCATAAAAAAGATGTTCTGTAATGAAAATGTGATAATAATTAGATGAGGTCTAGCTCAACATTGTAGTTCAGCCACTTTCTAAATGCTAGACTTTTATCAACTCAAGTAACAGCTCTGAGTCAGTTTCTACAGGCAAAATGGAGGCCATAATATCTGTTTTGTAGAGTTTTTAAAAAATTATTTGAGATATAATTTGCATGCCATGAGACGGTCCCATATAGTATATAGTTCTGTGATATCTGGTATATTCACAGTTATTCCATTATCACAACTGAGTTGTAGAGTATTTCTGTCATTCTAAAATCCGTCTTGTACCTATTAGCAGTTACTCCCCATTTTCTTCCATCTCCACTATACCCCTATCTTAGACGACTAATCTACTTTCTTTAAAAATAGATTTGCTTATTCTTGACATTTCATGCAAATATAAACGTACCATATGTGTCTTTTTAAATTTTTTAATTGGAATATCGTTGATTTACAGTGTTAGTTTCAGGTGTACAGCGGAGTGTATCAGTTATACATATACATATATGCATTTTTCTTTTAGATTCTTTTCCCACATGGGCCATTACAGAGCATTGAGTAGAGTATATGTGTCTTTTTTAAACTGGCTTCTTTCACTTCATATAATGATTTCAAGGTTCATTCGTGATGTAGCATGTATCACTACTTCATTCCTTTATATTACCAAATAATGTTTCATCGTATGGATATGCCAGAGTTTGTTTTTCCCATCGGTGGCAATATCAGCAGTAGTTCTATTTTGGGGACATTATGAATAATACTACTGTGTACATTTGTGTGCAAGTTTTTGTGTGGATGTGTCTTCATTTCTCTTGGGTATATACCTAGGAGGTGAATTTCTGAGTCATATTCTTAGTCTATGTTTAACCTTTTAGAAATTGCCACACTTTTCGAAAGATAGCACACAATTTTGTATTCCTACAAATAACCTATGGTGATTCACATGTATTCCCATTTTCTCCAACAGTTATTATTGTCTGCCTTCTTAAGTTTAGGCACCTTAATGAATTATTAGAAGTATTATATCATGGTTTTGGTGTGTGTTCACCTAACGGCTAGTAATTTTAAGCATGTTATGTGTTTACTGATCATTTGTATATCATCTTAGATGAAATGCCTCTTCAGATCTTTCATCCATTTTAAAATTGAGTTACATGTCTTTTTATTGCAAGAATTGTTTAATAGTTCTTTCTATATTTACATATACACATGTGAGTTGTTAGAATTCTTTATACATTTATTCTAGATACAGCTCCCTTATCAGATATAAAATTTGCCAGTATTTTCTCCCATTCCTTGGGCTGTCTTTTCACGTGCTTCCTATTGTCATGTCCAGCACAAAAGTTTCTAATGTTGAGGAAGTACAATGAATCATTTTTTTTTCTCTTGTCTCTTATGCTTTGCTATCAGATCTAAGAAATCATTGCCTAACTTGAGGCCATGAAGATTTTTTCCTGTGTTTTCTTCTAATAGGTTTATGATTTTAACTCTTATATTTAAGTCTGTAGTTAAATAGAGAGTTGTTATGATGACCAGAAAAAGTATATGTAAAGCATGTAGTGCAGTGAGTGGTACATATCAGTGCCCTATTAGTGAGTCACCCATACCTCTCTGAAACGAAAGTGAATAATTATGTCCTAGAAAGTATCTTATTTCCCACTCATAGTGTTGTTGTTCTTACTGCTTTTTGCAATGATGTATTGTGGCTCTAGTGGTAAAGAACCTACCTGCCATTGCAGGAGACATAAGAGACATGGGTTCGATCCCTGAATTAGGAAGATCCCATGGAAGAGGGCATGGCAACCCACTCCAGTATTCTTGCCTGGACAATCCCCATGGACAGAGCATCCTAGCGGGCTGCAGTCCACGGGCTCACAAAGAGTCATACACTACGGAGCGACTAATACGCAACACCTAGATCTCCCACATTGGAGGCAGATTCTTTACCATCTGAGCCACCAGGGAAGCCCATATAACAAGTATACATTATTTTAAATAATACTTCCATATAGATTTGAATCATTATAAGTTTTTATCAATAAGTTATTTATAGTAATTAGAATGCAAAGAGATGGAAGGAAAAAGAGCAAGCTTGAGCAGATTAAGGTTCTGTTGCTCATTTAGGTAAAAGTTTGTAAACATGAAGACATGTTACAGTATAATCAAAATATTCTCTTTGGAAAACGTATTGAATTTGAGGAAATTTGTTATATATGTGATAATCATTTAAATTCCTATTAATTTTCTTAAGATGTCACAAAGTTGTGCTATCTTTTGTGGTTTGGTTTTTCCTTTTTAAAATAATATGTTAGTTGGTGCTGTGAATAGCTAATAGATGATCTGCAAATATTTCTGGAGAGTTTAGTAAGTATATTAAGGAAAGGCAAGCTGAGAAGTTCATGATGGTAAAGCAGTAAATTTTTAAAACATTGCTCCCTCTTACAATGGAGTATATAATTTTTTCTCTGTACCCCACTTTCTTCTGAATGACAATTCTTCTGCCATTATGAGAGTGAAGGTGTTGGTTTGGATACACTTGAATATGCTCAAAAGTTTTTTTCTTAAGAACCCAATATCTCTTAGAAAGGGATTATTTAGTTATTTCTGGAAATAGACGACCACATGAAGCAAGTTGGTATATATGCATGGCTATTTCTCTAGTACCTACACCAGCCGTGGATGTGGCAGTCGGTGGGCTATGAGAGCAACTATAGTTCAAAACTCTAGAAATTATGTTTTTTATTCTGAATATACATTTTATGTTAAATATAAAAGTATACAGATTGGTGAAGGAATCACATTTTACCTCATATAAAGAAGGACTATCATTTAGATCATTAACAGAGTAGTGTGAAAAAGCCTTGCACTGAAGCTGCAGAGTCTTTATATAAACAGAGGGTTAAATAACAGTCCAATATTTGTCCCAACCTCAGAGGACATCCTGAGATAGAACTAACTTTACAGATGACACAGCTCTCTCTCTTTGGGTTCTGATGGCTCTTGCCTAGGGATTTCCTTGGCCTTTCAATGTGTTTCTTTGACTCTTGAACTAGTACAGTTAACGGTAGCTCTGAGTGAGATTTGGCTTTCGTCCTTTATAAATAATGTCAGCATAGTATGTAGGAATGACAAATCTGAAAATAGGAAATGCATATTTAAATCTCTGGAAAATCTGCCCCATGGTTTGATGTTCTTAGACATGTGAGAGCCAGGTTTTGAAAGGATTAATTAGCTCAGTCTAAATGTCTTTCCAACTTCAGAAGCATTTCTCACAGTTGTTACACACTCTTGAGTGTGCACGTAGGCAATCCCCTTCCTATTCTAAGGAAACCCATTCTTTAAAATGTAAGATGCATACCTTTGACGTTAGCATTTATTTTATCTCAAATACACTTTGCTATCTTTTAAAGGAGTGTGTCATTTTCTAGAGTCTTTAGCAGAAATAACTATCTTGCATTTGAAAACAATTGATAGTATTTTGGTAAAAAAGATCTAAAAGAAATAAGTTTATATAGCCTTTAAATATGTTTTCAGAGAACTGTGTGTGGATGGTTTCATGGAGTGAAAACTAGTATTTTAAGAAGTCTTTAAATGATCATACCTCCATAAACGTGCCATCAGCAAGAAAACAACAACAACAAAAAAGCAAAACATAAAAAAGAGGAAAGAGAAGGCTGGGGAGGATTCTGTCCCCTTTGGAACACAAAGGTCTTTCAGTTGTGGGTGATTGGAATGGGGGTGTTTGGGTAGTGGAAAAAAATGTTCTAGCATGTGGTAATGAGGTTAAAAAAAAAAAACAGCAATGGATGATTACTTTTCTCCATCAAGGCTCCTTTATCCTCATAAGCTCAGACAGTGGTCAACATGTTAGACACCCCTCCCTGTTCTATCCATCCCTTAACTGTGTTCTTTGACAGGACTGGTTTATACAGCTGGGCCTTTGTTCAGCTTTGCGGGAAATACTACATAACAGCAGAATATATGGCAGAACACCTATAAAGTGGTAGATGGTAAACACTCTGATCCTATGTAGGATTCCACCTTGAAAGTTTGCTTTTGTTTGATTAGTTTTTCTTTTAGGGATTTCTAAAGCGAACACCTTTAGAACTTTTGTGTTTTTTTGTACTGAAGATTTTATGGTGGTATAGGAAAATTGATTGTGTTAATCAGTAACATTTCTTACCAGGTATAATTTTAATAAAACTGAAAAGCACTCACCTATCTTACTGACTAAAATTTTAGACATTTCTATTATAGAGACATAGTATTTTAAAGAACATTTAACATGGTGTACACTTAGCCATAGAACTGACTCAAAAGAGAAAGCAAATAGGAAAAGGTATTGATTTCAAAAAGTTTATCTGTATAACATACTCTAATTTTTTTTTTTTAAGACTTACTGTTAGCCCAATTTTTAGTCTAGTGTAAACCTTATACTGGAAACTTTTTGTGTCTTTTTACTAGTCATACCTTTATAAGAGTTTGATGAATTTCTTTATGCCATATCTTTTGAATTTTTATTTCAGAGGCAGTAAACTGGTAGCCTTTACGTTCCTACTGAGTAGTTTGTACCCATTTATAGAAAAGAGCTAACATTCCAAAGTCATCCACAGTGGCAGTATGAACCATACTTTGAAAGCTTCTTTTCCCCCTAAAAACAAACAGGGAATGTGCTAAAACCAGAAAGATTAATGGGGGGAGAAGATAAACAGTTAAGACGTAAAATGAGTTTAGAGGTCAAGCTAGAAAAATAAGAAAGCTTATGGATTTAATTCATATTCATCCAAGCAAAGAAGCTTTGGCATGAAAGGGACCAATGAAGAGGCTCAGCACTCTTAGCGCATCAGCCATAGCTGCATCCTGCTGTTTTGGCGTTTGGGTTGATAGATGCTCATCATCTTTGGCACTGCACCCTTCCTTTTGGACTTTTCTTGATTATTACACCAAATTCTTCATTTTGCCTGGAAGTTCAGAAAACTTGTCTTTGCCTAGTATGCCTCTCTCTCACATCAGAAGCTGTTATTGTAAGAAAGATTTGTGCACTGTATGCGTGTTCTTTGTTGTCTCTTTTGAATATAATATACATATGTTCCACTTTATTCATTTTCTCAACAGCTGTTATAGAAACAGGCTGAAGTCACGTCTGTATGGGGTATGGAAAAGAGAGTGAGTCCTCTTAATTGACCAGAATTGAGCAGAATCACATAAACTTTTTCTTGTTATTTGGATTCCAATGAGGGTAGAGGTCATAATATTTTTCTTCATTGGACTTCTTAGATAGTCATTCTCAACAATTCTGACGCTGATATTTAGTACTAGTTTTAGCTGTGAGCCTCCTTTTCTCTTCTCTGCTAGGGAGAAAACATCCCACACCATTCTCTAGAGGTTTGCTTTTGAAGGCTTAACTTGCTTGATTTCACAATGACCTTTGAAAACAAAAGAAATTAAAACTAGACTGGTAACTTAATTATTTTTGTCATCATTATTAGATCCTAAATAAATTAAACATGCCACAGATTTTATTTCAAGATGTACACCATGCTAAGAATAAGTCACTTTTGATTATAGAATAATTTGCTGTTTATTTAGATTTAGCCAGTAATGTGAGAAGAGAGAGCAAGAGTGGGGATGGACACTTTTAAGAGGAAGCTCAACTAAGGAGATAGAGAGGGAAGCTCAAAATAAGTACTTAATGGTATTATTTTGCAAAAAATATATATATCCTTGTGATTCTGCCATAGAGAGAGAGTCTCCTGGGGAAGTCAAAGTAACCAAGTTGTTAAAATAAGTGAAAAAAAATTTTTTTTTTTTTTAGCAGAGGTGTCAATATCATTAAGCCTACATAGATATTCTTTCCTATTTCAAGTTGATATTTTTTTGACATGTGCACCTTACCTAACCAGTTATCTTCATAAGTGAAAAACTGTACTTTTTTACTGTGGCCATCATAGATATAGTGAATAGGTTATTGCAAACATGTACATGTGTGTATATATATACACACACAGATATATGTACATGTGAACATTTGTAGACACTCTTACATCCTCATGAGGTAAACATGAAAACAATTGACTGGCATTATTTTAGTAATCAATAGTTAAGTGATTAGTACTGCTCCCTGTAGTAGTAATACTTAGAAATACTTTCCCTGTGGCTTTTTCCTTTATTTTTATGGGTTAACAAATTGGAAGGAGTCTGTTTATACTTCTTTATTTTTTCCTTCAAAATACAGACAACTTTTAACCAAATAATTTTGAATTCTGTAGCAAGTAAAAATTGTTAGCATATGTCATGATTTAATTAACATGGTCGTGTCTCATCATTAAAGAGGTTCCATTCCCCCCCAAAAAAGAAAAGAGTATTAATGTCAGTTAATATCAGTAAGTATCTTTTCTCTCTTCTTCCTCTTTCTTCTTCTCTCTCTCTTTTTCTCTCTGTCTCTCTCTCTCTCTCTCTCACACACACACACAGAGTTGCTCAAATACACGAGACACAGACTTCTCTACAAGGTCAAGGATGGAACAATAGGAAGTGCATTAATCCCTGTTTCACAGCAGTTGTTCTGATAGGGAGCAAAAGAGATTGCCCTTCTCAGGTATTCCGCAGACAGCTTTTAAAGATTGCCTTCTTCGAGATATTGAGAATGGATATACATCTCCATGTTATTCTTCCAGTATTCTGTCCAGCTAAGTACAAGCTGAAATTTATACATGTGGCAACCATGTGTCTCAGAAAAGTTCAATAGGCTTCTGATTTTTTAGACTTTCCTTATTTCTCTAACTCAAAGCACACAATTACTTGTTAAACAATCTGTCTCAACTTTTGAGTGAAAAAATGTTACGTTTTTGTTGTAGTTGCTTCTTATTAATGAGAGTTTTACAACATGTGTAGGGAGAGAGAGTTTTTGGTAATCCCTAGATTTTCCCCTTCACTCCTCTATCTGTCCCAGGAATGGATCGTGTGGCTACTCAGTGCTCAGCTTTCAGACTCATAAGGAGCCGAGCATCTGGGGAAGCTCAGGAGGTGAGCACTTTCACGCTGACTCAGAGACCAGCCGTGTGACTCCAGTCTGGTGCTGTCACGCCTGGTTATGGAAAGGCGAGAACAATGCCTCCCTTGAGAAAGGGGAAAAAAAGTCTAGTGCAGTCACAATTTTGATGTAAAATTTAAATCATCCCTCCACATCCTGTGGACTTAGAGCTGTCAGAAAAGCAAAACTCATGCTCAAATGGAAAAAAGCTTTTTATTTCCTTAAAAAGTATACCCTCTCTAACTCTAATAACAAGTTTCAGAACCACAAATCTTAATGCTAGATTACTCCAAATAATTTTTTAAATCATCAGAACAAAAAGACTTTATTTTTTAAACTGTAGGTTAAGCATTCTTTTCTGTTTGTTTCTGATTAATGACAAATGTACAATCCACAAATTTTAAAAATCACAACAAATTAGTACTGTTTTTTTCTTTCATACTCATTAATTTGGTCATTTTTACCTACAATGTAAAAGAGATTTCTCTTCAACATTTAAAGGTCTTAGGCATTTTGTATCCTGTTTTAAGCAGATTGGCTAAAATTTAGTATATCTGATGAATAAAAAGAATCTGATCAAATGTTTAATAACTCAGATATAGGTGTTACTATTTTTGAGATAAGGAGATGAAATTTTAGCAATTATTGAATAAGTCTACTTTAGGGCTTTTTAAAAGTACAAAATTCTTATTACCATATTCTTGTGCTATAAATGACAAATTTTTTGATAATTTTTTAAAGTATCTGGAATTCTATAAAAGCATTTACTATCTCTTGTTTGTATGAAAGTGACGATATCTCAGATCCATAAAAGTTCACCTTACCAATTTTCTTTCAGTCTTAAACAGACTTATACTGAACTCGATTTTTTCTAAGTATTAGAACATTATAGAATGATTAGAAGAGAGTTTAAATTTAATGCTCTTTATACCTTTCTTTTATCAGGAATACTTTTGTTTTAAGCACTTAATTTTAAAATAGCACAATTAAAGCATAATATGGTGTTTTGGCTCTAGAGTCCAGCTATCACATTACTTACAATAAATCAGTTTTCTATTTAGAAAATTTTCTTGGAGTCTTCATCTAATAACATGTGGTCTAACTTTGGAGTCAGTTTTTAGTGATTACAATTAGTAAGACCATAAAAGAAAGTAGGAAAGGAATCAAACTTTGAATTCTGAGTCATTGTAGCTTCTAATTTTGCTGTCATAAACTGTTATTAAATGTTTACCTTTGGTATTTTTCTCTCTTGTTTGGAATACAAGAACAAATGGACATTTTAAAGTTTATTTTGCTGCAAACTTTAGGTCCATTTATTCAGTTCTGAAATATACTTGTCCAGCCAGTAAAGAAGAACTCATTTCTTTCAGATACTGACAAGAATTAAATTCTATTTCTGAGTCCTTCTCTCTAACTTCTGATGCATATTATTTTTCTCTTTCTTTTCCACACTTTCCTCAGAAATCTCTCTACCTCTTCGTGTTTTTTTCTTCTCTTCTTATCCTTTCTTCTTTCTCTGACTCGACAGGCTGGGGAAAGTTGTTCAGTAAGAGAGAGATGCTAGTAAAGAGAAGGCTAGTGAAGAGAAGGTGCTGAAACAGGTCGGAGTGGTGCTCTTCTGATCAGCGAGAAGGGATGGCAAGGAGCTTCTTTGACTCAATGCAGAGAGCATCTCAGGGCCAAACGTACGACCAGGTGAACATGGGAATCCACTTGGGTCACTCTGAAAGTTCTTTGTGACTGTGACATTTTTAATCAACACAGTTTTAAATACAGTTTAAATGTTTGTAACATTTATTAAATTTTTTATAAATTCAAATTGTATTTTAGAACAGAATAAATTTATTCTTAAGTAGCAGTAGCTCAAAAATTGCTTTTGATTTTAGATTTCAGTGTTGTAAATTTTGTTAAATGTATGGTAAAGATTACAAGGGAATCTAGACTTCTTGATTACTCTGTGTCATCTGTTTTTATATTTCTGTGAAATCTGTGTATCTCCTTCTGTTTATAGTGTATGCCAGAACCTGATGAACTTGTCCATGCTTCTAAATATCAATGTAATAAATGTGTTCTTTGTATATGAGCGGCAATGGGTAGAGAACATAGGTTGGCCTGTTCTGTGAGAGAAACGGATGGCAAAGAGGATTTATAGAAAAGAGAAGAAAAATGTAAACCTTTGAAAGACTACATATTTACCACAAATACCTTTTCTATCTAAAAGACTTTTGAATATTATTAATATATATGACAGACTTGGTTATAAAGTTTATATAGAATTTACAGAGTTTACACAAAGCTGACTCTAAACCTAGTAGGAAAATGAAGATGTTCAAAACATGGAAGGGGGAAAAAAAGAAAATACCATAAGATATGAAGAACAGTAGTTGAGATTTATAGGTACAAAGTATGAATTTGATCATTTTCTTTAATGAAATGACATGCTAAATTTGTGTAAATCTATGTATATAAGGAGTGTTAGTATTTTCATTGGTAAGTGGACAGGAGTCAAAACCAGTCCATTCACACTAAACGTCTATGTTGATTCCCCAGGTGGAATAGTTGAATATTCTATAGAGAAAAAAATCTTCAAAAAACAATAGAGGTAAATTCCTTATCTTGAATAACCTTCTCACAGCAAGCTTAGTTACAAAAGCAACCAGACAAGTAAATGTAAATATCCTGAACAAGTAGTTTAATTTGTAGAAAAACTTGGCATAACTTCTAGAAAAATAGTACTAATAAAGTCTTTGGATATGAATGATTACCAGTTTTTATTGTATTTATAATAGTCCATGTTTGTTATTCCCTTAAAAGAGGATTTATCCTTTCAAATATTTCAGTTGTTTTTGAAATATGTTCTGTCTGCCATGCTTAAAATTTAACATGAGAGAATGGATATTAAAAGGGAATATTTAGGAGAGGAATCAATGGAAGTTTTAAATTAAATAGATGTCATGGTCCAGAATTTTTAAAGTTCATATTCAGAATGTTTAGTTTTGTAGAGTCATTTTGAGAATGATTGCATTTCTTTGCATATCACTTGATTTCTCTTTGTCTTCTGTGCTCTGTCCTTTTCATGCACTGGTCTCCCAAAGTTGCACAGAGTGCAAAATTTAGATTTTCTCCCCCTCCCACTGCTCTATTTTCTGTTTTTCTCTTGGAGAGATAGCTTTGCTCTTGCACTGCTGTTTATTATAGTGTGAAGACCTAGTAGTGTAACAAAAGGTAATTAACCATTTTTATGACTCAGTTTTATATTTTTATAGATCAAGGCTAATAAGAATACTAAATCAGAACATTGTGGAAGAAATCAATGACAAATAATTGCAAGTATTGTTCAATGTTCTACCTGTGTTTAAAAGATTATAGTGACTTAGTTACTTCCACAGAAGTAACTTTAGTTACACAGAAGTCCTCCATTTTTCTGATTATCTGCTATTTCTTTTTAAAATTCTCTAGTCAACAAAGATTTATTTCTAAAATGAATTTAGTATTTCCCTCCAAGCTGGCCTTCTTTCTAAAATATGTATTTTTATTATTAGCAGTATCATTCTGTAAATCATAGTCAAGGAATCGGTTTATCTTTGAATTATCTCACCCATGCATTCCCCCTTCTCTGGTTTCCACCCTCAACCTTCTATCAGTTAATGATTTCTGAACGACTTCCTTCCTAGAATGAAATTTTGATTATGTTATTGTGTAGCTCAGCAGTCATCTCCAGTTTCCTTCTACCTCCAGTATCAATCTCACATTTGGTGCAGCCGTTCACACTTGTTAGAATCTAACCGGAATCATTATCATCTGGTTCCTGCCTTTCACTTTTATCTGCTTTTACTCCTTGTAGAATCTTCTGCTTGAACCAAACCGTTCTACTCACTATCACGTATCATTCTGTAAATTTCTTTAATTTGATGGTGTCATTTCTCCTATCTACAATCTCCTCTTCTCCGTGTCTATTTACACCTGATCTATCCTTCATTGCACTGTTGAGTTCCTCTGATTCGTAGGAAGCGTTCTCTGATTATTTTAAGCAGGGCGTTAAGCGTGCTAAGTTGCTTCAGTTGTGTCTGACTCTTTGTGACCCTGTGGACTGTAGCCCACCAAACTCCTGTCTGTGGAGTTCTCCAGGCAAGAATACTAGCATGGGTTGCCATGCCTTCCTCCAGGGAATCTTCCCAACCCAGTGATCAGACTCAAACATCTCCTGCATTGCAGGCAGATTCTTTACCATTGAACCACCAAGGGAAGCCCTTAAGCAGGACCGTATCTCTCTATTATCTATCCTCCATAGTACCCATATTTATAAAAAATCATTTACCTTAAATTATTCTTTCTTGATTTCTTAATGATACTGCTATCTGTAGGCACATGATAGTCTTTCCATAAATGTGTTTCTATGAATGAATGAATGAATGAATTACTGAATATATGTCTTCTATTTTCATCTACACTGTACTTCTTTAAAAGTAAACCAGAAGCATCTTTTTATCTAAGTTACCTGTTTCTTCTGTAACACAAAGGTAACTTGCCTAGCACAAAATAGATACTCTGACCATTCATTTACACATATAAAAATACACTGAATGACAACTATGTGCCAGGAATTATGTGGTTATATAATTAATTGTAACTCATTCAATATAGCAGATTATACTATTTAGGGGAAAAGTACAGAACAATTTGGAAAGATTTTTGTTCAGATTGGACAAATCACATGGAATGATCATCAGTAGACCGGTGTTTACTAAAATCTTGTTTTCCAGTAATAGATACTAATAAGAAAAATAAAAATAATTAAGTTGTTAAATCAATGTCATAGGTGATACCGATGTTGAGTTTTTTTAAGTGGTCTACTAACAAGAGTTGATGATATTGTCTGAGGTAGGGAAAAGTCATTTTATCTGTGGTGGTTGGGGCAGGTTTTAATACGAGCTGAGATTTTAGTTTGTTCTTTCTAGATTTTTTTTTTAATATTTTTATACATAACTGCAAACCTTAAAAGAAGTAATATTATCATTCTAAAGGAATAACCAGTAGAAGGCACTGCTTCCTAGGACTTTATCTCTGAATTAACTAGTCAAAGGTTAAAATGTTTAGAGAACAACAAAAACTTTAAAGGGTAACTATTATACACAGAAAGCACTTCCCAATCTGAGTCTTCCATTTTGTGCTTGGTCCGTATACAAATTTCTTTGACTTTGTACATATCATTTTTCTAGAATAATTGCAGCAAGAACATTTGCTAAGCAGACAAGAGTTAAATTTAAAGCAGTAAGTAGATGAGATTCTTCAGTAACAGACCTATTAATAATTAGCCCTGTAGCATTTTTTATAAAGTTAATTCACTTTTATAGTATTTTACTTATTGCATTTAAAAAAGAACTGTGGGTTATTTTTTTTTTTCCACAAGTACTTAAAACCTAAATAAACAAGGTTTACCAAATCCTCTACATAGAATTATTAAAAGAAATTCAGTGTTATAACAGAGCTGGATTTCCTTTTTTCTGACATTAGAGCATTTTCTAAACCTACATGTCCTATAAGACTGGATCTTAGAACCGTCTACAGTTAGAGAATAGTAAGATAGTTCCTTGTTTTCAGTAGTATATTTCATTAAACACACATTGATTGAGAGACCACTATATTCAGAACGGATTTAAAATCCTGAATAAGTAGCTGTGGAAAGTAGGTGTGGACAAAGGTAAAGTCTTGCTTCTTTGATCTTACAGTGGGGAAGACAGATAAACAAAGAAAATAATTAAAATACACCAGGTGATATACACTTGGAAATGATGTTGGAGCAGAAAAATAAATGAGATGAGGGAACAAGAAAGTGTGTAAATGGATTAGGAAGACTTCAGATTGAGAAAATCCCTAGTATGAAAAAATGAATTTCAAATAGTGGTGAATTAGTTTTCTGTGGCTTTTGTAACAAATTACCAGAAGTTTAATGACTTAAAACTATACAAATGTATTCACTTAACGTTTCTAGAGGTCAGAAATCTTATAGTCAAGGTGCTGGCGAAGCCCATTCTTTCTAGGGGTTCTGGGGAAAATCTGTTTCATGGCCTTTTAAAGCTTTTTAGAGGCCACCTGTGTTCTCCTGCTTGTGATCACATAGTCTGTCTTCAAAGTCCTGCATAGTATCTTCCTACCACTCTCTCTCTCACTCTGATGCTCCTGCCTCCCTCCCTTATAAGGACCTTTATGATTACTTTGGTTCTACTCACAATATCCAGAATAATCTCCTTATCCCAAGTCCTTAATTATATCTACAAAGTCCCTTTTGCCTTGTAAGGTAACATATTCACTGGTTTCAGAGATTAGAGTTTGGGCATCTTGGGTGGGAGGTATTATTCTGACTTGCACAAATAACAAATAGCACATGTAAACTGCACATTAGAATCACCTGGAAGCCTTAGAAATTTCTAATAAGCTGTGTGCATTCCAAAACCAATAACATCAGAATATCTGGCAATGGGATTCAGGCATCAGTAGTTTTTAAAAGTCTCCATATAAATCACTGTAGATGGTGATTGCAGCCATGAAATTAAAAGACACTTACTCCTTGGTAGTAAGTTATGACCAACCTAGACAGCATATTAAAAAGCAGAGATATTACTTTGTCAGCAAAGGTTCTTCTAGTTAAGGCTATGGTTTTACCAGTGGTCATATATGGATGTGAGAGTTGGTCTATAAAGAAAGTTAAACGCCAAAGAATTGATGCTTTTGAACTGTGGTGTTGGAGAAGACTCTTGAGAGTCCCTTGGACTGCAAGGAGATCCAACCAGCCCATCCTAAAGGAGATTAGTCCTGGGTGTTCATTGGAAGGTCTGATGTTAAAGCTGAAACTGCAATACTTTGGCCACCTGATGCGAAGAGCTGACTCATTTGAAAAAACCGTGATGCTGAGAAAGATTGAGGGCAGGAGGAGAAGGGGACAACAGAGGATGAGATGGTTGGATGGCATCACTGACTCAATTGACATGGGTTTCGGTAGACTCTGGCAGTTGGTGATGGACAGGGAGGCCTGGCATGCTGTGGTTCATGGGATCACAAAGAGTTGGACACGACTGAGCAACTGAACTGAACTGAACTGATGTAATTCCAATGTGTATTCAAAATTGAGAATGTGAGTTTGAGCAAACTCTGAAAGATAGTAAAGGAGAGGGAAGCCTGGCATGCCGCAGTCCAAAAAGTTGGACACAACTTGGCAACTGAACAACAAACAGTTCATAAATTAATTAAAGCAGAGACCCTGAACTGCATTTTTTTATTCCCATTAGATAAGAGTCTTATACATAGTAAGTAGTGAGTAAAGGGTTGTTGATGATATAAAGATTCCTTTCTGTCCTGGAATTAGACATCACTTCTTTCAAGAAGATTTTCTTGTCCACAAACAAAGAAGTGAGTTAAAGACTACTTTATAAACTATAATAGTCATCGTTATAGTTGTAAATGAACTGTATAAACTAACTGCAGAAGTTAGTATTACACGAGATTGTAATTGTTTGTCTCATGTCACTTTCTTTGCAGTCTGAGTTGTGTTCCTTGTCCATATTGCACTTACCACAGGAATGACAAAAATCATCTCTGAATGAATATAGAGGAGCATGCCCCAGCCTAGATCCTCAAGTTGTTCTACGGTGTTCTTGCACTGTAACATAGACATGTAGTGTGAACTGCAGGAATTGGAACCTTGCATATCCCAGATAGCTGATACATGGACATTTTCAATGCCTCCTTAATGCTTTAAAAAATTGAGAATTTCACCTATCCAAAATAAAACCCTTTGGTAGATGAAAAAAAATTCAAGAGTTTAATGGTATTGGTTATTTTGTTATCAATAGTTTTAGAAGTACAAGAGTTAAACCCAGATAATGCAACCAACAGATTATTAGCTCTTAACATAATTTATGTATTTTGTTTTGCTTCTGTCTCATTTTCTAGCCAATTACTAAACTATAACCATAGTTATTATTATTCTAGTAATTTAAAACATCTTTAAGAAATCTTTTACCTGAGCTACGTAACAATACTTTTATAAGTCCAACACATTTAAGAACATTCCATAAGTCTCTAAAAATAGAATTGAAATAAACCTAAAATAAATAATATTTTAGAATCAGTTGATTTTTAGCACCACGACTCCTTGTTATTTTTTCTCCATAACATGATATGTATACGGAGAGACTGTTTATCCAGTTAGGTATAAAAATAGTTTAGATATAGAAAGAACTACAAGTTTTGAGAATAGCAGTATCTTAACTATCTACCTTATATACCTTTTATCTACTTTAAGACTTTTAATTTTCATAGTCATTATTAGTAATGATATTAATAAAGTAGAAGTCGTCAAAAAAGTAATGCCTTCTGAAAGTCATAGAATTGTATTAACTATCCAGCTGGCCATTAAATAAACCATCTGATATAGTTTTCTTTTTGATAACCCAGAAACTGACTCTTGTTAATAGCCTGAAATTTTCAGACAGCTAAGAGACTGACTTTATTTAAGAATGGGGTAGGCACCAAAATACCAGTTTGTTAATTCCAGCAAGAATAGTAATCCCACACAGACCATAAATACTAGGGTTTGTATAATAAATGAATAAAATTGTAGTTGAGTTTCATGTAAAACCAAGGCATAATTAAAAGTCTCTTTATTGATTTAATGTGTTACATCACTTCTCATAGACTTGTGTATTTAAGTATGTTCTGTCACTTCATTCTCTTTATGGGAATCAGAAGTTTGCTTGGACGCATGGAGCTCAAATCCTGTGCTCTGTGACAACCTAGAGGAGTGGGATGAGGTGGGAGGTTGGAGAGAGGTTCGAGAGGGAAAGAGCTACATAACCCTGTGGCTGATTCATGTTGATGTATGGCAGAAACCAATATAATATTGTAAACCAATTATCTTTCAATTAAAAATAAATGAATTTTTAAAAAAGAAGTTTACTTGTAGAGCATGTAAACAGAACGTTGGGAGTTAAATACCTCAAGTTTTGAATTATTGTGTAAAGTTTAATCTGTCAATTTGGGGATAGATAAAAAGTGTCGCCAGTGAGAATAAGGGCTTCCCTGATAGCTCAGTTTGTAAAGAATCCACCTGCAATGCAGAAGAAACTGCAGGGGTTTGATTCTGCAATGAAGGAGGCCCTGGTTCAATTCCTGGGTCGGGAAGATCCCCTGGAGAAGGGAAAGGCAACCCACTCCAGTATTCTGGCCTGGAGAATCCCTTGGATTGTATAGTCCATGGGGTCACAGAGTTGGACACGACTGAGCGGCTTTCACTTTTCCACATCTAATGAGACTCAGTCTTTTCTAACTGTGAATTCAGGCCCTTGCTCGTTCTACATACTTAGAGTATACTTGAGGTAAATCTTAATAATGAGATCAGAAATAGTTAAAGATACCTGAAATGTGCTAGCCCAGTCTACTTCTCCTTTAAACAGCACCTGGTAACCACTACCATTTCCTTTCTTTCCTCTGTTCTTCTGCTAATAACATTTTTTCTTTAACTCTTGAGAGCACATTTGATCAGTTTATTGTCAAGTATGACTAACCAGGGAGCATTTCGCTATTGGAGACTGTGTATTCAATGTTGATTTTACAGTTTAACTCTTAGAAGGCAATCTGCATTGTCAGTTTTGAGTTTTTGTTGTTGTTGCTGCTGTTGTTTTTGCGTTTTTAGGGCGGTGGATCACACTGTAGTTTTAAAGGTAGTGGAAGAAACAGCAGTATTTTTTATTGAGTGTCTACTCTGAGCAAAGTGCTCTGCAAGTCATTTTTCATGAGAAACATAGTTCATTCTCAAAGTGCTACAAGTATATATTACATCTCACTTTAAAGATGAGAAACTGAAATAGAGATTAAAGTAAGGCTCACAGTTAATAAGTAGCAGAATCATTGTTTTATTTTGTTTGTCTGATTCCACAGCTTTATTTTTTTCTACTCTGCTATTATATCTTCACAGAATATATCCAGAATTTAAATACACTTGTCTTTCAAGACTGCTAACACTAAAAAGAGCATCATTCAACAAAGATTAGAACCCTCTATTTTGGCAGTACATTTTAAATTTAAAAATCAGTGATATATATGAACGGAGTGATGTGGCAGTTAGTTCATACTTTCCTGTCTCCTCTATTAGTGGTATAGAATAAGTATGGATGATTTTGGAAACACTCTTTGTTGAACAAAAATTAGAGTGTTTTTCAAGGTCAAATCAATTTGTAAAAACCAGACAGGTTTTTTTTTTAATTAAAAAATTTAACTCTATTCTGCTTCAATGAAAAATTTTATGCAAAAAAATATTTCTTATGTTTTACTAAACATATTTGCATTTATTTTTAACCTCTGATAACATTCTCAATCAGACTCAAGTACAAAAAAAAATACCTAAGTGTATTGTCATATAGGTATTAGCTTGTCAAAACAAAACATGCTTATTTAATTTATTTTTTCTTTGCTTAGGTATTCTAAGGAAGAAATACGTCTGAGAATCTACAGCTAAATATTTCGTGAAACTGTGGAAATAAAACAAATATTTTTATATTCTTATCTTCTTTTTTTTTACTACCTGTAAATTTTATATTAGAACTAAAAGCCAAAACTGGATGATTTGCGGATATGAGAGAGAAAAGTCCTTAAATACTTGAGGATTAACAGTGATTGTAAAATTTCTTCAATTCTTAATAAGCTTTAAACAAGTATCAAACTTTTTGTTCTGTGACCTGAGGGTTTGCCAATAACCAATATTTCTACCTTTTACAGTAATCTTACTTTTAATGCAATTTTTTATAATGACAGTCATTCATTTACTTTGTTTACTTTTTAGTGAAAAAATTTTTACTTATTTCCCTTCTTTTAACTGCCAACTGTATTTGCTATTCATGGATGTTCTGTCTTCAGTAAGGTCTATCAACATGTAAAATGAGATGGGTATTTTTCTTTCCTTTAAAATGGAATGGTCTTTCATTATGCAGTGTTCTTAGGTGAATTCTCTTGTTTAAGAAGCCAGAATACAAGAGAGTGCTATATTAGTGTATTATTCTCACAACAAACAAGCACTGTTCTGTTGCTACCTGCTTGGCCATTGTTTCTGATTGTGTGTGCTTTGCAGTGGTATTTGGATGGTTTCCTGCTCTCTGCCAGCACAAAAAGGCATTTCTGTTACAATGGCCCCTAACCACACAATGACGGCATTAAGGATTTATGTGGAGGTTTCATTATTTTCTGCTCTTTTGTTCCTTCCAGGATGTCTTCCAAGCGACCAGCCTCTCCGTATGGGGAAGCAGATGGAGAGGTAGCCATGGTGACAAGCAGACCGAAAGTGGAAGAAGAGGAGAGTGACGGGCTCCCAGCCTTTCACCTTCCCTTGCATGTGAGTTTTCCCAACAAGCCTCACTCTGAGGAATTTCAGCCAGTTTCTCTGCTGACGCAAGAGAATTGTGGCCATAGGACTCCCACTTCTCAGCACAATACAATGGTAGGTTTCTCGTGGTCTATTGTGCCTACACTCACTTTGTGACCAGTCTGCTCCTCTAGTAGTTTGGCTTCAGTCCTATGCTTTGTAATTATCATCTGCTTAATAGTCACACACAAGATTCAGTCCTAACATCTTAGAATTCCTTATAAGTACATTGATTCCAGCAGGGAGTATACTTAAACTGTTTTTGTTTGGTTTGGTTTTTGTTTTTCAAGAATTCTGCTTTTGAGACACTCCCAACTCAAAGAGTGGAAAAAACATAATCTAAGAGTAATAGTAACGTGTTCAAAATTAGTTCTCAAGAAAGTTAGATATCTTTATATTTCTAATAAAGAGTAATAAAACTCTAATAAAGAGTTTTTCCAAATAGAGGTATAGCATTGTTTGAGCATTTCCACCGTAATAAATCAGGGTTGTTGTTGTTGTTGTTGTTTTCTTTCAATTTTTGCTTCCCTCAGATTGGGTTCCGATATTTTTTACAGTACTGGGAATATTACAGAAGTGCATATTCCATAGAGACAATACATTTCTGATGTAACTGCACTAATTCCTAACTCAGTCCCATTCACTCTGTTGCTTTGATAATTCAGTAATTCCCTTGTACATCCTATTCTAGAATTTGCAGCTCTGGATAATTTATCTGGCCCCTGCTCCTAGGGTCTGGATCACATAGAAGATTAGGAAGCCATGGTTTCACGGATGAGAGAGAGAAGACAGCATAATATATTTGGCTGAAGCTTAAACAGAAGACCAACACACAAATAAATAAGGCCTTTAGGTTCTTCTTGGGAACTTAAATGTGCAGAAACAGCATGCTGGCAAGGTAGCTTGGCACTTAGCTGCCAGTCAAGCCACCCTTGCCTTTTCAACATGACTTCGTGGGTGGGTATCACATTTTTTGTGGCCCCTCTTCTACTTCAAGGATGCCAGTGCTGTTAATTTTAACCAGGTCACACAAACAAAAATATTTCTTACTACATTCTCATATCTTTAAAAACAGCTCTGATTCTGTTAAATCTTTATTTATTTATATATTTATTTTTTGTGGGGTGGTGGGACTTCTCTAGGAAATACCAATCATGATTTGGTATTTCAGTACCAAAATCATAAATGTGTTTGGTACTGAAATACACCCACGTGTTTATGTCATTGAATTACTGGGTATAGAATGAAACCAACAAGAAGAATCAGATTATCTTCTAATATCTGTGAAATAAACACTGTCCTTTGATAATTCACATTAGATTTAAATACTTCCATTCAAATTTTAAGCCTCAAAGGCAGAATTTCTCTGAGTATTTTTGACTGTGTGCCAAAATTTTCTTACTAAGAAGGATGTTTTAGCTAACTCTTATGTAGTACTCTTACAGGTGTGTTGTTTCAAATACATGACATATATTAACTCATTAACCATCACAATAATTCAGTGAGGTGTTATCATTAATCCCATTTTACAGGTGAGGAGGAAACTGAGGCACAGTTAGTCGAAATAGTTTGCTCCAGATCACAGCTAGTAAGTGGGGGAACCAGAGTTTACCCAGATAGCCTGGCTTTGGATTTCCTGCTTTTAAATTTTATAAGCTCTTCACAATTATGCACACACATTTAATATTCTGATTATCTCTAATCTGTCAAGTTAAATCATAATATCCATAATTCCTACTTCTTTCCTCTCTACTATGAGTTCATGTTAGTAATGTGCAATGATATAACTTCTTGGCCTCCTTCACAAAGGTTAAAACTAGAAAAAGAAAAGGGGAAGGTGATAGTGAGCAGCTCAAGAGCATAGAGGAGTCAGACTCCCCATTTGACATTACATCAGTGGTCATGCTTTTTCCCCTCTCAATATGTTGACCACTGTCTTCTTTCAGGGAATTTCATGTGGGGAGTCTTCTTGGTTTGGTTTTCCTATAATACATTCTGTAAACATAAACACACAAATTTAAAGGAGTGAATATAAATAACTATTGCTAGAAGGAAGGGGAAACTATCTTAAGTACACTCAAGGATGGATATGAGAAAAATATGTTAAATTGTTAATACATACTGTAGTTGGCACAAGTGGATGCTCTAATGCAGGATGTTAATGAAAATGAAATCCAGTTTATAATGGAGAATACAGTCTAACTCAATAAAACCTATGAACTACTTTCTTTGTACCAAATTTTTGTTGTGCACTATAGAGATAATTTTCATAAGGCATGACTCCTTTCCTCAAGCAACTTTACCCAGGAAAGAAATTCTTAACTAGGGTCTGTGGCTCTCCTGAAGATAAATGGAGACTTCCCTGTATGCACACATGCGAGTAGGGTTATGGTTTTTATCAGATTCTCAAGTAGATCTGAAGCCCTCAGAGTTTAAGATCTGCTGTACTTGACATTAATACATTCTGCATTCAAATGATTTAACGTAGTTTTAGTAACATCAACACTGATATTTTCTCCTCCTGTATATATCTACTTGGTTTCTAAATTTGTTCCTGCCTCAAAAACTTCTTGATTTCTTTTATATGATCTCAAATTTCCAGCCTCTCCTCTTTCCCATCTTCCTTTCAACTTCCACTAGACTTGTTTCTCTGAGAAAAGAGTTGGATTATTTATCCCACTTTGGAAATGAACATATGTCCTTGTTGCCTACAAGATTTAGTCTACAACTCTCTCTGCATAAAGCTCTTTATAGACTGGCACCAAAATATGCCTTTTGTCTCCTCTTTGGCTGCATCCTGCCAAAGACCCAGTGATTCAGTCTTGTGAAGGTTTTCTTGCATGTTCATAAACATACCAGGTGACCTCTAATGACAAAAACTTATTCTTTCTACCTGGAAAACTCTTCTTCATATTTTACTTTCCTAGTGAATTGTGTTTCTCCCACAAGACTGAGTTCAAAATTGCTTCTTTTTAGATGCTTTCCCTGACTTCCCAAGGTAGAATGGTTGCTGTGTTATTCTTTATCCGTGTTACATGTTTATATCTTTTCTCATGCTCTGTGTTATAATTTATGTATCTACATGTCTGCCTTTCTATGCACTGTACTTCTCTTTGAAGGCACAGTTATACATATATACACACATGTTATATGTATTTGTATTTGATACCCAGGGTATAATAGATACTCAATTTATGATTAAATGGCAGATTTTATATGGATGATTAAATTTGTTTTGAGCAAAGATGTTAAGACATTATTCATAGTGAATATGCTGATTTCCTAAAAATTTTAGAACTAAAGTAGGATATACTAATGTAGTACAGAAAGTATGCTTTAGTAGTCATGATATATTCAGCTGTTAAGCTGATTAAGATATATTTTACCCTGTTATCAAAATGATTAAATACATTCATAGAATTGTTTTCCAACACAAAATTCTTTATTTTTTTCTGAATACTAGGCCATTATCATATTCATGCAAGTCCTTTTATTTCAATAGTAACATACATTATTTTTTTCCTATTCAGTATCTTTGAAAACAGAAGGGATGTTTCATTATCTTTGTATCATGGAGTTGAATTTAAGGAAACCAAACAAACAGATTACCAGATTTCATTGTTGGTTTATACTCCATTCTTTAATAAAAAAGAGAGATGTTGAGAGGTCTACATTTTGTATTGCCTGCATAGTTTAGAGACAAAGTAAAACTTCTGAGTAATCCGTTTAATGCCACCTTGAAGTTATAGAGAAATGCTTTAAGGATAAAATGTAGGTCGGAAGATATTTTCCTGAGATAGAAGTTCTATACACCTCATGACTGCTACCATATATTGATTTTAGGAAATTAGGGTCCTATGTTCATATTCAGGGTTTGCAAGTGTTAAGGTTTGAAATGGGTCAGATAAAGATGGAATTCTTCCTTTCTGAAGTTGTGGTTCTTTGCCTTGGTATTTTGGAGAAACAAGCTAAGTGGCTAACTAAGACTAACTCCCCAAACAGTTATAACTGGTATAAATACTACAAAACCTATTCTTGGAGAGTTTTACTTACTGTTCAGAGTAGTATTATACTATAATAATATTATATGTAATTATAATAATATCACATAGGTATAAAATATTCTCAGATTTCTAGTCAATATAAGATTGAGATACATAATTATAAATATGAAAAAGGCTGATTCTATTGGTCCTTCTCTGAAACTCTCATAATCTTGTCAAGAATCCCCATATAATCTTCAAAAAAGTAAGGTTGGCAAGTCTGTTTATGACATGAGCAGAAAGGCAATCCTGGGCTTTATGTTTATGAAGGACAAACTTTCTTGTCCCCTCTGCAAGTTGTGTTTTTTTTGCCATGAATTTGGAGGCTGTCACCAGAGTTTCAGAGACAAGCAAGAGACACTATAATTTCTGGCTCATTTTTAATGATAGTTCTGATATAGATAGATTTATTTCATAATGCAAAGGACTATCCAGAACATGTCCTTATGTCAGTCAACGTGATTACTTATGAGCGCCGGAGGGAAACAGAGTAAGTCTGAAGAGAAATCAAGTAGCAGCATGAGAGGCAGCCAGGGTACTCTGTGGTAGCCATGTTGGTATTCGTTTTATCTGGTTACATGCTACTTCTGCTGCTTAGATGGCTGTTCTAGTGTCAAAAGGGATGTGAAATGGAAGTCTTGACCACCTGTGATTACTGAATAACCAATTGTCTTTTTCCCCCTATAAAATGTTTTCTGTTACCTCAGCCAAACTCTCTTTTGACTTAAGTTCCTCTTGAGTTGAGTGAACAGTTTTGTATGACTACAGAGTGGCTTCTTCCCAAGATTGATTTTTAAAGTATACAGTTACTTAAGAATACAGTTTTTAAAAAATAATTTGAATTGTTTTCTCAATAAACAGCTGAATTTCATATGAAATGTATACTATTTTTGCATATAATTGTTTGAACATTTAAAGACCTAGTGGATTTGTAAGCATGATGCTGTAATGTAGTCTCTTATCTCATTTATTGCTTATATTAATAAGACTTTCCTGGAATTGTTAAAGAGCTTTGGGTATATGATATATTGGTTAGGTTTAGTAATTGGATGTATCTTAAAGTATTTAAGCATGCAGAGACACTAGTTATCATAAAGTAACATTCAGCGTGCATCAGTTTCTTCCTAAAGTCCAGCAGCAGAATAAAAAGCTGTTTTTTTAAGCTGATCTTCTATAGAAGTTGGATGTAGAACTGAGACCCAAGCATGAAATCATAGCAGAGCTCCAGTGTATGAAATGCAACCTTTAACACTTACACACTGAAAGGATTCATTCAGTGCCCATGACAGAGAGAGACTTTTACTTGCTCAGGCTCACTGTCAACTCCCGGGATCTTTTATTTACCCAATATAATTTTAATTGCTATATGATAGCTGTGTCTTGAAATACCCTTTGTATAAATTTTGCTTACAGTCTGACAGTTGTTAGTAATGCATTTTCGATGTTTGACTAGGATAATTTTATGTGTGAAGTACTGTTCAGAAAACTTGAGAAGGAAAAGAGAAAACTGCATGTGTTATTTAAAAATAAGTCACAGAATAGGACCTTAATTATGGTATGGTATAGATTCCTATTTTTATATGGTGGTTTTTATAAGCTTTCAAATTTCTGGTTACCTTTGTGCATCAAACTTAGCATAAGTTATTGTGATGGTATAATGCATACTGTTGTTAACACTAGTACAATTATTTTGCCAGTTCTAATAATGAGAATTTCATTGTTTAGAAAGAGCATTCTCCTACATTCTAGACAAAAGTGTAATTACTTTTGAATGATGTGGAATGTGCTTAGTTTAATAGCATGGAGAATAGATTCAGAAAGATTCAGATAAAGTAAAGCTTGGAAGCCATATGTGCTGTGTAGCAGTAAAAAATTATGAGAGTAGGCAGTGTAAATCTACACACACACACCCGATTTCACACACTTTTATCTATAACTGTTGCTTCTGTAAGAGATAGGCTTGCTTATCTAAACAAGGCCAATTCAATTGAAACAAGGTGAAAATGGTGACAAGTTTGTATTTGTTTTTTATGCTAAATTGATGTTTATCATACAATGAAATTACATTGTTTTGAACATTATTCTGTAAATGTTGTCAGAAAATACCACACAAAGGAATTTATTTATAAAATGCTAGGCTTGTATTTGAATGTAAGTGGTTCAATCTTTATATTTCCATTGTTTCTGAAAATTACCCTGAGGTTAGAAGGAGTGTGTGTGTGTGTGTGTGTGTGTGCACTCACACATGCTCAGTTGTGTTCGACTCTGCAATACCATGGACTTAGCATGCCAGGTTCCTCTATCCATGGGATTTTTCAAGCAAGAATACCAGAGTGGGTTGCCATTTCCATCACCAGGGGATCTTTCTAACACAGGGATCAATCCTGTGTCTCTTGCATCTCTTGTGTTGGCAGGTGTGTGTGTGTGTGTGTGTGTGTGTGTGTGTTTGCCAATAATACCACCTGAGAAGCCCTTTCCTAGAAGGAATGAGGACATATGAAAACCAAGCAGTTGGGATCTATCAAACTCATCTGTTAAGTTGGGCAATAGATCTGGTTGTGTGTTGTTGCCACACAACTCCTTTCCATCCAGGTGTGAGAGCATCTAATATGAGATGGAGAAAACATTGATTCATATGATGTCCACAGAATTTGAAGTACTACCATTGAGTTTAAAGTTAACCAGGCTTTGAGAAATTAATGGATTTGGTATTCTCACATACTGAAAAGCACTATGTATATTGCCAGATAGTTCACAACTTTTGTAAAAAAAAAAATTAATGTATTTATTTTAATTGGAGGCTAATTACAATATTGTAGTGTTTTTTGCCATACATCAGCATGAGTCAGCCACAGGAGTTCAGGACTCTTAATGAGGGTCCACCGTGAGCTTCTTCATAGAGTGCTCTACAGTGACGGGGGAATGAGTAAGAACTTCTGATGCTGTGGTAATGGGACAAAATGTGTTTGCTTAAGAAGATTGGTCTAATGGTATTTAATTGCTCTCATTTAATAGGGGTGTTGTGAAAAGATTCAACTCAGATATATACAATGGCTACCTATCAGCAGAGATGCAGAAATGAATAAGAACTAGTCTTTTTCCTCACGTATCTTTTTGTATAGTATGGGGGTAAGATGAGCACAGAAGTCACCAGATTGTAATATAAAATATTAGAATGCTGATACAGACTCAAAAGTGCTAGGCAGATTCATAGTTGAAATATAACTGATCTATGGGGATCAGAAACATATTAATATGAAATTGTCCCGTGAGAAAATTACTAGATGCCAGGATATTAAAAATATATGCACATTGGATCATTACTATTAATGCAAAGTTTTTATTTTGTAATTTTGCATTGTTTTGTTTTTGCGTAAATATCTTATTCCCAGAAGAGATAACTAAGTAATAAAAAAAGACGAAATTAAGAAAACATACTAAAGACAAAGTGCCCTGTAAAAGATCTTAACATAAAATGTAGAGGTATTAGTAAAATATATGCCTCATTTTAATAGGATTAAAAACAACTACTTTAGTTATTAGTGTTCTAAATGTTTCCTTTCTTTAATCTGGGTAACCACCTTGAATAAGAATGAAACTGAAGTGTAAAGAATGGTGAAATATTTGACTAGGATGCTAGAAACAGCATGGACATTAGGAAACAATGCTGGAGACAAACTTGAACAGTGCTCCTGATTTTTGTGGAAGGGATAGGTGTTCATCTTTATCACATTGTTTATTCTAGTCTATTTGAAACAATAGTCACAGTCTAAACATTGAGAGTTATTTGGTAGAAATTTTTAGGACTTCAAGCCTAAGAGACCGCATCTCAAATAACCCTGAGAGAACTGCTCCAGTGAGACAGGGAGAAGAGTCAGATTAACAGAAGCTTTGCAGCAAGGGGAAAGTAGGCTGAACATCAAGATTATTGTTAATTAAAGAAGAGCAGATATCTCAAATTAAGGAATTTAGTGCTTTTCTACGTATGGGAAGATGTTGAGTCTTGGCCCACTGAAATCTTTCCTTTCATATACATCTCGGCTATCTGGGGCCAATGTCCTGTGTTTTAAACCCCCTCACCCCACCTCTGCTCTTTAGAGCTCATCATGGGGAGTGGCTGCAGTTTACTGGCTGCCAGATTGCAGGCATTGTTCCTCCTGGGTGCCCTCTAGGCTCAGAAATTCATGCTCGGAAGGCAGGAAGCACTAGTGGCTGTAGCATCCTTGTTTATTCATATGTCAGGAAATACTCCATTTCTCATCCTCATACCTGCATGATGGGACAATTTGTATTTGGAAGTTAAAAATAAAAGTTTAGGAACCAACCTTTATTCTTTATCTCAGATGTTTGTTATAAATTTTATCTCATTTTCTTCCTTTGATTCTTTTCATTTGCTCCTCTTCTTCCTCTCTCTTTCAGTTTACTTCTGTCAGAAAACGTTCTTAATGGATCTACTTCTGGATCTCAAAGGGGCCATTATCAGGAAGGGAGAATCATCACCATTGTGCTCTGATACTTCCTTCTTAATTACATATACTGCCTCTTGGGGGATTGCCAAATCTTCCCGCAGTTAGGCTAGTCCCTGTATAGAGATCAACAGGTTCTATGATAAAGTTTTCACTGATTTTTTTTTTTTAAACAAAGACTGTGTAGTTAGATTTTAACGAAACTATATATTTCTTCAGTTTATTCAGAGATTATGTTCTTCTAACTTCTCTTTCATGATACACTGTTGATAGTAGTGATCATTTTATTTTTAATATCTTAACATGGCAAACAAAAGAGCCTTATATTGATTTGAAAATCAGTTTTTGAAATTGTACTTATCAGTGAATCCAAGCGTCTGGGACATAGTTCTTTAGTCGATGTCTGAGCTCTTTGTGTGCATATGACAAGCTTTCATTTTAAATTATTTGACAACTTCTGTTACTATTTTCATTCAGTTCTTTGCTATTGTTTTAACTCAGTTTTTTGTCTTCATATTTATTTTCAAAATTTGAGATTTTTATAGAGACTGCTAAAAATGAGAAATAGGAATGGAGACCATTTTACGTAATTACAAAGTTATTTTTATGTTTGCATCACTATGTTAATGTAAGTCATAATAGTGATAAGTTTGTCATTTTTTCTTATTTTATATTAATACTTGCAAAGGACAGTTACTTAAGATAATCCAAAATAAATTAGAATTCTGCAGTGCTGATGCCTGAATTTTTAAGAATTAAGATGAAATCTACAAGACTCAATAACTAACTTGCTAACAGGACTTCAAAATATTTCAAATAATACTTAAACTGTGTTTCCTCTTGCCTATGTTAGTTAGGTATAATGACCCACTCTACCTAAGCAGGGAAAGTAATCTTTGTATAGCAGTCTCTTTAAAAGCACAACCATTAGCACTTAATTTGGATCTTAAGAAAGTAAAATCATAAAAATAATATAAGGTAGTATTGAACTTTCATGGCAATTCCCTTTTCTCACATAGTTTGACAATTAGAGTCACGTAGCTTGTCTTTTAAAAGTTTCAACAAATACCTTGATTTGGGGGTGTTGACTTAAAAATACAAAGAAACTGCATAGTATAGAAAATCTAATGAGAAGACATGAGGCAGTTATAAGAGAAATGATTCTTTGAGAAATGATGATATGAATTCAAAATGCTTAGAACACTGATGCTGCATTAGAAAATTTTAAATGCATTAAATGTATTTAAATTCTCTTATTTCATCTGTAAATTCTGAGATGCCATAATTTATACTAGCATCAAAACTAAATTCATGGTAGCAGTTCAGTTTGCTACCATTTTTTACCACTGTGTGCTATTTCCCCCCATTTCTTGTTCTAGAAAGTAAATTTTATGTTTTTCTCTATTCTGCTAGACAAGCAGAGAAAGTTCTTTCTTATTTGAAATGAGAAATAAATATCAAGCTAACAGGTTGACAATTGTAATCAGTCTCTTTGGTTACGTATAGTCTTTGTATAAGGGAAAATGGTTTCAGAGTTTCTCCCATACACCGTTTTTAGGAATGATCCATGTGAGTAGATGAGGTGCGAATGTAAGCACAGCAGCCTTGGCCGGCTCTGTGACACTGACACCACATGATAAAGTAAAGGAACACAAGTGACTGGATTTTGTGTCTTATTTAGTCAAGGCTGAGTCTGTGGCAGCAGAGCAAACAATGTTATCATTATATAGAGAAGCAGTGTTTACTTCAGTGTCTCTTCTTAGCTCTTAAAAATCTAGCCTGACTCCAGATAAAACAGTTAATCTTTTGGTACATGTGCCTATGCAAGAAAACAACATTCTAAGGGTTAACAACACTTTTTAAAATGGCGGTAGAGGGAGGGAGGAGGAAGGGGGGTTCTGGAGGGGGAGCATATGTAAACCCATGGTGATATCATGGCATTGTATGGCAAAACTAATAAAAAAAAATAAATAAATAAAACACATAGGGTGAAGCCTAAAAATAATAAAAAATAAAAATAAAATGGAGGTAGGATATGAAAAAGGAATATAATTGCAAAGCTACCATTAAGTAGCTTTGTACAAAGTGCGTACAAACACAGAATATGTATCGTGTTTAAATATAAAATATGTACCATGTAAAAAGCCAACAGACAGCAAGTTATGATAATGCTGTTCCACTTAATAAAGTTCTAAGCTCTGTAACCAGCTCTCTTGCAACTTCTAGACGCTTTCCTCTATGTAAGTGTACATCTTGGAAACAGGAGCTAGCGGTGCTGTTACCAGGGTCCATCGTCAGGCCTTCTGGTGGTGACTGGCATGCTTTGCACACTTGGGACGCAGGACTCAGACTCAGAGAGCACACTTCTTGTGTATCTGAGATTCTGATTTCCCCAGAGTTATCAGTGGAACATAAGAAGCAACTTTGAACGTCTTGTGTGAATATATTTTACAGCCTATCTTTAGTCTGATCTTTGCAATCCAGATATGGAAGATTTCAAACAGTTGGTACTCTTTAGAATATGGCATTCAATAATTAATAATGATAGGAATGTATAATGTTTCACTGTTTTCTTTGTACCAGCCACCCTATGTTTATTATCTTAGTCAATTTTGTCAAATCAGTGAGTTCAGCAACTGTGATTTTTTTTTCCCCATTGTACAGGCAGATAACTGTCTTAGAGAAAGGGATTTGCCAAATATATGTAAGTGGTTTAATTTGGATTTGTGACATCAGAACTTAGTATCTGTGCTCACTGCTTTTCCATTCATACAAACATTAAAATATTTTTCATAGTTTATCAGAATATATAATTTTAGAAGCTTTTAGAAATACTTGTGGGAAATGCAAGTCAAACAGTTGTTGCTTGATACCTTAACTTGATACCTTAACTCAGAGATAACTTGATTTTTAAGTTTTTTTTTTAAGATAGATTTAAACAGACCAACAGGTTTAACTATTTCAGAATGTGAATTTGAAGTTCTACATTGGCTACTGGGCAATATGTGAAACTTCAGAGGATTATTTGCTAAACCTTCCATATAAAGATTACTATTAGTTTGTGCTCTGGCTATAAGGCTGTTGACATAGCATAACTGTTTCAACAAAGCCTCTAGTGACAAAATTACCAGGTAAATGCCAAGTTCTGCTGGTTGACCTCTGTATGGCATTTGACCAGTTATCAAAATTCTCTGTACCTTGTTTTATCATCTGTAAAATGGGAATGATTATAATAGCATCTTATTTTGAGGGTGTTCATAATATTTAAAGAAATCAATTCACATAACGCACTTTGGTACTTGGAATGTAGGAGGAACTTAGTAAATCTTAGTTATTAGCTAAAGTGACTAAGGAATGTTTACGTTCTTTGATCTCAGAGAAAAGTGGCACATTGTATTAAATGTCAGTTGCTTTCAGTTCCTGTAAATTTAAGAAACTTACAAGAAAACCGTTAGTTAAGGAAAACTACTTTAGAAATGAGAAATCCAATAGAAATCTCAAGCTCTTGTGATTAAAATTTTCTTTTACTTATTTATTTATTTGGTAACTTGTAAAGGAGACCATTCATTCATTCAATATGAGATAGTGTCCCTCAGTCAAATACTTTTAACAGATTCAGTTGTCACACACATTGTTCATTGGCAGTATATATTTTTGCTTAATGTTATTTAAGGCTATTCACCAACTGCAACCACCACTGCAATAGAAATCTATGTAAGCCAAGTCAGAACTATGTTTGGCAAAGATGATTAGATAAAGAATGAGGTGGTAAAGAGCCTACACTCTCCCTTAAACAGTGTGAGTTCCAATCATAATCCTGTATTTTGTGATGTGTGTGATCTTGTCTTCGTTTTGTGGCAGCTTGTGTATCTTTGTTTTCTCATCTAAAGCTGGGGATAATAGAACCTCCTAATATATAGAGAGGTTGTAAGGATTAAATAGGGCTTCCTGGTGGCTCAGATGGTAAAGAATCTGCCTGCAATACAAGAGGCCCAGTTTGATCCCTGG
The DNA here is from genome assembly GCA_007570785.1 of Antilocapra americana. Lineage (NCBI taxonomy): Eukaryota > Metazoa > Chordata > Mammalia > Artiodactyla > Antilocapridae > Antilocapra > Antilocapra americana. Next base: position 12,909,080 of record ML663562.1, on the reverse strand, counting down.
ATGAGGAAGATCCCCTGGAGAAGGTAATGGCAATCCACTCCAGTATTTTTGCCTAGAGAATTCCATGGACAGAGGAGCCAGGCGGGCTGAAGTCCATGGGGTTGCAAGGAATCAGACATAACTCAGCGACTAAAACAAGGATTAAATAGCAGAATTCTCATATCTGGCCTTGAATCATGCCTGTCGCTTAGGAAGAACTTAATAGATACTCTATTTATTGAATAGTTTTCATGCTATTGACTAATTACTGTTAATTACCAGAACAAAACACTGTCTTATTTTAGTCTCCCAATAATCATGCTTTCCTTTTAGTAACCTGGAGGAATATTACCAACATTACCCTCTCCATTATAAGTGGTTTAATAGTCTTACCACTTAGCTCTGCCAGTATCTTTGGATGTAATTCATATTGAAAATGAGATGCAAACTTAAAGGAGAAATGGTTCCCATGGGTAAAAGGCCTGTCTTATTCAGTTCTATATATCCTAGAGTCACACAGTGGCTGACCCACAGCAAGTATCTCAAAATCGTTGGATGAATGAATGAATGTCTCCAAAATCTTTGTTCAGAGAAGACATTCTAAGTGCAACTTTTCTTATCTACATATTGAAATAACAATACTTAGTGAGAGTTCATATAATGATTAAATGAAATAATTCCCTGGTACAGTGTTTGTCATATCATGAATATTCAGTTATTGTGAGCTCCCTTTTTAAGCCCCTTCTAATTCTTTCAGCCTGTTTACTCTCCAAAGAGTGATGGAAGTCAAAGCATTTCTTCTGTAGCTTCATATAATATACCTCTCTCCAAATAGTTTACCAGAGGGAAGCAACATCAAGACAAAACTAAACAACAGAAATATTTGCAACAAAATATTTTATAAGTTGCTTCAGTTTTCTTGTGTGGACATACTAAAGGCTACATGATGATTTTCTTTTAGGACATAGTTAATGAAATTTATTACTATAGTTTTATTATTATGTTCACTTTTGATTTTTAAGTTTCAGTACATTTTAAAATTTCTATTTGATTTCAGAGATTTTAGAGGTCCTGTAGGGGGATTTAGACTTTTATTAGTATTATATCGATTATTTAGTCCTTTTTTCTCTAATTTCTGTTTGTCTATAAGAGTAGCTTGAGATGATATAAAAAGGGTATGATATGGATAAGAGGAACAATACAAATGAATTTTTGTAATGTAACAGCTCAACCTGTCAGAATTCAGACATCTGTAAAAAACAAAATTCAACTGAGTAGATTTTAAAAATTTCATTGCCTTTATTCAATGGCTAATGAATCAGTTGGCATCCTATCTAGCAGATAGAAGGAACTCTGAAGACCTGGACAAAATGAAAGACTTTCATAGGCCAAAGGGAGTGGGACAAGGAAGTTATATTAGCAAAAAAAGCAGATTGGATGTGACAAGGTCACTTTGCTTTAGGGGATGACAGTGGTCTAACAGGCAGGTTACCTCACAGTGATTCCTGATTGACTGGTTCAAGATTCCATTTCTGAGAGAGTCCCAAACTGTAATGAAGTTAACTCAGTTTGGTGACATGAGGCTTATCATAAGTGACTCCATTTGGGGCCTGTTGTCTTGCTTTTAACACATCTATAACCGACCCACCTAACTGTAGTATGTGTTTCTGTAGCTCTTAATTCTTGTCAGTTGAACATATATTTCTCCCCTTTCTTTATTGGATAAAACTGACTTGTCACTTTCCTAATGTGTTTGATGTGATCTTTAAATTTCCTATCATATAAATTCTTCCTCTTATGTCCTGAGTCTATAATTATTTTTGTTTTACATAGATAGAAACATGTTTTCCCCCTTTTTTACATATAGTGTTTTGACTTCATGCAGAGAAAACTACACAGATGACATTTTAAAAAAACTCCATATTTTACACAGTTTTACATTCTTATGTTCATAACCTTGAATATCTCCAAAATGTCCTTACCTAAACCACTTTATAGTGTTATTACTTGATTTATACCAGTAAAGATACATCAGCTTTCTTAGGGATAATCTTTAAGCAGACCTTAGTAAGACAAGCTTTGAAAACTATCATTCCTAGGAAAGTAAATCTCAAATCATGAAACATCAGTTTAATCTCTCCCCTTGACAACTTAACACGACAGATTGAAATATAAAAGCTGATGCAAGTGGGATCAATGGATTATCTAAGTCCCTGAACATCTTCTCTTAAACTGGGGGCTTGACAGAGTGGTTGTGAGAGGAGTATGTGTGGTGTGTCCCTTGTCATGTTCAGAGCATTAACTTTTCAGAGATTAGTGCTGAGTAGATGTGGCCTACCTGGACATGAAGCAGGGAGTAAAAAATTGGGAGGGAGTGAAAGAGAAAAGAGGGGTCTACAAAAAGAGAGGGATAGAGAGATTTACATGTGAGAACTCAGGGAGCTTTGTCATGGCAATTGTATAAAGTGATATACAGTGCAAATCGACTTGAGCATGTCCCCGGATAGCAGGCGGTTTACAGCCTCCACGAGCTGAGATTACTGCTTTATCTTGTCATACTAAATTAACATGGCAGCACACTGTTAAACAGTGGTGACCTCTTCATCTGGGGAAATTGCTGCCTAGAAGAGAGATGGTATTTAAGACTCTCTCTCTCTCTCCTTCTCTCCCTCCCCCTCTCCCTCTCTCTTCCCTTATACCCTTAGAGCAATTTGGGGTTAGACTGTAGCCATTTAAAAATTCTAATAGAAAAGAAATTTTATATTAGGTTGACAAGAGATAAGATACAGTTATATCAAATGGCCACTTTACATAAAATAATTGATTTCATTAATCTAAAAATGACACTTCATCTTTATACATGGGCATTAAAGAGTGTATTTGTTTTTTATTTTAATCCCTTTTTATTCTACAGATAGTCTTGTTTATGTAAGAGTTATTTTTTATATAATACTTTCAAAAGAATTGATTGGTGATGAAAAGGTAGGGGGAAATAAGGCTCAGATACTAGTTCTTCCGCTTGTTAAGAGGGATTGCTCAAGGGAACCAGAAAGGGAACCAAGCCTTAAATGGAAGTAACCAGTTTATTTCTTCTTCTAGAGCTTACCTGGCACTGCTTCAGTCTTCAGGTTCTTTTTAATTTCTCTATTAAAAGAAGCTAGAGAGAGAGAGAGAGTCCAAAGATTAATTTGCCTCATTCTCCTGCCAGACTGCAGCTGTACCCTTCATGCGTTTTCTAAGTTCTAGATATAAATAATACCCTCTTTTTTCCCTGTCTTAAAATGTTGATAAATTAGCCAAAATCCAGTATGTATTTTTCTGTGCTTGGTTTATGCTCCTGGAATTTGAATCAATGGAAGGGATAATGTAAAGATTCAAAATGCCGTAAGTGTTTATTCCTGTATGTCCCCAGCTGAAAACTCTTCGTCCCTAAAGTATAGCCCTGTGAATTGCTTCCTCACTAACCTCTAGAGCTAGTGTTTTAAATCTGATGTTAAATCACTTTGAGGACTGCAGTGTAAGTTTTATGGAATCTGTGAACCCACTGAAACTGTGTGATAGATATACTTACACATTTTTCTAGAGAGAGTGTTCACAGCTTCCCCCAGTGGGCCTTAGCCACCAAAATAGATAATTACTTTCCTATAGTGTAAGCCTGTCTTAGGGCATTACTGGGGTACATCCTCACACCAGGGCTATGTATCTGGCAAGTAAGATATTGACATATAGACAAAGTAATTGGAAGTGCTTTCACCAGGTCTGCCTTGGAGACTTTTCACTGGGCTGCCATGCTGGAAATAGTCCTATAGTTCATATGCTGCTCCTGACTGCTTAAAAGTGTCCCTGTTAATATCTTTTTGATTTTTAGTTTTGCTTTTACAGATGGTAGAGTCTGCAGGAGACTCAGGTTTGACCCCTGAGTCCTTAAGATCCCCTGAAGAAGGCATTGGCAACTCATTCCAGTATTCTTGCCTGGAAAACCCTATGGACAGAAGACCCTGGCAGGCTACAGTCCATGGGGTCACAAAGACTGAGCAACTTCACTTTCATTAACATCCTTTCCCTCGGTCAATTTTTTGAGCCATAGATTGGCTTTAATTCTAGTATAAGAACGTGTTTCAGTTCTCCAGTGCTATGAATTCAAAGTCCAGACAAGGAAAAACAGTAATTTAGCTTACAAGTGATGTGGAATAGAGGTTGTGTGTGTGTGTGTGTGTTTTCTTTTTTCTTCGTAAATTGCTTTCTTCTGCCTGCTACCAGAACTATGAAAAAGAAAACACACAAATTTAGGGGATAATTTGACTAGTTAAACCCTTCCCAAGATGCCCTGATCCCATATTGTTTGACTAACATAGGGTGTTTAATGTCAAAAAAGATTGGATGGTCATAAACATGATGTTTTTCCATGAAAAGAAAATGACAAAAAATTCTTAAGTTGCTGTACTAATGCTCTATATTTTTTTTTAGAGGTGACTTCTGAACATAGTCTTTTCCTCCTTCTCCTCTCCGTTGATAATTTTTTCTTCCCTAATATATTTTTTTGTCAGATTAGATGCATTAGCAGCTTTGCTACTTAAAAGAGAACGTCATTTGGTAGCCTCTCTCTCTTACGTTTAACTATTTCTAACACTGAGAAGTAATTATTATTTTTTTTTGTTAAATTCAGGACTTAGAGGTAAATTGATATGGTATCATCAACATTTTTTAAATTAAGTAATTTTATTTTTAAAATGTTTGGCTATGCTGGGTCTTTGTTGCTTTTCACGGGCTTTCTCTAGTTGAGGAGAATGGAGGCCACTCTTCGTTGTCGGGTGCAGCCTTCTCATTGAAGTGACTTCTCTTGTTGCAGAGCACAGCCTCTAGATTCATGGTTCAGTAGTTACAGCCTTGGGCTAGTAGTTGCAGTTCATGGGTTCTAGAGTGTGAGCTCTGTAGCTGTAGTGCACAGGCTTAGTTGCATGTGGAATCTTCCTGGACCAGGGATCAAACCCGTGTCCCTTGTCTTAGCAAGTGAATTCTTATCCATTGTGAGACCAGGAGAGTCCAGTGTGATATTATCAAAAATATTAAGCTTTCCCTTATCTCTTACTTCTCCTTCCCTCTTATTTAATAAATATAGTTAATGAGAACTCTGCAGAGTCATATACTAAAACTTGGAAGAATTTCTCTGAGGTAAACTGTGAAGTTGATATAGAAAGTCATGGAAGACAGATTCCATTCTATGTCATGAAACAGCAGCATGTTAAAAAGTAACAGGACTGCGTGCTGGTAAACTTCACTATCATCTCCTAACACAGAACTGTATGGCTGGTTTGGAGGGGTCGGTAGCCTGCATGTCAAACAATCATAACCATAATCATTAATCAGTCATAAATATGGGATGGTAAAGAGCCTTATTCTAGGACTGGATGCCTATAATAAATAGTATACTTCATTATTGTAGGTTATATTTTAGGAGATCTTCAATATTTAAACCTGGGTTGGGAAGATCTGCTGGAGAAGGAATAGGCTACCCACTCTGGTATTCTTGGGCTTCCCTTGTCGCTCAGCTGGTAAAGAATTCACCTGCAATGTGGGAGACCTGGGTTCGATCTCTGGGTTTGGAAGATCCCTTGGAGAAGGGAAAGCCTACCCACTCCAGTATTCTGGCCTGGAGAATTTCACAGACTGTATAGTCCATGGGTGCAAAGAGTTGGACAGGACTGAGCAACTTTCACTCTCAATATTTAAAGTCAATGTCATACAGTATTTTCCAGAATAGGCAGAAAAACTGAGTGAAATAAAAATACAGAGAGTCTATAAAACAAGAAGTAAAAGATTGTCAGTTATCATATTGACTATAAATGGGAAGACTTTGCTTTATTTTTTTCTGGATTAAAGAAATATCTAGTTTTATACTCCTTAAGAATTTTGGGCATATAACATGAAAATGTTAAAATTGTGGAAGGGTAAAATATATTAAGGGCTCTCCAGGTGGCTCAGTGGTTAAGAATCCACTTGCCAATGTAGCAGACATGAGTTTGATCCCTGGGTTGGAAAGATCCCCTGGAGAAGGAAATGGCAACCCATTCCAGTATTTTTTCCTGGGAAATCCCATGGACAGAAGAGCCTAGCAGGCTACAGTCAATGGGGTCTCAAAAGACTAAACAGCAACAACAAAATGTAGAAAACATTCACAGAAGTCAAAGGTATCACATTATCAGACCAAATTGAATCAAATACCTGGGACAGAATACTTTTATGTTGTATAGAAATAAAATGTCATGAACATTATACATGAGATGAACTTTAAAAAGAAAAAGTATATAATGTGTTAAACTAAAGAAAAAATATTATAAATATGAGATGTTGATAGAAACATAGTTATAATGAGATTTTGTTCTTGTTTTTGGCCTTGTGGCATGTGGTATCTTAGCTCCCTGAGTGGGGATCAGACCAGTCTCCATGCAGTGGAAGTCTGGAATCTTAACCACTGGACCACCAGGGACGTTTCTGTAATTAAAGATTTTTAAGTATTCTTTTCTCTTTTACAGATGGATGAAACAGAACACAAATAAATACATAAAATATTTGATAAACATACTTAATGGAATTGACTTAACAGCTCTCTATATGTAGGTCACTTAAATTTTTTTAAAGTGTACACTACTAAATAATTTTTGTATTAAAATAAAAACTGCAAGATGCTTAAAAAGAATATCATGGATATCAAAATTTGTGTGATATGTTGAAATTTCTACTATTAGCCAAACGTATAGTTTTAGTGCCTTTAATATTAAATAGAATGAATGGGGAAAGAACAAAACATTCAGACTTTGAAAGCAAAAACACTAAAATCACCCCAATTAAAGTTATAAAACAGACCCTGAGGAATATAAGAAATGAATTAAATGAACTAGAAGAAAATTGGGGAAACTTCTTTCAATCAAACAAACAAACACAAATACACAAAATAAGAACTGCTTGGGGGTAACCTTATAACATTCATGGAGATCTTATAAATTGTTTATAATCTAACATTTTCAAAGTTGTATTCTAAAGATCACATGTTCCATGCAGTGTCTAAAGCAAAGGTTTTATAGTCACATTAATTAGGGAAGCATTTCATAATGTAATCCATAATCTCACCTTTTGATACTGACATTCCACATGGTATGTTGAATGTTTTGAGAAGTTGATCCTTTTTGTTCAGAGACCTAGTTAGCTTATCTTGCATAGTATTTCCCACACTTAATCAATCATAGAGCTTTTCTTGAATATATTGCCTCTTGAATCAATCCCTGTAAAGTTATATCCCATTGTCCATATGCTGACAAATACAACTCTTTAAACTTATTAACAAATTTGATAATCTCATTGAAATGCATAATTTTATAGGACTACAGAGAAAGTGAAAAACCTAAACAGACTCTATCCATAGAAGACTTTTTTCCAAGTCAAGGAGTAGCTGTAAAATCATTACCCATAACCAGTTCAGTATCTTCAGCTTCTAAGAAACAGAATTATCATGTTGTATAAAACTTTTTTCCAGAGCAAAATAATAAACTCTCCAATTAACATAACTGTTGTACCTGACCACTCCCCTAGAAGTTCAGTCTCATTTTGAGTATATATGCAGAAGGTCTAAATAAAGTATTAGAGAAAATTCTTACTGCATTTTATTAAACTTACTAGATCATGATTAAGAGTTATTTCAGGAAATGCAAGCAGAGTTAGATAAACAGAAATATAGATTAGCATAATCTACGTTAGCAGTTGGGCTTCCCAGGTGCCAGTAGTGGTAAAGAACCCACCTGCCAATGCAGGAGACAGAAGAGCTGCAGGTGTGAACCCTGGGTTGGGAAGATGCCCTGGAGGAGGGCATGGCAACCCACTCCAGTATTCTTGCCTGGAGATCCCATGGACAGAGGAGCCTGGTGGGCTACAGTCCTTGGGGTCACAAAGAGTCGGACATGTGTGTCAGCAGTAGCATAAACTACTGCCTGTCAGGTTTGCTGGCTAAATCTGGCTTAATGGCCAAATCTGCCCTACTGTCTGTACTTGTTAAAAAAAAAAAAAATCAAAATTGAAGGACAGTTCCTTTACAATGTTTTGTTGGTCTCTACCACAATACAGTATTAATCAGCCATAGTATACATATGTCCTCTCACTCTTGAGCCTCCCTCCAACTCCCTACCCCATCCTGCCTCTTCATGTTATGACAGAGAGCTAGGCTGGGCTCTCTGTGTTGTATAGCAACTTCCTACTGACTATCTGTTTTACATATGATGATTCATATGTTTCAGTGCTATTCTCTCAATTCGTCCCACTCTCTCCTTGCCGCTCTGCGTCCACAAGTCTATTCTCTATATCTGAGTCTTGATTCTTCACAGCCATGCCCATCCACATAATATGGTTCAAGATTGCTCTGCACCACAATGGCAGAGTTGAGTAGTTTCTACAAGGACCCTATTGCCCTAAACCTGAAAATACGTGCTGTCTGGCCTGTTACTGAAAACCTTTCCTGATCTCTGGTCTATATCCTCACCTGCTCAAGGAGAAATCTTGTTTGAAAATCCTCAGATATTTGATACAATTCAACATCCACGGCTTTATACACAGTCTTTATAAATAATCAATAGAGTAGTACTTGTATAATCTCAAACAGATGCTTCATACTTAATGATAAATTATCTAGTTCCTTATACAGTCAGCAACAAATCAGGCTCATTTATTAGTGTGGCTTTCATTGAATGTTTTATCAGGTTTATCTCTGTCTCCTTATCCACTTTTCCCTATTTTCTTTCCTCCATTCCTTCCCTCCTGTTTTTTTGCCCTTCTTTTCTGTATTTCTGTTTAAAAAATTGTGAAAATCTTTTATTCAAGAAAAAACAGTAGGATTTTTTTTTCAGAATTATGAGAAATTTTAATTAAGAAGGAAAGGATAGGGGAATTTTTCTAGAATTATAGAACCTAAAATGATCTTCTGAAGTCCCTGAAGTGAAGTAAAACTTGTTCACTCATGTCTGACTCTTTGTAACCCCATGGACTATACAGTCCATGGCATTCTCCAGGCCAGAATACTTGAGTAGCCTTTCTGTTCTCCAGGGGATCTTCCCAATCCAGGGATTGAACCCAGGTCTCCCACATTGCAGGGAAATTTTTTTACCAGCTGAGCCACCAGGGGAGCCCTGAAGTACTTAGGTATCCTAATGAAAACCTTTCAGCAGATAACTTCTTAATGATAAAGAACATATATTTTTTCTCTATGCTCTTTCATTTCTTTTTTTTTTTTTAGAAAAGTTAATTTACAGTTTCTCTTAATAATGTCTCATCATGTGTTATTGTTTTTAAGGCAAAAGATTATGCTTCATGAGTATTGAACAGAAGCTTCCTGCTTCATTTTAAGATTACTCACATTCATGGACAAAGAAAAACTTCCTCATAGTTTGTTACAAGTCTAACATTAGGTGACTTGCACACTCTCGGTTTAAACGTGCCAAGAAAATCCAATGTCCTGTGATCGTAGCCTTGAGCGAGGACTGTTAGAATAGGAGGTTGATGGCTTACTCTTAAGCTGTTCACTTTTGCTAGAAAATGTCTGTTCAAACTTGAAGGTTTCTGAGCTATTAAGGAGTATCATATAACAAATTTCTATTGTATGTTCCATCTTTTGAGATGGAAAGCAGTACAGGTACAGAACTTCAGGGAGTTTGTTTTAAGTACAGTCTGTCTTTCAGAGCATTTTCTCATTATTTATAGAACTAAACATTTCCCTCAAGAGTTTGGTTTGGTTGAATTTAGTCTCACTATAGAATTTATCCATGCTCAGCAGAACCCTGGTATCACCTTATGCCTGTTCAAGTTCATCTTTGGCTCTGGGTCATCTTGGAATCATTCTGTTTCCCCTTCCTATAACTTTAACTTTTGGTTATTACATTCTAAGTCGTTGCTTGTAGTCACTGCTTAAAATTTCTCTTCTGCACGGTTTTCAAGTACTGAATGAAACATAGTGTATTTTTACCAAACATTCGGTTCTTGTTTCCTCTCCTTTTAGAAGAATCTTTTAAAAGACCGTAGTTTCACTAGGCCCCTCTCAAATGTCTAGAGATGTCTAACAGCAACTGGATTACAGAGTTATCTATTACAGTGCTTGGCTAAACTTGATTGCCTCACTGTTGCTTGGAGTTGACAGCCAGCAGTGACTACTCAAGGACAAAGTGTGGCATTGACATGGGCTTCCTCTTTGAACAACTCAGATGTCACCTTACTATACTTAAATAAACTAGTATTCAAATACCATTTCATGAGATTGTTCACTTAAGAATTTAGATGAGAAAGTATCGTTTTGAATTTTTCTGGAAATGAATTCTGTTCCATTTTGTAGGCCAAAGAAAAATTTTCCACATTTTTCTCCTTTATTTCAGTTTTCAATAAATTTTCTTATGCTCATTTATAATTCCTTGATTTATTACAGAAAAGAATAGTTTTGTGAATCACCATATTTCAGGTGCATAATATTCAACATTTTTTAATTCAGAAAATTTGCTGCCAAGTGCCTACACAGATAACCACATTTTTACCAGAGCCTTTAGCTTAGTAGTAAAGTCCATCCAGTGAAAGTCTTTTGTAATCAAGTTATGGGAAAGTCCTTTATTTAATAATAAGTTAAATGATAGTAGCACAATGACTAGTTAAACACATGTAGCTCTTTGAACTTGCCTCATGAATACAATTAATCCTCCTGTGTTTTATTTCCACTGTGGGTAGTAATCCTTTACCAATAGACTCCCATATATACTTTGTGGCAAAAAAAGAAAAAGGAAAGAAAATTATATAATCTAAAGCAAAAATGGTAGGTTGTTTAAGTAAACAATATAGTATAGAAATTAAAATATATGCTAAGAATCTGCAGTTGAGGTGTGTTTGAGAATGAATACCTTGGCTGATAGACATATAAACTGATACTTAATATATTAAGAGTTCATTAACATATAAACAAGTGGTTTCCTTTTAGTGTCAGCAGTGACATTAAAGTTAATTCTTGGCCCTGGAATCAAATGCTCAGAGATACTGATTTAATGAAAAATGAAAACATGAATTTTTTTACAATGAAAGAGAATTTTTGCTTATTAGCTAAAAATAATGTAACTTTTAAAAATGATTATTTTTTATTTGCTGAAGCTGTCTCATATGAGGAAAGTAAGATATTAAACTAGACCTTGCTAATATTTTACAGCATTAGAGGGTTTGAGAGCAAAGGTCGTTTTGACTATTTGTGCTTTTGTTGAATATATTTTATTCCACTGGTTTAGCGTTAATTCATCACTGAATATGAAAACAATATATGTAATAGGAATATTTATCACCCCTTTGATTTCTTGAGTATACTGGCTAACACAACTAGCAAGATTTGTGTCTCCATTACTTGCATGGTTACATAGGCAGCGTTCAGAATTTTTTTGATGATAACTTTCTCCCCAAGTATTCTAAACTCAAGGATATATTACTAATTATGTAATACAAATCTCAAGCTGTATAGCAAACTAGTACTAAATATTCCAGCTAAATATTACGAATAATATGATCATAACAGTGTATATTGAGAACTGTGACTTCAATATCCATGAAAAGGAAAGATGTAAATTAAACTAATAATCCATATTATATTATTTCTGCTTCAAATTTATACCCAGAATACATATATAGTTTTCAGTTTTATTTTATTTATTTGTAAATATTTATTGTGATACAATTGTGTAAGCTTGCTGTGTACAATATGTTGATTTGATTGCGTATATAGTTTAATATGAATACCCTCATCAGTTCAGTTTAGTTCAGTCGCTCAGTCATGTCCGACTTTGCGACCCTGTGGACTGCAGCACACCAGGATTCCTTGTCCATCACCAACTCCCAGAGTTTACTCAAACTCATGTCCATCAAGTTGGTGATGCCATCCAACCATTTCATCCTCTGTCGTCCCCTTCTCTTCCACCTTCAGTCTTTTCCTGCATCACGGTCTTTTAAATGATTGAGTTCTTCGCATCATGTGCCCAAAATATTGGAGTTTCAGCTTTAGCATCAATCCTTCCAATGAATAATCAGGACTGTTCTCCTTTAGGATGGACTCGTTGGATCTTCTTGCAGTCCAGGGGTCTCTCAAGAGTCTTCTCCAACACCACAGTTAAAAAGCATCAATTCTTCAGTGCTCAGCTTTCTTTATAATCCAACTCTCACACCCATACATGACTACTGGAGAAACCATACCTTTGACTAGATGGAACTTTGTTGGCAAAGTAATGTCTTTGCTTTTTAACAAGCTATCTAGGTTGGTCATAACTTTTCCTCCAAGGAGCAAGCATCTTTTAATTTCATGGCTCCAGTCACCATCTGCAGTGATTTTGGAGACCCCAGAAATAAAGTATGCCACTATTTCCACTGTTTTCCCATCTATTTCTTATGAAGTGATGGGACCAGATGTCATGATCTTAGTTTTTCGAATGTTGAGTTTTAACCCAGCTTTTTTCTCACTTTCATCAAGAACAGGTTCTTTAGTTCCACTTTGCCATAAGTGTGGTGTCATCTGCATGCCTGAGGTTATTGATAATTCTCCTGAAATCTTGATTCCATCTTGTGCTTAATGCAGCCCAGTGTTTCTCATGATGTACTCTGCATATAACTTAAATAAGCAGGGTGACGATATTCAGCCTTGACATACTTCTTTCCCAAATTGGAACCAGTCTGTTGTTCCATGTCCAGTTCTAACTGTTGCTTCCTGACCTGCATACAAGTTTCTCAGGAGGGAGATCAGGTGGTCTGGTATTCCTATCTCTTTCAGAATTTTCCACAGTTTCTTGTGATCTATACAGTCAAACTCTTTGGCATAGTCAATAAAGAAGAAATAGATGATCTTCTGGAACTCTCTTGCTTTTTCAATGATCCAGTGGAGGCTGACAATTTGATCTCTGGTTCCTCTGCCTTTTCTGAATCCAGCTTGAACATCTGGAAGTTCACAGTTCATGTACTGTTGAAGCCTGGCTTGGAGAATTTTGAACATTACTTTTCTAGCGTGTGAGTAAAGTAATGGAATGGAATCCACCCATTCCAGTCCACCTTTGTTCACTGATTCCTAAAATGTCGATGTTCACTCCTGTCTGACTGCTTCAAATTTACCTTGATTCATCGACTTAACATTTCAGGTTCCTTTGCAGTATTTTTCTTTGCAGCATCAGACTTTACCTCCAGTCACATCCACAGCTGTGTGTTGTTTTTGCTTTGGCTCTGTCTCTTCATTTTTCTGGAGTTATTTCTCCACTGATCTCCCGTAGCATACTGGGCACCTACTGACTTGGGGAGTTAATCTTTCAGTGTCCTGTCTTTTTGCCTTTTCATACTGTTCATGGGGCTCTCAAGGCAAGAATACTAAAGTGGTTTGCCTTTGCCTTCTCCAGTGGACCACATTTTGTCAGAATTCTCCACTATGACCTGTCTGTTTTGGGCAGGCCCTACATGGCATGGCTCATAGTTTCATTGAGTTAGACAAGACTGTGGTGCATGTGATCAGATTAGTTTTCTGTGATTGTGGTTTTCAGTCTGTCTGCCCTCTGATGGAGAAGGATGATGGGCTTATGGAAGCTTCCTGATAGGAGAGACAGGCTGAGGGGGAACCTGGGTCTTGTTCTGATCCGGTGGTAGGGGACATAACTCAGTAAATCTTTAATCCAAATTCTGTTAAAGGATGAGGCTCTGTTCTCTCCATGTTATTTACCTGGGGCCAAATTATGGTGGAGGCATTAAAGATAAATGGAGACCTCCTTCAAAGGTCCCATGCATGCAGTGCTACACTCAGTGCCCCCAACCCTGCACCAGGCCACTGGTGACCCACGCATCTGCTGGAGACTCCTGAACTCTCCTGGGCATATCTGAGTCAGTCTCTTGTGGGGTCACTGCTCCTTTCTCCAGGGTCCTGATGAGCACAAGGTTCTGTTTGTGCCCTCCAAGAGTCTGTTTCCCCAGTCCGCTGTAAGTTCTGGTAGCTCTATGGTGGGGTTAATGGTGACCTCCTCCAAGAGGGCTTATGCCATACCCAGGTGTACTGCACCCAAAGCCTGTGCCTCTATGGCAGGCCAGTGCTGACCCAACCTCCGGAGACATTCAAACACAGTTCTGTCTCAGTCTCTCTGGGGTCTCTGGGTCCTGCTTCGTGCAAGGTTTGTTTGAGCCCTCTGAGCCTCTCTAGCGGGTATGGGGTTTGATTCTAAACACAATTTTGTCCCTCCTCCCATCTTGTTGGGGCTTCTCCTTTGCCCTTGGACGTGGGGTATCTCATCAAAGTTGCTCCATCGGCACATAGCCACCTCTCCAGTGCCTACCACCTTGCTGGGGCTTCTCTGCCCTTGGACATGGGGTATCTCCTCAAAGTCACTCCAGCGCTGGCCAGCTGCTGCTCCAGTGCCTACCATCTTGCTGGGGGTTCTCTGCCCTTGGATGTGAAGCTAATAAACACTTCTATCATATTACATAGTTATTTTATTATTTTATTTTTTTTTATGGTGGGAACATTTAAGATCCAGTCTTTTAGCAACTTTGAAGTTTACATAGTATTGTCTATACAGTTTTCAGTTGCTTTGTTTGTATCAAATCATAAGACTCTACTTTCAGATCATTCAATGACAGATAATATAACTTCTAGAAGATGAGAATCAGTCCAGCTGTATGTGTGTTTGTACTTCCGGTTTTGAGGATTTAAGATGAAAGCTTGCAAAATCATTGGTCACTGTGTTGGAGCTATGCTGCTGCTGCTTTTCAGTTGCCAAGTCTTGTCTGGCTCTTTATAACTCCGTGGACTGTAGCACATCAGGCTCTGTGCAGTTCTCCAGGCAAGAATACTGGAGTGGGTTGCCATTTTCTTCTGCAGGGATCCTTCCTGGACCAGCAGTCAAACCTGTGTGCTCTGCATTGGCAGGTTGATTCTTTACCACTGAGCCGCTTAGAGAAGCCCTGTTGCAGGTAGATAAGTAGATAAATGTAACATACACCAAATATTCAGTGAAAATAAATGTAATATAAGGCTTGTGTTAAATCAGTCTTTGCAAAGATGTAACACTACTACATAGTCTTAGAATAGCGAGAAGAAAGAAAAATTGCTTGGAGAGGAAACCTATTGACATAGACAGGGCCCTTTTATCCCTCAAGCATTATAGGCATAGCACTTTCAGGGATCCATGAGAATGTTTTGAGTTCTTTTAAAATATGAAGAAAAACATGAACTTTTATATTGAATAAAATGTTTTAGTATGTAATACTGTTATTTTTTATTTGTACCACTGAAGTCACAAAATATAGTTTTAAATATATTATGTATTTTAATACATAATTTTTATAGATAATAATTTTAATACATCATAATTTTATACATAATTTTAATACACAATTTATGATAACTATTATTATCATAAATTTTTGATGGAGAGAAGGGGGTTTATGAAGACAAGATTTCTAAGGGCCCAGGAAGATAATTATGTAGCCCTGGTGGTGAGTAAAGCAGTGAATAATTTTGAAAGAATTTCACATAGTTATATAGAGCTCCTACTGCTTCCCTTCTTTCTCTTCTCGAATCCTCTTACCTACTCTCTTACATTCCATGTTTAATTATTCTGTGTTGAGATCAGAATGTCATTCTTATTTACAGGTCACTTTGTTAACATATTCCTTTAGTAGCTTGAATCGTGATATTGAACAATAGATCCCAATATCCATTTGCCTTCTCATCCAAAACAAAGATTAGGTTACTATACCTCGTATAATAATTTGTGTATTGTATGAAGTGTAGCAGTTTACATAAAGGTAGAAGTTTTTAGTAACTCAGTGTAATGCAATTAACTATAAGACAAAATAAATTTAATAAAAATATGAAAGGAACAAAAATGATGTTCATATAGTACTGTTTTTCTTTCCATATTTTATTTCTTCTTTACTTGTTGAGTACTTCATTGAGATATAGTGAAACAATCAAAACCTGACATCAAAAAGAAAACTTTTGATTATTTGTATCTGACATGCTTTTTAAGTTTAATATATGAGCCATATATATATACACATACATGTATATACACATTTTGTTTCTTTAAATATTTCTCACAAAGATTCTGTTTATTATTTTTGAGGAAAATATATGATATGCCTTTAGATTTTTCCTTTGTAATTTTAAAATAATACAATTGCCCTTTCATATGATTTTTAGTAGTTAAGTATTTTTGTTACTTGCAAATAGCTACCAGATTTCCATGGTGGAGAAGCGGATTTTTATATGATCCCTGTAATTATAAAGAGATTTCCTTAGTGAGTGAAGTACCTCATTTATGCACCTCTACTGAAAAAAATAAAAATGACATTGTAGTAAATCTTATATAAGTAGCAGTAGTGAAAAAAAAAAAAAGATGCAAGATCAGTACAGCCAGAAATCATCGAAAGAAATATGAATACAGCAAAACCACTAGGAATGGCACAAATCCAATTTAGGATAAAATTAACACAGAGTCCTGTTTTCATGTCCAAACACCTGGCTATATAGCTAAAAGGGAAAAGTAGGTTGGATAGTTATTGTGGGATTGTGATAAGAACCTTAGACCTTGTAGCTTAGCTACAAATAGGCTCAACTTCTGTGTTGGACTATGCAAGTGGAACTGTATTGATTTTCTAGTGTACCCTAAGTAGTTTGAATTGTTGCATTTTTTTAAAAAAATTGTAAGCTATTTGTGAAGTTATGTATATGTGTGTATATATATATATATATATATATAAATTTAAGATTAACTTTTATTTTCATTATTTGTTATAATGTTCATTGTTATATGCCTTCTTCTCTGGAAGAAGACAAGAAATTGAGCCTGTATTGGTGAAATGTGTTAGCATTTGATAGGCCTCTAGGTTTATAATGGGAAAAAGTTTGGAAATTGGGTATAACAAACTGTAGTTTTGTTTCTGCTTCATTCTTACATCTCCGTAATACTCTAGTTGAATGGCAAATGGCTTCTCAAACTGTGTTAAATCTTTGAAAAATAGTTCAGGTGTCCTTTTACTTATGACATGAAGTTCTGTATGCTACCATGTTCTTCATTGTATTTTCAATTACTTCTCTTTCATTCTAAGCACCCTCTACATTTAGTCTTTACTTCAACACTCTCCAATACTGTCTGCACCCAGGTTTATTAGCACTACCAGAATGACAGGAGAAAATTGTCACAAAGGAGGCCTTGTTTTACCTACATCGTAAATGTCGCATCCTTCAGTGTAGTGATAGGGGAGAGAAGTCATCTCAATTAAGGTAACATTTATGCAATATTTTAGGTATGAAATATGCTAGATAAAAACATGAAAAGGGCACATCTTATCTTTGAGAATTCACAATCTCAGAAAATAGATATGCATAAAAATCCTAATCAAGGCCATGATAATACTGTGGTGAGTTACAAATGGAGGGGTTTCTGATATGCTATGGGAGTTTATGGGCTTCCATGGTAGATCAGCTGGTAAACAATCTGCCTGTAGTGCAGGAGACCCCGGTTTGATTAATGGATGGGGAAGATCCCCTGGAGATGGGTTAGGCTACCCACTCCATCATTCTTGGGCTTCCCTGGTGGCTCAGACAGTAAAGAATCCACCTGCAGTGCAGGACACTGGGCTTCAATCCCTGGGCTGGGAAGATCCCCTGGAGAAGGGCATAGCTAGTTTCTCCAGTATTCTTTCCTGGAGAATCCCCATGGACAGAGGAGCCTGGCGGGCTAAAGTTCATTGGGTGACAAAGAGTTGGGCACAGCTGAGTGACTAAGCACATCCCATGGCAGTTTATACGGGAAGAACAGCAATTTCTGGCTGAAGAAGAAAAAGACCAAATGGTTCCAGAGCAGTGCTGCTGAAAATGTGGTCTGTGCTTCATCAAGAAGGTCTTGGTAGGAAAAGAACAGCAGATGAACTTAACATAAGCGTGCATACTGATAATAAAAATGATTTCCGTTCAGGGCAGCTTTTTGTGGATTGGTGCTTTGAGGACCGTTCCTCAAACACATCCAGTATATATGTGCAAATCACAATAAATCAAAAATGAGTTGGATTCATTTCAAGTGTAGGGCAGTAGGGTAGCTCTTAGAGGGGTTTCACTGAGAGGGTGGAAGTGAAGAAGGGCTCTCTAAAAACCAAAACAGTTAAACTTAGTCCTGAAGGATATCTATGATTTGAAAATGCAAGATGATGTGGAGAGAAATTGAGTGGACGGGGATATTCCAAGCAGAGCAAAAGGAAAGAGATCAGAAAAAGGAACACATCTAGGTACGGCTGTGAAAATTTGTTGTACACAATGTACTCCTCTTTATGTCTATTCAGGAAATTTCTAGGTATGTGAATGGTGGTGGTTGATACTCAGTCTCTAAGTCATGTCTTTCTTTGAGACTACATGGACTGCAGCATGCCAGGCTCCTCTGTCCCCCTCTGTCTCCCAGAGTTTGCTCAAATATATGTCCGTTGAGTCAGTAATAGTAACCATCTTATCCTCTGCTGCCTCCTTCTTTTGCCTTCAATCTTTCTGAGCATTGGAGTCTTTCCCACTGAGTCAGCTCTTCATATCAGGTGGCCAGAGTGTTGGAGCTTCAGCTTTAGTAACAATAGGTAATATTGGTTATTTGATTAGAGTGTGCTTTCAAAGAATCTAGTGAAAAGGAAATAATATTTATCAAAAGGTAAATATGGGCTAGGAATTGTGTCGAACCTTTATATTTGTCAGGTCATGTAATGTTTACCTCTGAAAACACAGTATCATTATTTTCATTTTCTTGATATGGGTACCAAAGCAGAGAGAATAAAATAAAGTCACAAGTCCAGTAAGAAAGGGACTGACTCAGAAGACCATATTTAGTGGAATTAAGTTGAAAAATTAGATTAATGACAGATTGTAAGGGACCTTTAGTGCTCTCAGAAATTTGGAGTTCTGTAATTGTTGGGGAACCATGAAAGGATAGAGATGCATGTATGGCTTTATAAACATACTATTTCATGAATTAAACATTAATTTATGATTTAGTTTTGACTCTAAATATGTGTCCTAGGATAGAAAGCAAAAGAAGTCTAATCCTAATTTGTCTCTAGACCAAATCTGTGGAAGCAGAATTGAACCAGGGGTTAGTCTGGGATAGAGTGAGAATAAGGGGAGATGGGCCCCCTCTTTGAACAAATCCTTCAAATATTTTGGTCAGTAATTGACTGATTTGTACTTTAAAGAAACATAAAATATCAAGTAAGTTCTGTGAAATAAGACCAACCATTTTTTCCTCTGTTCAGTATCAGGAAAAGAAAAATGCTACTGAGGACTGGATTATACAGAGATTGCAGTAGGCCTGTGAAGAGTACGAGAAAAGACCAGGAATATCTATATTTATTGCTCAACTATGAAAAAAAAAACAGTTTTTACTTGCTTCAAAGTTGCAGTATATTTTCTTCCCTGCCTTAACATTATTCCACCAGACCAAGTCAAAATGTGGCAAAATCAAATGGATAGTTGAGCATTTTAGAAACAGCAACAAAAAGAAATATTATTTGACTTCTTGTTCCTAGAAATGCTGAGTTGAGCTGTGAAACAGAGCAGTTTACCTCAAGTAGAAAAGGCATCATATGAAATCTGGATTATGCCAGTTAATATTTAAAGTAGTTGAGGTTTTAGCACAGTTGTTGAAAAATCAAGATAAAAGGAAAGAAAGAAAAAAAAGGAAGGAAGGAAAGGAAAAAAATTAATGTACCTGGGATTTTTGTCATTTCTCCACATTTTTTTCAAAATGTCATTTTCAATTGAAGATAAAACTATCTAATTGGTTTTTAGTTTATATATATGTACATATATATATATATATGATACACAGTATGTATATTGTGTGTAAATATATGTTATTAGCAATTAAAGTCAATTTTTATATTGACTTTTGTATGCGGAATTTATTTTTAATATCTTCTTTATTATTCACATCTAGTTGGAGCCTAATTTACAACCTGCTTTTCACAGTAAGAGGGAGCACTGTCCATTTGGTGGTGAGGTAGTACCTATAAAAAACCTATTCCTTTCCATAGAGACAGACAGGCCACTTAATTCATTTCAGTGAAGGCAAATAATAAAAACTCCTAACCAGTTTTATATTTCTATCCATTTTTTTTAAATTTAAGTACAGAATGGTAAGATTTTACAACAGTTAAAGACTGAAGGTAAGACAGTTATATGCTGTTTCTTTGTATGTTTTCCACTCATAGACCTATAGAATTTTAAACCTGGCCTTAGATCTTAGAGGTCTTTTATTCCACAACTCTTATTTTTGTTACAGGAATAATAAAGTTCAGAGAGGTTAAGAGACTCACTATGATAAAAAGTACTGATTTTTGCTCCACTCATGTGTGATTGGGAGAATGATGGTGCAACTTTAAAGAGGAAAAGCAAAAATGAGCCGAGAGCAACAGCTGGTGGGGGTGACAGGATTCTGATTTCACGTGTATGTGTGTTAGGTTTGCTGTACTGAGATATCTAGGTGGAAAACAGACTATTAGAAATGCATGATTGAAATTTCCCTGCCGAGAGACAGACATGTGAAAATTACATGCATATATCCAAAATTTCAAATTAATTTACTCCACAAATATTTATTAAGCATTTACAATTCCTCAAGGAAGTAAACCTAGGCCAAATTTTAAAGCTTGAATTTAATTTAAAAGAGGCAGAGAAGTGAGAAAATGAGGAGTGTGTGGCCTGGAGAAAGCAGGGAGTTAAATGATAGCTCTATTGCTAAGTGGTGTGGAAAGAGATGATTCCTAAGTTTGTGGATTATTCAAAGGAGTTTGTAAATTTTTTTTTTTCTGAAAGCTGGGTGAAAGCTACTGAAAGATCTTCATATAAATGTCAAGGAAAAACCTCTACGACAGAAAGTTTAGGGATAAAGTAGGAAATTATGCTGGCCGTTGAATATATTTTAGAGGATTTAAGATCTTAACAGGCAATGTCAGGGGTAAGAATGGACAGCAGAGAATGGGCCATCAGAAATTCAGGTAAAGAGTTGTCAGTCATCTCAAATATTTTGGTGTCATGAAATCTGTTGGATTCAGCTATTGGAAGATTATTTGTTTTCCCTCTAGGACCTCGAATAATGCTTTCCAAAAAGCAAGCATTTGGTTAACAACTTTTGTGTGCATTCCTCATTCATGTGTGTGAGTGGGGGGTGGTGTTTAAAATGTCGTATAGAAGTTTGCCAAAATATTTTAAATTTGGAAATACAAGTTAAAGAAGATGAAATATAAGATGTAGCCAATGAAAAATAGCAAAGAATATGGAACATGTCAATACAGCACATTATGAAACCAAACAGGCATATTTGAAATGTGTGGGATTGAGAGATGATGTGGAGGTAAAACAAACTTTGATTAAAAAATTAGATTACGATTAGTAAAGTTAGAAAGATTACTTGTTTTCAGTCCAGTAAAAAGCTGTACAGCATATGGTTAGAAACACAATTGAAGGAATCAGAGAGCTATGAGTTCAAATTATTTATTAACTTGAAGTACCTGACTTAAACTCAGCATCCGTGTGTGTAAAAGCAGCCAAAATAGCATTTCCTTCATAGGTCTGTTAGGAGGGATCAAAGTAATAGCCTCCTTACTGACTCATTAATAAGGTTAGTAAAGTCATGCTTTTTTTATATTTTGCTAAAAATATACCTTTAGGTTCTCAATGAAATCAGAGGTTAATTATGGTAAATAAAGAACACTGTAATACAAATATATTAAATGGAAGAATCCTTATGCATGTTGCAATCAGAGTGGTATGTAAAATGACCATATAAAAATTCAGTTATTCAAATTGTCAAGTTACGGAACTGACATCCAAGTGAAGTGGTGAAAGCTTCATCATTTTGGGTCATTTTGAACTAGATTCTACCACACTCAAGCAATCCTGTGGTCATATTCTCATCCTTTCCACCAGTTGCATAGTTCTTCCAGGTACAGACCTGCTATTGACTTTCCTGTTCCCATGCACAAAGCTGCTATTCACTTCCAGGAAACTCGGTGGCTCTGTGGAATTGGATAAGAATTTGGCCAACAATGAGTGATTTGAATGAATGAATTTGGAACTGGCAAGAAAATACAAACATATGCCACATTTACTTGGTACATTCATCCTTCAGGAGAACTCAGGTAGCACGTAATTCTGTGCAAAAAGCCAGAGATTTTCAACAAGAAACTATGACAAAAGCAGCCTAAATCTTGTCTGTGTATTTTTGTCATATTCAAAGAACAAGGCAAAAATATCATACTTAATTCCTGCTCATTGGAATGCCTCTTCTGGTAAAAGGTTGTCTTCTGATACGTCATGTATGTGTGCTTGCTCAGTAGTCTTTGACTCTTTTGACCCTATGTGCCCACCAGGGTCCTCTGTGGGATTTCCTGGCAAGAAGACTGGAGTGAGTTGCCATTTCCTCCTCCAGGAGATCTTCCCAACCCAGGGATCGAACCCACGTCTCTTGCATTGCAAGCAGATTCTTTACCACTGTGCCACCTGGGAAGCCTAGTAGAGTCACGTTTAGCACCTACAATTTACAGAGCTGCTATCAGAGAACAGGACTAGCAGTTTTGTTTTAGGCTAAATTAATGTGTGGATTTATTACCTTTTTTTCAGATATACTGTTTTGTTTTTTTTTTTTTTTTCCCCCAGTCAGTCTTCATTAGCTTGACTGATACTGGACTACTTGCAAATGAAATGTTATCCTTTGCTTTTTGTAGGCCAGATATAACCAGTGTGTGTGGGATCCACTTGTGTACTGGTGTTAAGTTAGAGGTAGTCTGAGCTTTCTCCTATTTTTAGTAGTAAGTGAATTTCTTCTCTGGATATTATTGCTCGTGTAGTTCTTAGTACCAGAGATATTGGGCCTTTAAAAAGGAAGAGATGTTAGATTTCTGACAGCTTCTCCCTTCCACTGACTGAAACAATAAAAATAAACATGAAGCTGTCGGAATGGCCTCTGCATTTAATGTCATTTGCATGTAAGTTCTTTTGCTTCTCTAGATAATTGAATTTACTCAATTTATTTTTTTAAATGTGTAGTCTCTGTGAACAGAAACATCTTAACTAAAGACAACCCTTTTGTTTTCTCTTAATGAAATATATACGTGTGTGTATACTTTTGTTAGAACCAAGGGAATAGAAGAAAAATAATGGAGACACAAAAAATGTATCGTAAAAAAATTAATTAAAGAGAGGAACTGTGACTTTTGTAACCAGACATCCTCTCTATGTGTTCACCCCCTGTCTATGTTCAAGGTCTCTAGGTGCTCAATGGGAACTTTTTAATTATTTTTCCCTGTTTGATCTGCTAAGTATAATGAATGGATAGCAAAGGACTTTTGTAAGAAGCCACCGTGTTTGTATCATCTCAGAGTTGGTATACATAGCAATACCTGGTAGGTTACAATTCTGAGACTCAGTCTCATAAATCTCAGACTTAAAGAGGACTATTTAAATTGAGCTCTATTAGTCAAACTAAGCAGCTTTATAACACAAATAAAACTATATTCTTTTGCTGTGGGGAGGATAAAGAATACAAGCCATTATTTTGGATTGCCACGTTTGTGGATTATAGAGCATCAGATCAGAATCACATGGGATATCAGAAATATTCAGGAATGTTAAGAAATTAAGAATTCAAGTAGAATTGTAAAAGAGAATGAACCTGTCCAAATTCCAAAATTATTTGTCTTCGTTTTATAATAAATTAGGACTTGGTATTTTATAAATTAGGATTTAGTATAATATAATTTCATTTTTAATACATACACCCCAGTAAGTTCCCTTCACAGAATAATTTATTAATTGAGCAAAACCACCATCACTTCTTATTTAGACCTATGACCACAACTCAGTAAGGCAATCATAGCTGTAGATTTTTGCAGAACTTATTTGTTGTTCATTTTTATTTTTTCCTCATTTTAACATCACCTCTAAGAAGTTTGGAGGTTGAACCAGGAATTTAACATTCTCAGAGTCCATTGTAAATAAGAGAAAGAAGTGTCAGTTTCTAATGTTCTTATTTTTTACGGTGCTATCTTTTTTTCATACCTCAGTCTTGCTTCCTAGAATAATGAGGAAAAATCCTTCTTCTGACATTTTATTCTAGTTTCTGTTTTGTGTACTCTACAGGTGCTCATTGATATTTAAATGTACCTGTTTTTCTTTTAAAAATGTTCATCTTTCAATGTCCAATTGTAGATAACAATAAAATGTCAAAAGTTTTACACAGTAAACTGGAGTCCTTGAAGGAGAAGGTGATACTCATAACTGTCATGTTTAGAAATATGTGAAGAAGACCCGGCCATTTGCTCCTCTCCCTGAGTGGACATTTTCTGAGAATTCCAGAACTAAAATTTATTTTAACCATTCACTAAAAAATAATGGTTCATAAGTCATTTTACTACCTTTGTAAGCTGAATATTATATTTCAAGGTACATCCGTATTCGAATACAGATATAAAGATCTCAAACAATAAATGCATCATTTGAGTCCCGAGGGAGATTATATAGCATCTCTTAGTTATAGTGCTAGGGTCAAAAGTTAGGGCTAATGCTCAAGGTATAAACTAATTTAGTTATATTGTGTTTATTAGTTTCTTACATATACTGATTCTATTTTAACAATCATCTCTGTTTGCTAACCATTCTGTTTTTGTCAATACTCTATTCACTATTCCAGCCTCCCAAGCAACAACTGTATAAACTTTGGCTCCTTCGTCCTTATTTTCAAGTTATTCAGTTTTAGCATTACCTACTTGAATTTGTCTCAACTTCAGTTTGATGGTTTTGTTCTTTTTCTTTTCAACTCCTCTGTGCCTGCTCAGTTGTGTTTGACTCTTCGCAACACCATGGACTGTAGCCTGCCAGGCTCCTCTGTCCATGGAATTTTCCAGGCAAGAATTCTGGAGAGGGTTGTCATTTCTTCATCCAGGAAATCTTCCCTACCCAGTGAACAGACCTGCTTTTTCTGCATCGGTAGGCAGATTCTTTACCACTGAGCCAACTAGGAAGCCCATAGAATCTAGAATACTTCTTTGTCTGCCAGATCAAATATAAATAATTTTATTTCTCTCTCATGACCATTCATTAAAATAACCCTCCTATGATAGTATAGTCATTTAATATTCTCCATTTCTCTGTGTTAAGTCACTATATTCTCTTGTGTATATGTGTGTGTATGCATGCACATGTGCATACTATAAAATTTTCTAGATGCTTCTGGGAAGTAATTTTTCCTCTTTACCTGTTTTTTTTTCTAGAGCTTTTCAAAAGCTTATCTGTACATAAAGGAATAAATTATTTAACTTAATATATTTTTAATAAACACTAAAAATAATAAGGTATGGATAATCAGAACCATTCCCTGACTTCATGGTATAGAAAGAAAACTAGATAAATGATCCCAAAACATTGTGCTAAATGGTATGATAAAGTAGTTTCTATCTTCCTTTGATTTTCAGGATTTTCTCTTTGTATTTCATGTGCATGTATAATTTGCTACTACATAATTTAGTATTTATCATTGCTATGATTACTCATTGTTTCCTGTGTATTGTAAATGGCTCTCCTATTTAATTTTCAACTCTGAGGGAAGTGAATCAGCTTGATTTTTTAATACCTTTAGCCTCTCTTATAGAACCTGAATCAGTTGAGGGAGGCAGTATAATTTAATGATGACCAACATGGATTTTAAAGTTAGATGATCTTGAGTTTAATAACCCAGTTTATCATCTCCTATTATTACCTTGGGTAAATCCTCATCTGTTTAAATAAGGTAATATCCATAAAACTTTTGAACAGTACCTTTTAAGAACTCAAATAATGGTAGCTATATTTTTATTGAAACCCTCTAATGAATTTGAATGGATTTTGTGCATGTGGTCAGAAAAATGCCTAGTAGTTTAGAAATAATAGTAAATTAACAAAATTTATAGGTAACATTACTCATATTAATTGTAAAAAAAATTTTGCAGAGAACCTAATGTTTTACGAAAAGCGTTCCAGTGTCTCAATAATTTTGGATGCTACAGGATTGTCTTTATAAATCTGCTAAAGTAGGCTCAAGAAATTTTGATTTATACTATGAATAAATAGTTTGGCTAGTTGGGAAATTTTATAAGTGTGGACTTCTTGATGGCTTACAAATGAGAACTGAAGCTTGTGTTTCTTCTGTATCAAATCACTGCTTAATATTAATTCATGTTAAAGGTCCCTTTTAAAGAAATGCTGTCTTTATTATAAGTGGAGTACTCTATTGAAAGACTTAATTAATATAGAAAAAACATAGCTCTCTAGCTTTTTAAAAGCAGAAAGATGGGATTAGTGTAATGATATACCATTTGACTGACACTGGGCTATAAAATCAGCCTGATATACTTGGGCACTGATGTTGAGAGGCTCTATTCAAGGCACAAATAAAACAAAGAGGAGGGAAGCTAGAAACAGAGTCAATACTTCATCTGTTTTTCCTCATCTTACCTCTGCTGTTTTGTGTTTATACTGTAAAGATATCTAAAAATTTGTTTGCAAGAGAATCTAATGGTGCTAATGTTCTCATAAAGAAAGAAAAAAAATGATATGTCCATTTCACAAGAAGAAAGAGAAATATGAAAGAAAAGTGGAAATATGGAATAATAAGTAATTGGTGTCATGTATTTATAAAAAATAATTCATTACTCTAATTTTTTTCAGACTTTGACTTTAAAAAGTTTTATTTCGTAATGAGGAGTAATTGAACATTCTTTCTTTGATCATTTTCCAGAGTTCTCACTTTGTAGAGAACCATTAAACTGTGAAATTTGAAAATTGAGTATGTGACAGAGATAAAAGCACACTAATGTCGCATGACATTTTGTGAGCTAGTTGTTTTTCCTTAAAAAAGTTTGTATTATCTTTAAAAATGGGCCACCTAAAATATTTAAATTGTTCTTTAAAAAAAAAGATTCCATGGATGCAGTTTGATTTCAGCAGAAAGAACTACCAAACTACTTATATGTGCATGTTCTTTTTTTGATGGGGTAGTAGAGGAGGGGGTTTTTCTCCTCTTTTCCACTTTCCTGGTAAAAGGTCTGATTTTTTCTTCATTTGTTTTTATATATTCTGTTTTTTATTCATTGTTGTATTCTCATATGATGGCCTGAAGCATATTTGATTTAGGAAATATTCATATAGCCCTTGTCATTTCTCGGTTACCGTCTTAGTAGTTTTGTACCTTGTTATATGTATATTAACTCATATAACCCCTTACCTAATACAACTCA
This sequence comes from Antilocapra americana, assembly GCA_007570785.1. Taxonomy (NCBI): domain Eukaryota; kingdom Metazoa; phylum Chordata; class Mammalia; order Artiodactyla; family Antilocapridae; genus Antilocapra; species Antilocapra americana. The sequence goes on along the minus strand of ML663562.1, from coordinate 12,881,774 downwards.
TTATTTTTTAATTTCTAATCCACTACTGACCCAATGAGATAAGATGATAGTATTATTCCCATTTTACAAACACAGAGATAGATTAAATAATTTGCCCAGGGTCACACAGCTAATGAATGTGGAACCATAATTTGAGTCAGATCTATTTGGGTTCACATTCTCTGCACTTATCTGTGAACATTGTTTCGCTGACTCACAGTGAGCCCTCCAAATGCTTTTATTACACAAATCAAAGAGAAAATTGAGTAAGTGAAATATTTCTTATTTTTCAATAATTATTTTATTACTACTAAATTCTGAAGATCTGATATTATATGATAGCACATATGAATTACTTGTTATCCCATTTTCTAGATGAAGAAACTGAGGTTTAAAAAGTTTAAATAATTTGTCCAAGGTTAATAAATGACAGTCTCTTGATATGAACCTGTGTACTGACTCCTGGCTCCAGTAGGCTTCACTGTTGCTGCTTTCTGACGTCATATTTTACTGGCTGAGGGGGGGGGGGGGTCACAGTTTATTTCACTTGTCATTGAACATGTAGTCAGTTTCCAGTTATTCATATAAATGATGCTAGCAAACACTTAATAACTTTACCGACTATCTATTCTGTGTAGGAAACTTTGCTCGTTGCTCTTTGCAATAAAAGGAATTAATTTCCCAAACAGATCACAGGTTGAGGAATTCCTCAAGTATCATTTCTTTCTTCAGACTCAGAGTGAATTGGTATCTAGTCAAGTTTACTGACAACTACAGTAGGACTGTTCTAAAGGCTTCTTAGGAAAATGATGGGTGAATTATTATTAGTGACTAGTTTTTCTTTACTTCTTAAAATATTATTATATAATCCACAATGCTAGTGTGAAATGAAAGTGTTTTGATGTGTAGTCTAATTTTTGTTTAGAAATATCTTACTGTTGACCTTTGAGCCCTCAGGGAAGAGATCATCAAATGTCTTAAAGTGTTTTTGCGAGATGTTTAAACGTAAGACACAGCACACAAATCATCAGTAGGAAGATAATGAGGCTGTCACAGCACAAAATGTTCTTTGTTTTTACAGGTTCTATTAGTTAATATATTAGAATTCTCTAAATGCCACTTTTGCTTATTAAGTGGTTTTGAGAGCACATGAAAACATACATTTTATGCTTGAACAGAGCATTTCTGATATTCTTAGTAAATGTGATTCTGGAAAAACAGCCATTAGACACTTCTGCCCTTGTAGCATCCTGATGCAAATGCATAGTTTTCCAAAACCATTTTTCCTGTTTCTACAATCTCTTATTAAATCAGAAAATTTGCCTTTAAATTTCTGTTTCACTCACTGGTATTGAATTAGACGGCAAATATGATACTGCTTTAAAAAAATCAAAAGAAATATACTCGCATTGCTTTATTTTTATATTATAAATAAGATTAAACTATTAACAAATTCAAACCAAATTTTTAGTACAGTTCTAAAATTAATCTATTTCCTCAATGAAATAGACATAAATCTGATTCTTTAACCTGTACAGTTAGTATGAAATCAGGAAATCCACCCCAGTTTCAGTATTTCAACATGGCCATTAAAAAAATGTCAGCATCATTTTCCTCCAAAGTGTGTTGGTCATTTTTACCTCTGTTGTTAGTCGTGCAGTCATGTCTGGCTCTTTGCGCCCCAGGGATTGAACCCAGGGGATCTTCCTGACCCAGGGACTGAACCTGGGTCTCCTGCATTGCAGGCACTCTTTAACTGTTTGAGCCACCAGAGAGGGTTTGCTGGTAAATCTTCCCTGCCCCTCACGGTCCTCTCCCCTCTGGGATATATTACCTCTGAGCTCGCCTCTCAAATCCATTGTTCCGTAAGTTTATGATAGCTTTCCTCACCACTGCAGCTTTTAGTCATCTCCCTCTCTCGTTCTCTGCCTCTTTTTCTCTTTTATCTCTTACACATTTTCCTCTATCAGTCGTTCCCTAACTTTAAGGTATACCAGTCTGCCCTGGAAGTCTTGTTGAAATACATTTTGAGGCTTCACCTTTGGAGTTTCTGATTCAGAAAGTCTGGTGTAAGGCCCGAGAAGAATGTGTTAAGTATTCCCGTGTGTGTGTTAATGATTCAGTGGTATCTGACTCTTTGCAACCCCATGGACTGTAGCCTGCCAGGCTTCTCCATGACATTTTCTAAGTAAGAATACTAGAATGGGTAGCCATTCCCTTCTCCAGGGAATCTTCCTGATCCAGGGGATCAAACCCAGGTCTTCTGCATTGCAGGCAGATTCTGTACTGTCTGCCCAAAGTATCCCCAGGTCATGCTAATAATGATACTGCTCATTGATGAAGGTTTGAAAGTTACATTTGTACACATCAACTGTCATCTTTTGTTGTTGAGTACCATTTGAATGCATCTTAAGAGAGAATTCACTTTTAAATGTTTATTTAGTCTTCTGATCAGTAATTAAGTGTGAGTCTAAGGTAACGTTTCATCTTAAGGTTTGGTAAAAAAAAATTGCAAATTGAGGTAAACTTTTACTTAATGCCAATCTATTGTGCAGGAAAGGAATTTTTAAAGATTCTGTATTTTTAGACTGGAAAAAAACATCAGATAGCTTCCACTTCTTTTGACATTGTCCAAAATACATTAAAAATACTTGAAATATGGACTGGATTATATATTTAAAAATATAATGGATCCCTTTTTATAAAATAATTATCTTTTACCTATACTTGATGAAGCCTGTCACTGTTTAGAATGTTAGATCTGTTCTCAGAATAAGTAGGTTGTGTCTCCATTACAGAGTCAAATGAACTGAGATTTCTACAGTATTCTTTAAAAATTAGACCTTGAGCAAGGATATGGAATATGAAACTTTCCATAGATCACAGAGCAAAAAATATGCAGTATATATTTGAGTACTGTGGAATTTCTACCCAGGTTTTTTTTTTTTTATTGTGATGACTGAATGATTATAGTCATTCAATTATAAGAGGTTGAAATATGTAAAATGTAATCTTTCCTTAAAATCTGGCTTGGATTCCTATGACTAGCTTGCAGGCAATATAGACTAGACTGGTACTGCCACGCTTAGCATATAATCCCCTAGGAATCTTTAGAAAAACACATATTCCTAGCTTGCTGGTCCCATCCCTAGACAGATTTATGAGCCACTCATATAATATCTGGAATCTCAATTACTTTACCTTGTTTAAGAACTGAGAATTGTTGATCCCGTGAAACTCAGTAAGTTTTACAAATGTGTTATCAGTGGCTTTTTCCAATATAGAAGTGAACAGTTGTGATGAGTTCCGTCTTTCTAGATGACTGAAAGTGACTCAAGCAAAACTACCTCTGTCAGTTTTTCATTTATTTGAATCACTGAATCTAAGTATGCGTTAAACACCTCTTTTTTAGATAAAAGTTTAGAAAGGATTTTAAATCAGACAGCATTGACACCGACTGTAATCAGAAGCATAAAAGACACCCTTCAGAGATCTATCAGTACTAACTTTTCTTTTTTAAGTGTTGGGTACGGACCATATCCTGTTCCCAGAATATTGAATTTAATCATGCTAACCAAAGAAAGATTCCTAGTGTTCTCTAGTGAGATTATTTAAGTGTTGGTTTTTGCTTCAGTGTATCCTTCCTCATATGTATACATCCCATTTTCAGAAAAATCCCTATTTGAAATTTAACTGGTGTGACTTTTCAAAATGATGACATTCATTTATAAGAGTTAACAATTTATTCTGCCTTCCATTTTAAATTTATGTGTACATTATCACAAGGCAATTTCTGAGTAAGAAGTCAATGCCCTAAATAAATGTACTGTCTTCTTCAATGTGTTTATTACTCTTTATATTAAAATATTGATCTCTCTTTAAATGTTTATCTCAGGAATAGTAAAACTTCAAGTTATTGACACAGATGCCTTTATGTTTAACTGAATAAAACATCAATGAAATCGAGTTTGAGGTTCTTTTTACATATAATCACTGGTCAGTTTGAAATCATCTGTTGATGAGTTTATAGTACTTTATCAGTAGGTGCACTTTTAGGTCAGAACTTCTTAACCTGGATCCCATGTTTGTAAGAGTACCTAAGGGATTTCACCAAGGAAGTGCACAGTCAGAACTATGAGAGTAGAAAATTAACTCTCTAAAACTATATGGAAAATTATGTGTGCAGGATCAAGAGTCTTTACCTGCCTGTATGCACATGTATATGTTTTGGAGGATATTTCTAGGTACCATCAAGAGATCTATACTCCAAAAGAAGTAAGCATGCAGAGGTTTCATGCAGAAATATAATGAAATATTATCTTAACCAAAAAGCTTTACAAATACATTTTATACAATAATTATATATTGTTTTCTATTACTAAGTGAAATTTGGCATCTTCTAATTTGATAGAATAAATTACAGGTAGAGCAATTTAGCTTCAAAATAAATATTTGTAGTAATGCTTTTAAAACAATTTTTATATTTAAGATATAAAATATATATTAAGATAGATCTTAAAAACTGAGGTATAATTGACTGGTAACACATTAGTTTCAGATGTACAACATAGTGATTTGCTATGTGTATGTATTACAAAATGATCACGACAGTAAGGTCTACTCTCTTAACCATTTTCAAGTATTGTTGTTCAGTCCCTAAATCATCTCCTGCTCTTTGTGACCCCATAAACTGCAGTACAGCAGGCTTTCCTGTCTTTCGCTATCTCCCAGAGTTTGTTCAAACTCAAGACCATCGAGTCAGTGATGCCATCCAACCATCTCATCCTCTGTTATCCCCTTCTCTTTTTACAGTATTTTTTCCCTGCATCAGGATCTTTTCGAGTGAGTCAGTACTTAGCATCAGGTGGTCAAAGTTTTGGAACTTCACCTTCAGCATCAGTCTTCCCAATGAATATTCAGGACTCATTTCCTTTAGGATGGACTGGTCGGATCTCCTTGCAGTCCAAGGGACTCTTGAGTCTTCTCCAACACCACAGTTCAAAAGCATCAGTTCTTTGGCACTCAACTTTCTTTACAGTCCAATTCTCACACCCATACATGACTACTGGAAAAACCATAGCCTTGACTATATGGCCTATATGGACATCAGCAAAGTGATGTCTCTGCTTTTTAATATGCTGTCTAGGTTGATCATAGCTTTTCTTCCAGGGAGCAAGTGTCTTTTAATTTCATGGCTGAAATCACCATCTGCAGTGATTTTAAAGCCCAAGAAAAGAAAGTCTCTCACTGTTTCCATTGTTTCCCCATCTATTTGCCATGAAGCGATGGGACAGGATGCCATGATCTTTGTTTTCTAAATGTTGAGTTTTAATCCAGTTTTTTCACTCTCCTCTTTCACATTCATCAAGAGGCTCTTTAGTTCCTCTTTGCTTTCTGCCATCAGGATGGTGTCATCTGTGTATCTGAGATTATTGATATTTCTCCCAGAATTCTTGATTCCAGCTTGTGTTTCATCCAGCCCAGCATTTCACACAATGTTACTCTTCACTTTTGAAATTAAAATGGTATCATCTGCATATATGAGGTTGTTAATATTTCTCAAGGCAATCTTAAATACAGCTTGTGAGTCATCCAGGCTGGCATTTTGAATGATGTAGTCTATATATGTTAAATAAGTAATGTGTCAATATACAGCCTTGGCGTACTCCTTTCCCTATTTTGAACTAGTCTATTGTTCCAAGTCCAGTTCTAACTCTGTCTTCTTGACCTGCATACAGGTTTCTCATGAGGCAGGTCAGGTGATTTGGTATTCCCACCTCTAATAATTTTTCACAGTTTGCTGTGATCCACAGTCAAAGGTTTGTATTGTCAATGAAGTAGAAGTAGATATTTTCCTGGAATTCCCTTGCTTTTTCTGTGATCCAACGAATGCGGGCAGTTTGAGCTCTGGTTCCTATGCTTTTTCTAAATCCAGCTTATACATCTGGAAGTCCTTGGCTATTTTATAGAATATAATATTATTAACCATGCTGCACATTTCTTCCCAGTATTTATTTTATAACTGGAATTATGTGCCTTTTGGACACTCTCATCTATTTCAACCAAAATATATAGTTTTTAAGATATTTTTCAAAGTGTTGTTTTGCTGGTTCCTGGTGATATCTACAAGAACAACTCATTGCTAGAAGAAGGACATGATTATGTCAAAATTTGTTTAGCACCAAAGAGTTTTCTCTATAGATCCATAGTTCATTTTATGTTATGTCTATGCAATGCCAAAATTAATGAACTTGTGTTAATGAGAATCTAATTAAAGTTAGTCCAAATCTTCTGTACTGTTTATTCTAAGTTCAAAACTTCATTGAACTAGAAGGAATGGTAGAGGTGACCACACATTTCATAAAGATAGATAAAGAAACATAAACTACTGAGAAGCATATTTTGGTTAGCCATTTAGAGCCCAAATTTATGTGTTTGCTTTATATAACTTTAAATCTTCAGGTTTAGATTTTTTGGAGTATGACATAAACCTTATATTTGGGTGGGTAGAGTTTTCTAAGCCTATAAATAGTTGGATTAATTCATTTCAAGAGATGTAAATCATTTCTTTAGGAGTTGAATGTATTGGGGTGAAAGCTTCTCTTCATAATTATTAAGAAGTATATCTCATTTAACCACATTATTGATAGATATAAACATAGTTAAAAGCTTGTGACCTTTTTCTTTTTTTGCTTGTGTGTTTTTAAGAATAGGGTAGTATTAGCATGTTCATTGAAAATCAGGGCTCTGGAAGCCAAGAAGATCAAGCTGATTATACTTTATATTTTAATAGTCCTATGACCTCAGTCATTTACTTCAGTCTCTGTGCCTCAATATCTCCAGCTCTGAAGTACAAACTATAGTTAGGCTTGCCATGAGAATTGACTGAGTTAATGCATATACATCGTTTAAACTGTGCTGGACACAAAGTAAATATTATATAAATATTGGCTGTCATTCTTAGTGATTATAATATCATCGACAGACTACTAAATGTAAGGTTTTTACTATCCTGTACAGATTTAACTTCAGTTTATAGGACTAAAAAATAAGTATGATGATGTGTTTCTTGAGGCCAGAGTAAAGAATGAAATATCATTCAGTTAATAAATGGAAGATACGCATCTGTTTGGGCTTCCCTGGTGGCTCAGTGGTAGAGAATCCACCTGCCAATGCAAAAGGCTTGGGTTCCATGCCTGTGTCATGAAAATTCCCTGGAGAAGGAAATGGCTATCATTCCAGTATTCTTGCCTGGGAAATCCCATGAACAGAGGAGCCTGGTGGGCTACAGTCCATGGTGTTGCAAAGAGTTTAGCAGCTAAATAACAATGACATATCTGGTTGAGTTGCCCATTATCTCTATTTTTTTTCAAATGAGTTAATTCTTCTTAATCAACAAACTACCTAAAATTTGAATATTAAGATTGAAATATACTTTTCTTAAAAGGGTGTTCATTGCAAAAGGCTATCGATAGAATTAATAAGAATGGATTTTTGAAAAGATACTTTGATGAGAGTGTATACATGGATACATTAGGTACTTTATCTCATTGTTGCAATGAGAAGGCGAGATTAAGTAAAGCTTGTTCAAGAATAACAAAGATTCTTAACCTCATTCTAAAAGTTTAGAACACTATTTTATCACTAGAATTTAGAAGTTACACATCACAGTTCCTAGAAAATACTGAAGCTTTGGGCACAAAATTTAATTAAATATATATTGCTGGCTTGGACCACTGATGCATTTGTTAGCAGACTCTTTGGATGTTCAGCCCCCAGGAGAGTGAAGGGAAATGTGCAGTCATTACTTTAGGCATGGTAAATGCAGTCCCAGGGAAGAAACTGAAAACCATAGGACTTCCTTGACTGAAAACTGTGCCAGTACTCCATACACAGGCCATTCACTATGCAAATGAACAATGGAGCCCCACACTGAAACATCTGTTAACTACATGAAACTGTTAAAGGGATTAACAGTGCCAGAGGCTGAAATGTAATCAGACAGGTGAGATAGCAATAAGATAAATATTCCTACATGAAATAGCAATAATTCTAAATAATTAATTTATTTTCATATTGCTGTGGTAACTGAGGTTAGAATTCTTATGAAATATGCTAAACTGTTTATAATAAATCCTTCCTCTTTGCAAAGTGTAGAGAACTAGAGACATGCAAAATGGGATATGATTTTATTTTACTTTAATTTGAAAATTTTTCTCATATTTTAATAGACCTCATTACATACAGTTTGGGTGCTGTTTTCTGTACTGATGATGCTGCAAAGAGATATATATAGATTTCAGTTATGGAATGTGAAGCTCAGCTGCCAAACTCTTGTTTATAAAGTTTATCATCATATAATGTAAAAGCAGAGTATAAAATATGTATGTTTGAAGTGAAGCTAAAATTGGGGTGTTTCTGCTTTTGACCCTGCTTTTGAAATAAATGAGAAGAAAGATTGTGGGAAATAAATACAGCACTTTTGCTATATTCCCATTTGCACATTAAACTGAGCTGATGTTTATTAGGGGTCATTCATAAAACCATTCCTTAGTTTACTGAATGAATGTGTGGTTGCCCTTTTCAGAGGCATCTGTATATGTGTATTTAAGTATTTGCTTGTATTTGTGTGTCATTTTTAAGTAAATAATTACAAAAGTGTACCTTCACTTAGCCTGCAGGGTCTTGTAATTATTATACTATGTGAATTGATTTCCAAATTCAAGTATATTTTAAGCTAAGATTCATCTATCAATGTATTTTTAAAGAACATTTAATTAAGGAATAATCATTGCAAGGCACATGTTCTGCTTGTAGGAAATGGAAAACATTTGGGGTTTAGAATCATAACTTTGAATATTCTTTTACCATACATTTTTTACTTTGGCTTCTTCCACATTGCCTCGATGTCACCCAACAAACTGATGTTTGTACCATAGCTATTGTCCTTGTCCTCACTAATGCATGCATGCTCAGTTGCTAAGTCAAGTTCAACTCTTTGCGACCCCATGGACTATAGCCAGCCTGGCTCCTCTGTCCCTTTGATTCTCCAGGCAAGAATATTGGAGTGGGTTGCCAGTTTCTTCTCTAGGGGTTCTTCCCAACTCAGGGATTGGACCCGCATCTCCTGTATCTCTTGCATTGGCTGGTGGGTTCTTTACCACTGAGCCATCTGGGAAGCCCATACTCACTAATATCCTTTGACAAAAATGATATGAACAGATTATTATTGTATTTATGCTGGCATCTATATTTTTAATATATTTAAAAAATTGAGTATTATTGAGTACTTTTAATATGTTTTAATCTAGTAAAAAATATTAGCATTCATTTTTAAAGAATAAACATGAAATCCATGTGATTTGTCATTTGTCATTTTTCTGAGGTCCACAGATCCTTATTAACATATTTCAAAATAAAAAACAAGCATGTAAACATGGGTATAAGTTATTTTCCTGAAAATTAAATATGCACACAATCTCATATATTTTGATGGAAAATTTTAATGGTGTAGAATTAGAAAATAAATCTAGAGAGAGACTAACTTCCTCAAAGATGTTAAGATGAGACTTATTTTTAAGAAAAGTTCTCTTTGATGAGAAGTTAAAAGATTATGGGCTCCCTGGTAGCTCAGCTGGTAAAGAATCTGCCTGCAGTATTGGACGCTGGTTCAGTTCCTGTGTCAGGAAGATTCCCTGGAGAAGGGATAGGCTACCCATTCCAGTATTCTTGGGCTTTCCTGGTGGCTGGATGCTAAAGAAGATTCCCTGGAGAAAGGATAGGCTACCCATTCCAGTATTCTTGGGCTTTCCTGGTGGCTGGATGCTAAAGAATCCACCTACAATACGAAAGACCTCTGTTCGATCCATGGGTTGGGAAGATGCCCTGTAGGAGGGGATGGCAACCTACACCTGTGGGTTCTTGCCTGGAGAGTCCCCATGGACAGAGGAACCTGGCAGGCTACAGTCCATGAGGTCACAAACAGTTGGACTCAACTGAGTGACAGCACAAAAGATTATGAAAGTAAGAGATTATACAAAGAAAATCTTTAAGAAAATAATTTTTTCTTTTTTGGTAAGATTTTTGTAATGTCAGTAATATTTCTCTTGAAAATGTTTGAAAAAATTAATATAATTCTCAGTCAGTTCAGTTCAGTCGTTCAGTCATGTCTGACTCTTTGCGACCCCATGAACCACAACACACCAGGCCTCCCTGTCCATCACCAACTCCCAGAGTTTACCCAAACCCATGTCCATTGAGTCAGTGATGTCATCCAACCATCTCATCTTCTGTCATACCCTTCTCCTCCTGCACTCAATCTTTCCCAGCATCAGGGTCTTTTCAAATGTGTCAACTATTCGCATCAGGTGGCCAAAGTATCGGAGTTTCAGCTTCAATATCAGATCCTCTAATGAACACCTGGGATTTATCTCCTTTAGGATGCAGTGGTTGGATCTCCTTGCACTCCAGGGGACTCTCAACAGTCTTCTCCAACACCACAGTCCAAAACCATCAGTTCTTTGGTGCTCAGCTTTCTTTGCAGTCCAACTCTCACATCCATACATGACTACTGGAAAAAACATAGCTTTGACTAGACGGACCTTTGTTGACAAAGTGATGTCTCTGCTTTTTAATATGCTGTCTAGGTTGGTCATAACTTTCCTTCCAAGGAGTAAGTGTCTTTTAATTTCATGGCTGCACTCACCATCTGCAGTGATTTTGGAACCCAAAAAAATAAAGTCAGCTGCTGTTTCTACTCTTTGCCCATCTATTCGCCATGAAGTGATGGAACCTGATGCCATGACCTTAGTTTTTTGAATGTTGAGCTTTAAGCCAACTTTTTCACTCTCCTCTTTCACTTTCATCAAGAGGCCCTTTAGTTCTTCTTCACTTTATGCCATAACGGTCGTGTCATCTCATATCTGAGGTTATTGATATTTCTCCCGGCAATCTTGATTCCAGCTTGTGCTTTCTCCAGCCCAGAATTTCACATGATGTACTCTGCATATAAGTTAAATAAGCAGGATGACAATATACTGCCTTGACTAACTCCTTTTCCTATTTGGAAACAGTCTGTTGTTCCATGTCCAGGTCTAACTCTTGCTGCCTGACCTGCCTACAGGTTTCTCAAGAGGCAAGTCAGGTGGTCTGGTATGCCTGTCTCTTTCAGAATTTTCCACAGTTTATTGTGATCCACACAGTCAATGGCTTTGGCATAGTCAATAAAGCAGAAATTGATGTTTTTTCTGGAACTCTCTTGCTTTTTCGATGATTCATCAGATATTGGCAATTTGATCTATGGTTCCTCTGCCTTTTCTAAAACCAGCTTGAACATCTGGAATTTCACGTTTCATGTATTGCTGAAGCCTGGCTTGGAGAAGTTTGAGCATTATTCTCCTAGTGTGTGAGATGAGTGCAATTTTGCGGTAGTTTGAGCATTCTTTGGCATTGCCTTTCTTTGGGATTGAAATGAAAACTGACCTTTTCCAGTCCTGTGGCCATTGCTGAGTTTTCCAAATTTGCTCAAATTATAATGTTGCTTATATAAAATATAAGGGCTTTCATGGTGGCTCGGTGGTAAAGAATCTGCCTGCCAATGCAGGAGATGATGCAGATTTGATCCCTGTGTCCAAAAGATCCCCTGGAGAGGGAAATGGCAAATATCTCCAGTATTTTTGCCTGGGAAATCACATGGACAGAGGAGCCTGGTGGGCTAGAGTCCACAGAGTCACATAAAACTTGGACATGACTTAGTGACTAGACAATAACATATAAAATACACCCTCCAAGTTATATAGATTGCCAAAGTTCTACTAGAAATTATGGGGAAAAGAATGTCTAAAGGAACACCAAAATTATGTTTACCTGTTGGAATCCTTGAATAGATTCTTCTCACACACATAACACAATCACAAAGAGACAGAGTTTGCAAGAAACTTTATTTTGTAGGGCAGATGAGGCTTAATGTTCAAAATAGCAGAGTATCATCAGAACCAGTGCTTTAGATAAGGCATGGAATTGGAAAGATCTTATGCAGAAGCAGAAATGAATTTGCAGTATTCCTCTCTGATGTCAGAATCTCCTGTGTGTCTGATGCCTTCTTAAAACCGGGAGAGAATCTTCTTATTTTTCCCTCTCCTGTGAATTGATCTTTGTCTCACTCTAGTGAGAGGCTGTAATGTTGATCTATTCTTTTCTGAAATGTCTTTATTCCTTTTGCTCCTGCGCAGTAGCATTTCACTTTGTAATGTTTCAACTGAATAAGCCATGGTGAACCTTGCTTAGTCGTGTCCAACTCTTTGCAACTCTGCAGTCCATGGAATTCTCCAGGCCAGAATACTGGAGTGGGTAGCCTTTCCGTCCTCCAGGGGATCTTTCCAATCCAGGGATTGAAGCCAGGTCTCCCACATTGCAGGCGGATTCTTTACCAGCTGAGTCACAAGGAAACCCAAGAATACTGGAGTGGGTTGTCTGTCCCTTCTCCAGAGGATCTTCCCAACCCAGGAATCGAACCAGAGTCTCCAGCATTGCAGGAGAATTTTTTACCAACTGAGCTATCAGAGAAGTCCTGAATAAGCCATGTAACCAATTAAAATGCAAAAGCTTATTGAATTTAAGCAAATGTATACATGTATATATATATTTTTTTTCTTTGCTTTCTCTTTCAGGAAGTTGATGGCAATAAAGTTATGTCTTCATTTGCCCCACACAACTCATCTACCTCACCTCAGAAGACAGAAGAAGGTGGGCGACAGAGTGGCGAGTCCTTGTCTAGTACAACCCTGGGAACTCCTGAACGGCGCAAAGGCAGCTTAGCTGATGTTGTTGACACCTTGAAGCAGAGGAAAATGGAAGAGCTCATCAAAAATGAGCCAGAAGGTAAAGGATTGCAGCCGAAAGAGATTTGTTGCCGATTTCCTAATCTGAATGGTTTAGGTTTAATTTCCAGTTCCCTTCTCTGACACGCTCTCAATGTTAGGTTGAAAGAGAGAGAAATGTAATGCTATCAAGATGAATATTCTTTTTTTTTAGAAATGAAAGTGCATTTATCTCAGTTGTATAAATCATTAATTCTTGTGTGATATCTTCCTTTTTTTCACACATGAGTAAGTTATGGTTGAGTACAACTTAAAGAGTCAGGATTAGAATGTGGCAGCAGAGCCCAGGATAGTTGCGGCCTACTTGCCAGATATCTGCAGTCTAGTTTGTGCATCTCAAATATGCCCCTGCCCAAGCCTGCCCCACCCCCCCGCCCCCCACCCCTGCCACCCCTGCGCAAGGCCATATTACAACTTTGTTACATTTTATAACCTTTATACATTAACACCTCTTAGGCTACATAGACAGGTCTATTTTTTTTTGTATAATCCAAAACTGGTGTGGTTGGACGTAGTGTGTATTTGAAAAGCAGTGCTTCTCTAACTCTCTTAACTGTGTTGAAGCTTCCATTTTTTAACTTCCAAGATGCCTTTCTTTTAAGATTTCATGCACTAGATCTCTGGAATAGTTACAGAGAGTGTCCTGCAGGTGATAAGCTCATGGGCTAATCTTAAAATTAAAGCAAAGAAACTAATAAAACAATTGATTTTTAACCAACAGCCATCTTTTATGCTACAGATGTTCACTAACTCCTGTTTAAATCTGTGTCCATCCTAAGCTTGGATGCCATATTGCACACAAGGACATGCCTCCTGTGTCAGAGTCAGATGGAAAATGAAAGCAAACAAACATAAAACAGTGATATAAAAAGACATACTTCACACCAAAAATACACTGCATTTATACTATTTAACACTGAGTTGGGCTCGTTTCTAGTCTGTTGTTAGGACGCTGGTAAATTTTATCTGGCACAAAGTGTATGTTAACCAGTATTGGGAGTCATGCGGTAATTAAATATTTCTGGGTCTCTACCAGATGCATAGCTGGTACATGGGTTTTAGTTAAAATTTATGTAATTCACATGATCTTACAGTTGGAAGGAATTTTAGAGATAATCTAGTCAGCCAAAGACTTTTTGGCTCTAATCTGCATGGAGATAAAAATGGGGCTTTGAGGAAGACCCAGACAACCTTTTTTCTTTTAATGTGCTGAAGTTTTTTCTGATATTGAATATAGCATTTTCTTACTATAAAATTGCTTTACAAGATAATAAAATTAAAAGGAAGAAAATAAAAATGACCCCAAATCATAGCTTTCTGATATAAACTTTATGATGCTTTTTTTGTCTTTATTTTTATATATGCTGTTCATTTTGCATGATTAACTTTGTGCATTCAGAATTATTTTGCATCTTCTATGCTGAGATACAGTATGACTAACTGAAGTCCAGGGTTCACTCAGATTTCTTTAGTTGTCACTGTGTGCTTTTCTGTTCTAGGATGTTACCAAATAACAGATTACATTTAGCTGTTTAGTTGTTACATCTCCTTGGGGCCCTTTTAGCTGCAACAGTTTCTCAGCCTGTTCTTGTTTGTGATGTCCTTGAAAATTTTGAGAAATGCTATTCAGATAGATTGTAGAATGCCCCTCTGTTTGAATTTCTCTGGTGATTTTCTCTTAATGAAACTGGGATTGTGGGTTTGGGTTGAAAGACCACTGAAACCAAGTACTGTTTGTGTCACATCACATCAAGAGTACATCCTTTCTATGTCACTTATAAATGTTGATGTTGACCTTGATCACCTGGCTGATGCAGGGTTTGTCAGGTTTCTCTTCTGCAAAATCTCCCCACCCCCTTTCTGTACCATACTCTTTAGAAGGAAGATGCTGTGTACAATCCGTATTTACTAAGTAGGGAACCTTGATCCCTATCCTTTACAGTGGATCATCTAGAAATTTATTTAGAATTATTCTTTATGGGAAATTTATCTCTTCTCTTCCATTTATTACTTTATTCAGTATCTTATATCAGTATTGAGTCATGGATGTTTATTTTATTCTCTGAGTTATAATGCAAAATTTTGTTAAGTTATTCCAGTTTTCTTCATTGGGGTGGGGGAAAGTACTTTCATATCACTTTGACATAGCACTGTGATTTTGCCTTTTTTTTTTTTTTTTGAGCATATTTTACTTTTTGGCATTGTAAGATCCTGCCAATTCATCTAGTATATTTCTTATTTATCTTGAAAGCCCTAAGAAGCTCTGGTTTTTTCTCTAAGAAGCCCTGGTTCCTTTTACTGGAGAATGAATCTGTATATGAAGTATGCTCTTTGCTACTTAAGTGTCATCTCTTCTAGGGCCTTGGCCTCAGTGTTTCATGTGAACTTCCTTCCAAGTGGGTGCACAGACTCTCAGTTCAAAGTATATGGCAGACTGAAGCCAAATGAATAATTCCTAACAGGAAATAGGGCAAGAGACCATGCTTCCCAGTTTGCTTAGCAGGATACATTCAGAGGTATTAAGAATGAGGAGAAAATTATAGATACACAGTCAAAGGAACAGAGATAGAGCATCCAAGACAGAAAGAGTTGACACAGGAAATATCATTATTGCATGTGGACATTAGAGTGTTTTCATTATTGTATTTTCTACGCTGTTTTTTTTTTTTTATTTTACTTTTCTCCCTAAAATATATTAAAAGTGTAGCTCAAGACTGACCTGTTATTGAGTAATATGAAGACATGAGAAAATACAGAGATAGTCTTTATGGAAGAATGGAATATAACTTGAACGTGCCAAGCATCTAAAAACCTGAGTTTCAGAAAGGTAGTGTTTGTATAAATACAAAAGCACTAAGATGGTTTAATGTTAATGTACACAAGATTCCTAGGCATGCTTTGAGTATGCATAAATGTAAATAGACTTACTGGTATTTATTTGCTTACAGTTGGCATATAATTGATTTACAGTGTGGTAGTTTCTGGTGTACAGCACATTGATCCAGTTGTACATATTTATACATATATATTCTTTCCGTATTCTTTTCCATTATCACCTATCACAGGATATTGAGTATAGTTCAGTATAATCTACAGTAAGACTTTGTTGTTATCTGTTTTATACATAGTAGTTTGTATCTGCTAATCCCAAATATCTAATTACCCCTCCCCAACCCCTTTCTCCATCGATAAATTTGTTTTCTATATCTTGTGAGTCTGTTTCTCTTTTGTAAATAAGTTTGTATCATATTTTAGATTTCATGTATAAGTGATATTGTATAGTGTTTGCTGTTCTCTTTCTGACTGACTTCACTTACTGTGATAATCTCTAGGTCCATACATGTTGCGGCAAGTGGCATTATTTCATTCTTGCTTATAGCTGAGTAATATTACATTGTGTGTGTGTTTGTGTGTGTGTGTGTGTGTGTGTGTGTGTGTACCCCATCTTCTTTATCCATTCTTTAAATGTCTGTTAGTGGACATTTAGGTTGCCTCCGTCTCTCAGCTATTTTAGATAGTGATGCTGTAAATATTAGGGTGCATGTATCATTTTTGAATTAGAGTTTTCTCCTGCTATTTGCTTAGGAATGGGATTGCTAAATCATATGACAACTCTGTTTTTAGTTTTTTGAGGAACTTCCATACTGTTTTATGTAGTGACTAAACCAACTTACATACCAACCAGTAGTACAGGAAGATTCCTTTTCATCCACACCCTCTCTAGAATTTGTTATTTGTAGACTTTGTATTGATGGCCATGCTGATGGGTGTGAAGTGGTACCTCATTGTAGTTTTGACTTCCATTTCTCTAATAATTAGTGATATTGAGCTTCTTTTCATGTGCCTGTTGGGAATCTGTATCTTTGGGGAAATCAGACTCACTTTTATTGATAACCAAATTTGCTCTTGCATGAATGGTTAAACTCCCAAATGTTAGGAGATATATCAAGGAGAAATTTATGTATGTATTATGTAAAGTGATCATCTTAATCACCAAGAAAAAATGACAAGGCAGAAATTTGTATCATAGAAAAGCAATATAATGTTAAAGGAAATTTCTTTCAACTTTTTTTTTAACTACAAAGAAAAATGGAGAAACATATCTACGGAGATGTATAATAGACTTTACAGCAAGTGGAAAGTTACATTCTAAATACTCTGATTGTTACTGTTCCTATTTTCAAATAGGGAACTGATGATTGAGTGTCATAGGGTAACTGTTGGGGTCATTATTCAAACTGGTTAAAAACTCCATAAATTAAAGGGTATATTTAAACAAGAGAATGGACACCAGAACCTGACATCATCTAAAGATCTGGACAGTAACACTCCATACAGTGTCTACACTGTGTGGTAATAACTACAAATGATCTGTAGTTCTGGGATGCAACAAAAGGAATACCATATATAGGAAAAAATTTAATGACAAACTACAAAACATTGTTACAATTCTGTGATTAGTGCAGTAATACGGGGATGAGGAGAGCAGAGAGCAGGTGAATGGAACTATTTTACAAATATCTGCCACGGAAAAATCTTTTCTTCCCTCAAGCTATTTTTTCCATTGTTTTTCAAAGGCCATTAAAATGAACAGCAGGTTGTGATGAAAATTTCATTAAGCCCTAGCTAAATCATTATGAGGGGGCCATATTCATGCCTTTGCTTCCTCTCATTGAGGGGAGAATGCAGATTTCAATAGAAAGTCTGTTTTATTTCCAACCATGTCCCTGCCAACAGCCAACTAGCAGAAGTTACAAAAGAATGGTGTATCATGCAAAAGGAGGCCACCGAGGTAAAATGGTTAGAAAGAAACTTGGATTTGCCTGTGAGTTGAATAAAAAATGGCTCTATTATCCAAGATAGCTTATCTTTTCAAGCAATTAGTTAAAATATTTTAAATGATATAACACGTGAAGATATATTGATGTATTTGTGTTTATATCTTTTTCTTTCATCAGAATTTTTGCTTATCTTTACTTAAAAAGTTCTGATGCTAAAGAGTCTCATTTATCCAGTGAGATATCAACTGATGTGGACCTGCCAAACTTCACTGTAAATTTTCAATTCAAAATGTCTGATCTATGTAAAATATATTATGTAATATATTGGGGTTTTATATTTGGTAGTAGCTCTGCTTTATCAGTTGGTATTTTAACTATCAGACTAGGGAGTTAAGTGTGACAGTAAAGTGTTGTTATCATATTGTGTGATACATCATTCTTATGTCTGTTACTCATTCTTACATGACTAAATGATATGTATTTGGGGGAAGATGCTTGCATTGAGTGCATATCTTTATATGAAATGGGTTTCCTGGTGGCTTGCATGGTAAAGAATCTGCCTGCTCTGCAGGAGACCCAGGTTCAATCCCTGGGTTGGGAAGATCCCCTGGAGAAGGGAATGACCACCCACTCCACTATTCTTGCCTGGAGAAATCCATGGTCAAAAGAGCCTGGTGGGCTACAGTCCATGGAGTCACAAAGAAATCAGACACGACTGAGTGATTTTTTCACTTACCTGAAATATTTTATTCAATATTTACATAAACCTCATAACCAGGGCTACTATGAGAATCTGTTTCCATTTCCAGAAATGCCATACATATAATTGAAATATTCTCACTCTTCTTATTTCCATTTTCAGATGAGGAACTACTGATTAAATATGTCACAGGGTGACTATCAGGGTCATCATTCAAACTGAAGTCAACCTTAAATTAAAATTAATTCCCTAAATCATTACCTTTACTGTTTTTTTCTAATTAGGAGTTTTGCAAGTAATAATGTTACACTTTAGCATTTGTGTCCCTAAATTCCTTTGAACAACTGAATGAAAAGTAGTATTCAGTTATTTTCAGCTAAAGTGATTTCTGATTCCTCAATGGTGATCAAATTTCCTAAAGGTTTTAATTAAAAAATCAGCTCAGTTTAAACTGTTTGATTTTAAAATGTTATAGAAAAATGCCTTGAAAGATATCTTAAGGAAAACTTATTTTAGAAAAATGTCTGGGAGCAAATTAGTTTGGCGTATTAGAAGTTCAGAATTAGAATGAAATGAAGACCTATTTTAGCCCTCTCTCCTCATTCTGAGAGAGAGAGAGAGAGAGCGAGCTGAGGTAGAGATGTACTTGAGATCACACAGCAAGTTAGTGTTAAAGCCAGAATAAGAACCCAGCACACATCCCGCAGGTCCAGGTGCCTTTTTTTCCAGTTCACTTACCTCACACATTCTGGTATTCTTAACTCTCTTTGTCTTTATGTCTTTTTTTTTTTTTTTTAGAAATAATGCCATCACCTCATCTTTGTTTTAAAGAACATATCACTGATAATTTCAATTCAATTTCAATTCAGTTGCTCAGTCGTGTCCGACTCTTTGCGACCCCATGAACTGCAGCACTCCATGCCTCCCTGTCCATCACCAACCCCCGGAGTCCACCCAGACCCATGTCCATTGAGTCGGTGATGCCATCCAGCCATATCATCCTCTATCTTAATTTAGCTAATAAGACCAAGGTAGATGGGTATATAAATACCCATCTACTTGTGTTCTCAAGGTTCAGGTAGCTACGGGTGATCTATAAATATGGATCAGCATAAATTCATGGGTCAGATCCAGACTTTAATTTTCATTCAGACTTTAGGCTCAGTAACAGTACAGGTGAAAATAATTTTTATCTTGACATGAACTTTATATATCTCATTTAAAATATAATATGTTTTGACATAATATTATAACAGGCTTCATATTTTTACTTTTCTATATTAATATCTATGTTACCTCCTATGTCTTTTGGGAATGGCCTTTTCAGCTTATTTTCATGTCTTCCTGTTTGAAACACACACACAAAAAATACCTTTTCTTTATTCCTGTCCCCTCTATCTGTAATTCTATGTAATACTTTTCCTCATTTCTCCAAGAACTGTTACATGCTTCCCTCCATTGTTACAGTAACACAACTATATTTTGACTATTTATTTGTCAAATTTCTGCCCTGATATTAAACTCCATAAGAGTGAATATAGTGCACATTAAATATTTAAGATATTTGTTGAAAGGACGTTTATACTACTTCAGTATTGCCCCATTGCTCTCTTGGGAAAAGAAAAGAAAGGCCTTAGTAAATATATACCTCATTTAATCCTCAGAAACTCTGAAGCTGGTATTATTTCTTACCTTAAAAATGAAAAAACAAGACCCTAATCTCTTGATCATATTCTTGTAAGAAGGAGGAACTAGAATTAGAATGAGCCTCTTTTCCTTTGCAAAACTACTTGGCATTGAACATAAGGCCATCTATAATCTGACTCCACCCTTTGATCTCCTTAGCCTTCCTTGCTACCACTCTCTAAGGTACATGTTATCATATTGTCTTATTAAAGAAACTGCCTGCAGTTCCCTCAGCACTCCCCTATTTTTAATACTACTCTGCCTCTTCATATGCTTGTTTCCCCTGCCTAAAATTTTCCATCGTAGGTACCTCATGAATATATATTTGCCTTTTAAGACTTACCACCTTCTCTAAACACCTTTGTTAGACTTTGGTTTAGTCTGCACTGGTAACACTAATTCATCTTTGTTAGTTCTGAGCACGCTACCATCGTTATTTGCTTACCTTCTGTCTTCTACAAATATATGAATGTTGAGATGAAGAGTTCTTGGTTTGATTATCTGTGTCTCTCCACTTTCTAATAATGAACTTGGTACATACAGGTGATTGTGTTACCTGTAAATGACATAAACACACTAACTGACATTTTATAGCTAACCTTCCCCTATAAATTGAGTGAATTTCATTTACTGTCGTCTTTCTTCCTGTCCGACTCAGTTAACCTCGGTGTTTATCACCTATATTTGTCCTCCATTCTTGTCATTATTGAATATTTGAGATCATTATTTTCAATTCTTTCTGTGATTTAAAGTATTGTCCCAGATAACAAAACTAGATATTATAAGATCCAGGATACAAACTTAAAATTCATACCTAAGAACAACTTAATATGCTTTATAGTTGCAATAATCTTTTAAACAACTCAAATATTGCTGATCCCCTGGAGAAGGGCATGGTAACCCACTCCAGTATTCTTGCCTAGAGAATTTCACGGACAGAGGAGCCTGGTGGGCTACAGTCCATGGGGTTACAAAGAGTTGGACATAACTGAGCATGTCATAAAGAGTTGGATATACTTCCACTTTTCACTACTTTTCAATATTGCTAATATATTGGCATTATCTCTAAATTTGTGGCCCCTGATTGTAATTTCCCCCAATGTTACAGGCAAAGTCAAATGTGAATTGAATTGATCTATGGATAATTTTCCAGAATTCAAAGCTGTAAATGCTTAAATGTTTCTTTAATAATGTTTCATCGTAAGAGGCCAGCACTCCTTTCTAGGGTAGAGCTGGATTGCAGAGAAAGTTACTACTTCTTATGATGGGTTCAAAATGCGAGCAGTGTACAGTTGAATATTGTCACTCCAGCACCACAATCCTGCCCTCACATGGTTTGTCTCAGGAGGCCTGTAGTCAAAGAAAAGCTAATTGATTCAACACCTTTCTTCCCTTCATTCTTTCCAGGACTCTAACATATAATATTCCCTCGAGGGTAGAGTTTCCAAACTCAGGATTCACGAGTTCCTTCAGAGGGCTTATAAATCCTGGAAATTGTACCCCAATGGTGAAAATATGTGTTTGCTCCATTTTGAGACCTAGTTTGTAGTTCTTATCTGACTTTCAAATTAGTTCATGATGAAAAAGAGGAACTACACTGTGAGTCAGTGTTTGATTGTAGTCCAGGTTCTGCCACTGGTTGCTATGTGTAGGACGTAACGTAGTTTAGTCTCTGATCAGTTTTGAAGCAATCATCTTACAAGTATTTAGAAATATTTTGGAATGTCATTTTATTGATTTCGCCACATTTGGGGGAATACAGCTTTTAATTTTAAATAAGAATTTCTTTGCATGAAACACATCATCTATGTTATAGTTTATATTATCAAAAGTAAACATTCTGTTTACTTGCTTTTAGGTTGCTATAGTAATTGTGTTAATGTAATGGATATCTGTTGGCAATGCTAACTGCCCTACTTCCATCATAGGGTATTGAAGGAAATAAATAATGTAATACACCTGAAAGTACTTTATAAATGATAACCAACTTGGAATTGTACTAGTGACTGTCTTTATCATAACTTGACTGATTAGAAACATTGCTACTTTCGGTGTTCCAGAAACATTACCTAGCTCCAATAATGCTCTTCCAGGATATTTATGAGTACTGAAAAGTTCTGACTCAGACCTGCGATATTCTGAAAATTTAGGATATATAATCCACAACAAAAATAACAAGCCCAACATTCAGAAAATCCTGGGATAGCAAATTGCTTTGAAGTTTATTTATATAAATTATCCTAAATCAAATGTGGTTAGGCAAGTTTGTACCTGAAGAATTACTTTTCAAAAAGAAAGATTTCTCTATATGGATGAAATTGCAAAGTATGACCAACATGAGACTAGGAAAAGCAATTTAACACTGGATTTGTGGGTTCCTTATATTCTTATTTATATAATAAATGTGAGTTTATACTGAAGAAAAATATAATTTAGGGTCTCCTTGGCCCAAAATTTCATAATTTCCTAAGATTTTATCTTTCTCTCACTTGTTCTTCCTTTTGTCCCTGGTTTTGATTTCTTCTTTTCATTTCTTTTGTGTGTACATGTGGGTCTGTGTGTATTCCTCCTTTCAGATCCCACATATGCTTGGTTTTATTTAGCATCTGTCTCTGTCAGTGTTCTTCCTTCTTAGAGTATAACGCCCACACCTTCAAAATTGTTACACCATGATGCGTGTACCCCTTGTGTGTAAGATACTGCTTTATTGTGAAGTTTTGTTTCTGTTAGAACTAGACTTTATCCTTTTTTATAGAATTGGGAACCTTTTCAAAAAAAATTATTTCTTTTTAATTGAAGGAAAATTACTTTACAGTATTGCATCGGTTTTTGCCAGACCTCAACATGTATCAGCCATAGGTTTCCCCATGTCCCCTCCCACTTGAACATCCCTCCTTCAGAAAAATCTTTGCCACAGTTTTATATTACAAGACCCTAAAGTCACAACCTATTTCCGGAGTCACTCAGTGTTGCTTTACATGAAGCAGTTCATTGCTTTTAGCACAGACTTCACAAAGTTAGTTCTCTTTTTGTGAGAACTAATAAAATGATACTGGAAAGGAATCGCAGCCCCCTCCAGTAGTCTTCCTTGGAGAACTCCATGGATAGGGGAGCCTGGCAGGCCCTAGTCCATGGGCTTGCAATGAGTTGGATGTGACTGGGCAACTAATACACACACAGTAAAATAATGGAATGAGTTTGGGAAAGTATAGATTGTGACAAATCTCAGGCCTTCACCATCAGAGTCATCTACAGACCAGAGCCCGTCACTGGGTGAAGAAAATATTGGGAGTTTTATTGTCATTAATTTTCTGTGTGTATGTGTGTCTCCCTCTTTCTTTGTTTCTCTCCAACAGATAACAGCAGGGAATTTTGCTCTATTAATTAGAAAAACTTCAGTGGTTATCATTCTGACAACATGCAATCAGTATACTACATATTCTCAGTGGCAAATGCCAAAAAACTTCCACTTAATACCTGTGTACCACTTCAGTGATTGGATTGGACACTTTTAAGTTTGTAACTAGATGGTAACTCATAACCATCTGGTTACAAACTTTAAAAAGTGAATAAATTGTTGGCCATGAATTACACTCTTTTAAAACTGAAAAATACGTATGAATATTATTTTGTTATATATCTTTTGATATTTGCTTCTGTCGCATCTATTGAAAATAATTCAATTTAGTGGCTTGTACCTTCTATGGTACTTTACATGTGCTTCCCCCAACCCCAATAATTATGCATTAATGGACTTTTAATTTCTATTACAAATGTGTTGACATATAGACCCATTAGATTCTCTAAATGGATATAAAGCTTTTTTTTTGGATAGAAAGCTTTTTTTGCATGTTTTAAGACGATTTTAGGGGTCCTAAAGTAGATATTATAAGCAGTGTGTTTTCATATGTGCTATGCTGCAGCATCATATGTAATTATTCTGTGGAAAAGACAGGCCCCTAGAGCATGATA
The DNA here is from genome assembly GCA_007570785.1 of Antilocapra americana. Lineage (NCBI taxonomy): Eukaryota > Metazoa > Chordata > Mammalia > Artiodactyla > Antilocapridae > Antilocapra > Antilocapra americana. The sequence goes on along the minus strand of ML663562.1, from coordinate 12,857,778 downwards.
TTTGGCCTTGTGAACATCCCTTCAGGCATTGAATGTTTGATGTTTGAGTTTACATTACAAATCACAATGTCTGCTCTTTTATTTTAAATGTCTGTTGTTGAGCAGCCCTTTAGAATTTAAATTGAACCATATCATATTAACAGACAAGTTGAAACTGAACTTCAAAATTACCCCCTAATTTTACCAACTTTTTAATTATTATTTTTATAGGGAAATCATGGCAGTTGGCTTTTCTATATTCAAAATGCCAAAGCATTCCATTAAATTAAGCATATTGCAATCCACTTTGAAATTCAGTCTTGTTTTAAAACCACATTTGACGAGGTGGGAAAAATAAAAAGTGAACGAATCAGGGGAAAAAGCCTAAAGATACTTTAATTGGCAGAGGTTTGAGTTGCTTTTGTTTAGTTACTTACTGTCCTTTTGACAAAGTACACGTTGAAGAGGCTTTGTAAGTGCTGTTCCACTGAAGGACAAACAAGGGTACTTTTCAATTGAGCCCTTTTAAGTTTTGTTCCTCACACTCCCGCTGCTGTTGGAGGCTACTCCTAATGCATTGTGGCTCCGTGTTCGTCTGCAGTCTGTCACTGGAAAATGTCTCTCTTCTCTCTGAGCGTGCTGGAGTCTAACCTCCAGGCTCCCTTTTGAAAGGCATCACTGTATGGAAATTGACACTCATAAAATGAGGATGAAGAAAGAATTTGTTTTTTAAAGGTCAGGACAAGAAGACACCCTCAAATGTTGTAGAGCCTATTTCTTCTGGAGTAAGTGCTTTAACTTCAGCACAGAGAACGCGGAGATTGAAGCTTTGTGATTTTTCCACACTGGAGTGAAACTTATTCAAGCTCATCGTCTTTTCAAGTGGTATCCATCACGGCGGTTTATCTTGATGTTGATTTCGTTAAGTGTTATAGAAAATTAATTTATATTTTCTCCAAAGATCTTCTGACTTGGATTGTAGAAGCTCGGGGATCGCCTTTGGGAGTGTCCTTTAGGGCAAGAAGTCCCTGAGCCGAGATCACAGTTGTCTGTATAAGAAACACACTCAGCCAAGAAAGCTACTAGTTTTTGTTTTTTTTTTAACTAGAACATGTACTTTTGTTAATAAAATGTAGTCATCCTATGTTCTTAATGCTCATCTTCTGTGAGCAATCAAGGCAGCCTTCTCTTCTCAAGATTCCGTTTGTGTGTTTCATGAGAAGAGTTCTACTTGATTCCTGCTCCTATGTGAGTTTATCTACCAACAAGACTTTGTCAGAAACTGCAAACATGTCTTTACCCAAATGTTTCTAATATTTCAAAGGCCTTTCAGTTAAATGAAGTACCCCTGCTTCCCTTGTCCACACGTATAACCCTCTCAGTTCCAGAGTTGGAGTTTTAATGCATGGAGCACTTGAAAAAGACCCACTGACCCAGGTTGAACATGGACGTTAGGGAACAGTGCCAGCCTTTCTTGTTGCTCTAGTCCCCATAGCTTTTGGAGATTTCACTTATTCAAGAGTCAAGAGCCAGCCACCTGTTTCATCAGCCTCTTCCCCCTCACATTAGAGGTTCAGGCCCTTGCTGAATAGTAACGCTCTAATCTGGGGAACACATACAGCCTTTTTCTGAAGCTTATTTGTCATGCTCAGCTAGCTGGAAGATTCTGTGTGTTTGCGTGAGTGTATGTTTTTCAGTTACCCTTGAGGCACTTGTCACGACCGTGCATATTAAAATTAATCAGACCTCCTCGGCCTGAGTGTCTGTGTGTTTAACACGAAGAAGTGGATATCAAGCAAATGCTCTAATTAAATGGGCCTGCTTGGTTTTGTTCTAGTGGATCCTTGGTCTTTTTTCCTTTAATAGGAGTTGCTTATGTGGAAGGCACGGACAGCACTAGAGTCGGTGGAGAGCTCACTCAGAGTTTCCTTTGCCACCTGCTCCCAGAGTTTTGAGACCTCAAGGACTCCCAGCGTGCCCTCCTTAGTGTGGCGGAGAAATATGGCCAAGATCATGGGGGAGCAGCGAGGCTAGGACAGAACAGGCTGAGCATATGACCTGGACATTTGGGTTGATTAAGATAGGCTATCTCACACGATGATAAACTTTGGACACCAGATTGTGCTCTGTGTTTCCACTCCTGGATGATGGAGTTTGACTTTGAGGGGAAGATCTTGTGGAGGATTCAGAACTAATGCCCTTTCTTTATGTCCTGAATTTGAAAGTCAACTTTTATTCTTGTATCTCTTCAGGTCATCTACATATATAGAAGCTATTTGAAGAGACAATAAGTAATAAATATAAGTGTATATATTAGCATATATGGTGTGTATGTGTGTGTGTATATATGTATATATGTGTGCATATACAAATGTATATATATAAAATTTCACTTTTACTCTATTTTTTTGGCCTTAGCTTGCTTTGATTTATGTTAGACTTTTCTCTTTGCTTTTGGGGAGACTGTCATGGAGAGGACATTTGGAAACAAACTTTGACAGAGAGTAAGCTGAAAACACTGAAAATGTCTCGGGTTCCCGAAGCAGTAGCTTTCTTGTTTGCATATTTAATGTCATAAATGAGGTAAGCTTTTAGCACCCAGAAAGCTTATGGATTTTAGTTCCAATCCATCCATATTTCTTGGACTTTTTTTCATATTTTAGAAAATAGAAACAAAATTTTCTGCAGAATATTTCACATTTGAATTTATATATATATATATATATATATATATATATATATATACTATTTATATAAAGAAAAAAGCATAGATCCAACATTGAAAACAATTTGAAAAATAATGAGAAATCTCTTCAGCGTTAGAAAGTTTGGAGTTACAATTTAGCAGATCTCCAAATAACCTTGGCAAGTTATCTGGTAAATGATTTGGTAAGCGATTACTGTGGCAGGAGATGGTCCATAAAATTGACTGGTTCCTTCCCAGATTGAAAGGGTTGGACAGTTCCAAAAAATGAGCCATTGTTTTACAGCTTTTCTTCCTTTCCTCCCATTGTATCTAAGAGGTCAAAAGATCCATCCATTAACCTGTATGCTCTCTTTTCTATGTGGGCATGCAACTCACGTGTGGAGCTCTGTATCGACAGTGCTAAGCAACTGTGTGACACATGACAACATCATACAAACCCTTCCTCTGTTCACTTAGGTTGCTGCTTGTTATTAACACAATGCAGACTGTTCAGTGTGGGTGTATATGAAATAGAAAGAAAAATAAAGACCCTGAACAAGTAAATACATCTTTCATCATTCCTTTTGTTTGGTGTGTGTACTGGGTGCTATTCTTGGTCCATAGAAGTTGTTTGACAGTTCTGCAAAAGGGTGAGAAACCTTTTCTTGAATTTTTGTTTTGTCTGTAGAAAAAAGTTTTCTATCTGCCATTCTCTTTGCTTTTCAACCTATCTATATAAAATGCTTTTTTAAAAGACTGTTATTGCTATTAGTATGACAACAATAGGTGATTATGAAACATGATAGACAGTTTTATCTAATTTGTTTGAAATGGACAGTTGAGAGACTAGACAGTTTTCATTTTTAAACTTTAATTAGACATAGAGAAGGAGATATTCTGCAAATCACCTTTTTACTTCTTTCTAAGAAATGGACCATTTGTTCTTAGGCCTCATGTAAGCTTCTGAAATATTGAGCCTTGATTTCATCTGTGTTTAAGTTCTCTCCTCCCTCCATATTAATGTAATATCAATGCCATGGTCATTGTCTTGTATAATTACTGAAGAGATCAGTAGCTGAGAGAGCATGTCATAATGGAGCATGTGTGTTTATTATAGCAGGACAGTGCGCCTAAGCTGATATTTTGTGTGTAATAGATTAGAATTGATTTGTTGTTTCAATATGAATTAAATCTGTTTCATGGGGCTTTTTTTTGCTGAGGAGTTAGGCTTTGTAGAAATTGTGTGAATGGTTCATACAGCATCATGTGACATTAGTTAAATGGAAGACTTAGGAGCAGAAAGCAGTAGAAATGAACAAAATGCACCCTTTGCAATTTAGAGTCTTGTTTCCTTTCTGTCTTTTCTTTTTTTTTTCCTTTTCCCAACCATAATGTTTTCATATCAGTCTTTGCTCTGGCACTCTTACTATTTTTCATCTCTGTCAAGATACCATGGTTAAGGGATGAAATGTACCTAAACAGGGAGGTAGCAGTTTTGAGAGGAATTCCCTGAAAAGAGGAGAGTGGGTTCTCAGCCTTCACCGACAGGACTACACTCCAGACTCCCAAGAGAAGTCATGTCAAACAGCAGTTACATGGATCAGAATTAGACACCTGCTTGCATTTTACCTCCCTGATGCTTTAGTTTAGCTCTTTGTGTTCCATGTTGCAGGATCACAGCCACCTCCTGCTGTGCTTAGTGTTTCCTCCTTCCAGCTCATTCCCATTAGAAGGAACCAAGAGAACTGATGATACATTGAAGTTGTGTGTATTTTTTTTAAGTGCATCTTTTTCACTTAAAGAATATTGTCCATGTGTGTGCTAAGTAGCTTCCATCGTGTCTGACTCTTTGCGACCCTGTAAACTGTAGCCTTCCAGGCTTTTCTGTCCATGGGATTCTCCTCTAGGCAAGAATACTGGAATGGGTTGCCATGTCCTCCTCCAGGGGATCTTCCTGACCCAGGGATCAAGCCTGAGTCTCTTATGTCCCCTGCATTGACAGGCAATTTCTTTACACTGGCGCCACATGGAAAGCCCAAAGAATAATGTAATTGGGAGTTAATAAAGAGCATTAAGTCAAAAAGGATAGTAAACCCGAGAGTCCTTGAGTAGTCTCTGCAGGATTTTTTTTTTTTTCTAAATTTAGAACTTTCAAATTAAGAATATTTGTAAATTTCAAAGTATATTCCATTAAAAAGGGAAATATTGCTTTTTGAAATGGTTTGTTTAAATTCCAATCAATGTGAACCCTTTCTGAAATAATCTCTAATAATTGTTTTAAAAGACTTAGCATTAAAGAAATATTAAATATCTACCTCAATCAGTTATTTTTATCAACATCTCGGTTCACATACACAGGAGAAAATCTTACCAACACTATTCACTTCAGTTTAGTTGCTCAGTCATGTCCAATTCTTTGTGACCCCATGAACTGCAGCACGCCAGGCCTCCCTGTCCATTACCACCTTCTGGAGTCTATCCAAACCCATGTCCATCGAGTTGGTGGCACCATCCAACCATCTCATCCTCTATCATCCCCTTCTCCTCCTGCCCCCAATCCTTCCCAGCATCAGGGTCTTTTCCAATGAGTCAACTCTTTGCATGAGGTGACCAAAGTATTGGAGTTTCAGTTCCTATTTGGAACCAGTCTGTTGTTCCATGTCCAGTTCTTACTGTTACTTCCTGACCTGCATACAGATTTCTCAAGAGGCAGGTCAGATGGTCTGGTATTCCCATCTCTTTCAGAATTTTCCACAGTTTATTGTGATCCACACAGTCAAAGGCTTTGGCATAGTCAATAAAGCAACTCTATTAGACGCTGGAAATTTCCCTGGAATTAAGCAGTACACACACACACGCAAAATAAATAAAATAAGTTATAATTGGATTTTAGGAGCATTTATCTCACTTAATCTCTAAACTATCAAAGCTAGTAGAGGTGATGGAATTCCAGTTGAGCTATTTCAAATCCTGAAAGATGATGATGTGAAAGTTCTGTACTCAGTATGTCAGCAAATTTGGAAAATTCAGCAGTGGCCACACGACTGGAAAGGTCAGTTTTCATTCCAGTCCCTAAGAAAGGCAGTGGCAAAGAATGCTCAAACTACTGCACAGTTGCACTCATCTCACACATTAGTAAAGCAATGCTTAAAATTCTTCAAGCCAGACTTCAACAATACGTGAACCGTGAACTTCCTGATGTTCAAGCTGGTTTTAGAAAAGGCAGAGGAACCAGAGATCAAATTGCCAACATCCAATAGATCATCAAAAAAGCAATTGAGTTCCAGAAAAACATCTATTTCTGCTTTATTGACTATGCCAAAGCCTTTGACTGTGTGGATCACAATAAACTGTGGAAAATTCTGAAAGAGACAGGCATACCAGACCACCTGACCTGCCTCTTGAGAAACCTGTAGGGAGGTCAGCAAGCAACAGTTAGAAATGGACATGGAACAACAGAGTGTTTCCAAATAGGAAAAGGAGTAAGTCAAGGCAGTATATTGTCATCCTGCTTATTTAACTTATATGCAGAGTACATCATGAGAAACCCTGGGCTGGAGGAAGCACAAGGTGGAATCAAGATTGCTGGGAGAAATATCAATAACCTCGGATATACAGATGACATCACCCTTATGGTGGAAAGTGAAGAAGAACTCAAGAGCCTCTTGATGAAAGTGAAAGAGCAGAGTGAAAAAGCTGGCTTAAAGCTCAACATGCAGAAAACTAAGATCATGGCATCTGGTTCCATCACTTCATGGCAGATAGATGGGGAAACAGTGTTATCAGTGTCAGGCTTCATTTTCTGGGGGGCTCTAAAATCACTGCAGATGATGATTGCAGCCATGAAATTAAAAGACACTTCTTGAAGGAAAGTTATGACCAATCTAGATAGCATACTGAAAAGCAGAGACATTACTTTGCCATCAAATGTCTATCTAGTCAAGGCTGTGGTTTTTCCAGTAGTCATGTATGGATGTGAGAGTTGTTTGGTGAAGAAAGCTGAGTGCTGAAGTATTGATGATTTTGAACTGTGGTGCTGGATAAGACTCTGAGAGTCCCTTGGACTGCAAGGAGATCCAACCAGTCCATCCTAAAGGAGATCAGTCCTGAGTGTTCATTGGAAGGAATGATGTTGAAGCTGAAACTCCAATACTTTGGCCGCCTCATGGGAAGAGTTGACTCATTGGTTAAGACCCTAATGCTGGGAAGGGTTAGGGGCAAGAGGAAAAGGGGACGACAGAGGATGAGATGGCTGGATGGCATCACTGACTCGATGAACTTCGGTTTGGGTAGACTCTGGGAGTTGGTGATGGACAGGGAGGCTGGCATGCTTCAATTCATGGGTCACAAAGAGTCAGACATGACTGAGCGACTGAACTAAAACTAAACTCTAAACTAAGAATTTTGACCTCACACAATTTTGAACACAGGAAAAGACACAGATCAGGATCTCAATACAGAACAGAAGCTCCTATTCTATTCATTTTTTTTTTTTTTCCCATTACCTTTGGACTCCTGCTAAAGTCCTTTGTAAAGCCTCTCTTAATGCCCAGGACATACTCAATTCCTCCTTTCTGTGTAATCCCTTTTTATTCTATTTGTTCTCCTATTCACTCCTTCCCTCATTCTGACAGGAGACACTTATTAAGGTCCTAGTGTATTCTAGCTATTTTATAGGTGCATGTAAACAAAGATCAAAGATACATTTGTTATCCTTAATTTCCTCATGGTATTTTGGGAGAAACAAACTATCTGACTTGATGGGGAAAGGAACTGGGAGTGAGAAGGTACGGGAGGACTTATAGGTGGCGGCAGGGGAGCCTTACACCAAGAGTGAACATATAATGAATCTATGTAATTATTTATCCTCAAAATTAATATTTATGTATTGATAAACATTCTTTCTTTATGTCACCTTTAGAGGTCATGTGACTGTTATGACTTCTTAGCCAATTCTGTTTACATACATGTGCAGAAAGTTGTTACAGTATTCACCAGATCTCCCTATATATGTAATATAGCCTCCCTTTAAAAATTTTATTTATTTATTTATTTTGGCTGTCCTGGGTCTTCATTGCTGGACGTGGGCTTCCTCTAGTTGTGACAAGTGGCATGGGCTACTTTCTCGTTGCAGCGCACAGGTTTCTCGTTGTGGTGGCCCCGTGTGTTGGAGCGCGGGCTCCAGTACTTGTGGCACGCGGGCTCAGTAGTTGCAGTTCTCAGGCCCTAGAGCTCGGGCTCGGTAGTTGTGCCTCACAGCATGTGGAATCTTCCTGGACTAAGCATTGAACTGGTGTTCTCTGCATTGCAAGGCAAATTTGTAATTACTGGGCCATTAGGGAAACACTGACTTCTTTTAATGTTGTTTTCTTTCTCATCATCTCATCTTTTCTGGGTATTATCAAATTATTGATTTCTGCTGATCCACAGCTTTCTTGGGGAAATTTACAAGCCTAAGGAAACATTCTAATCGCATTCCCTCAGGTTCTCAGACTAATAAGGCTAAGAATATAATGTATTATTTCCGTTTTCTCCATCTTCAGCCTTTACCGACTAAAATAATAGAGGATACTGTCTTTGAACTCTTATTTTAGCAGAATAGTAAAGCTAAGCCAAAATCATGGTAATAGTAATAGGTACATAACCGAAATCTTACTCAGAGCTAAAATTCACTTAGCTTTGTAAGTTCCTGATTCATGTACTCATCCATTCATGTAAATGCTTAACCAAAAGTCTTTTAAAGATTGTTTGCCCTGTAATTATAACCTCACTTTTATTTTTATATTTTATTTACTTTGATTGTAGTTGATTTGTAATACTGTGTTAATTATTGCTGTACAGCAAAGCAACTCAGTTGTGCATATACATATATTAATTTCCATATTCCTTTCCATTATGGCTTATTATAGGATATTGAGTATAATGTGCTATGCTCTACAGTAGGACCTGTTGTTTATTCAGTCTGTATATACCAGCTTATATCTGCTAATCCCAAACTCCCAATCCATCCGTCTCCCATACCCCTCCCCCTTGGCAACCAAAAGTCTGTTCTCTACATCCCTGATTCTGTTTCTGTTTCATAGGTGGGTTCATTTAGATCATATTTTAGATTCTACATATAAGTGATATTTGCCTTTCACTTTTTTCATATGGTATTTGTCTTTCACTTTCTGACTTACTTTACTTAGTTTGATAATTTCTGGTTGCATCCATGTTTCTGCAAATGGCATTATTTTATTCTTTTTTATGACTGAGTAATATTCCATTGTATATATGTACCACATCTTCTTTATTTGTTCATCTGTTGATGGACATTCAGCTTGCTTCCATGTCTTGGCTCTTGTGAATAGTGCTGCTATGAACATTGGGATGCAAGAATGGTTTTGGATTACAGTTTTGTCTGAATATGTGCCCAGGAGTGGGATTGCTGGATCATATGGTAATTATATTTTTAATTTTCTTAGGAACCTCTATACTATTTTCTGCAGTGGCTGCACAAACTCACAATCCCACCAACAGTGTAGGAGGGTTCCCTGTTTCCTACACCCTCTCCAGCATTTATATAACCTCAGTTTTAAACAAAACTGCTTGAATTCTAATACATACAAGTATATAACAGGTACATATGGAATAAAGTATAAATACATTTTCCCTGACATACTCACATATCATGCTGGCAGTTAATAAAATGTAGTGCACATTTTTAGAAATTATTTTCCCAAAGAAAAAATGGTAGAACAGCCTCAGGGATAGGGAAGTAGACATTTAATTTCTTCTCAAGAGTGGAAAAAGAGCCTCAGTTGGCATGTGATATGGTACTTGTGCCATCTTATGTATTTTATTGGGTCTCCCAGAGACCTTTATTAGACTGGGTGGGTAGGTTAGCCTGCAGCTGCAGTGAGTTCACTTCCTGTCTTATTCTCCAGCCTCACTTCTCATTTCCTAGCATTCATTGCATCATTCTTTATGACTTGTTCTAGTAATAATGAATTGCCCGTGCCTTTTTGCAGCTACCATACTTTTCTTTGCTTATGATGATGTCTGTTTACAATGCCTTTTACCTTACTTTGCTCCCTGATAATTGTCATTCATTCTTAATACTTACTTTGTTTCACCCACCTTGCCAGAAATTTTCTGCTAACTCTAATTCCCCTCATCCTCCCTCCCTTGAGAAATTGTTTGTCTCTCATCTCCATTGGACTTTGACCTCCTAAAGCAGTGGTTGTCAAAGTATGGCCTGTAGGACAAGTCTTGACTGCTGCTTAGTTTTGTATGACCTATGAGCTAAGAATTGGGCTTCCTTGGTAGCTCAGACAGTAACCAATTAGGAGACTTGGGTTTGATCTCTGGGTTGGGAAGATCCTCTGGAGAAGGGAATAGTTACCCACTCTGTAATACCCCAAGGAGAGAAGAGCCTTGCGAGCTACAGTCAATAGATTCACATAGAGTCGGATACAACTGAAGTGACTTAGCACAGACCAAAATTCTTGCCTGGAGATTTCCATGGACAGAGGAGCCTGGCAGGCTACAGTCCATGGGATCACAAAGAGTCGGACACAACTGAGCAACCAACCCATGCACACATGTGAGCTAAGAATTTTTTCCCATCTTTGAAAAAAAAAATCAAGAGAGGATGATTTTATGACACATGAACATTATATGAAATTTAAGTGTGTGTCTTTAAATGTGTTATCAGAACATCGCCATGCTCATTCACTGACCACATATGGAGGTATTGTCGTGTAATGTACCTTAGTGATGTAATAGAATTGATTATAGCCTACAAAACCTGAAATATTTGCTACATGGCCCTTTATAGGCTGCCCACCTCTGTTCTATAGGACAGGAACACAGTCTCAGTCACCCCATCATCTAGAGTTCCTAGCACGATGACTTTTAATTCAATGAGTTAACTAAATGGAGGAATAACCTCTCTCTGACCTGAAACAAGGCATCTACTTCTGGGTTTCTAGTTTTCTTCCTAGGAGGTTTAATAAACGAAATACTGAATTATGAAGACCCAGATGCTAGATTTTGCTCTATCATTATCTGGATAATCTTGGACAAATGCTTCATAGCCCTTTATTTGAAAATAAAATTATTTTATTAAATAGGCTGTATAGTTCTTTCTAGATATAAAATTCTAGAAACATTCTAATATTTTATGAAGTCACTATGCAAAAATGCTTAAAAATAGAATTGGAAAGCCCATATTTTATTAAGAAATATGAGCAAAAGGAAAAAACAGTGAACTCTCACAGATCTGTTATAAACGAGATTAATCATTGGTGTTGATTATGTTTTCTGTAGTAATCCAAAAAACATGAAATTCGCTGTTGGTCTGTACTATGCATTTCTACCTAGGTATAGAAGATAAGATCGTTTGTTGTAAGATCTGTGGCTTATAACTTAGCTGCATTTCTTTGAGTGAAAATTTTATTTGGATAGTGAAAGGCAGACATTGAATGTGAGTTTTTGCCAGAATCCTGAATTATCCTGTGTTAACTTCTCTTTTTAAAAATCATGTTCACTGTCTTATATGAACCTACCTCCCCCAAAATATTGCAAGGGCCAGAAAGAGCGGTGTTGACACCAACCTATATACTTCATTTTATAGATTAAGAGGCTTACAGAGTCCTTACATCTCTAAAGTGACTTCTTAAACAAATTCTAAGAGGGGTGCCTGCTATAATCTTGGGCAGTCATAAAAGTATCTTGAATGAAAATATCACAATATAATATAAGGATTCTTTGGATGAAAATTGGTTTTGCAATTTGTACCTCTTTCTAACATATTTTTATTTATAATTTTATTCATTTATTTATTCATGGCTATGCTGAGTCTTCTTTGCTGCACAGGCTTTCCTCTAGTTGTGGAGAACAGGGGCTACTCTCTAACTGAGGTGCGCCGGCTGCTCTTAGCTGTGGCTTCTCTTGTGAAGCACATGCTCCAGGGTGTGCAGGCTTCAGGAGCTTCAGCACGTGGGCTCAGCAGTTGCATCTCCCAGGCTCTACAGCACAAGCTCAATAGTTGTGGTGCACGAGCTTAGTTGCTCCAAGGTATGTGGGATCTTTCCAGATCACGGATCGAACCTATGTCTCCTGCATTGGCAGGCAGATTTTTTTTAACACTGGGGAAGCCCTCTTTCAAACTTATTTTAAAAGGCAATCAAAAAGGCAAACAAAATTAAACTTTCATTTAAATATTCTTACTTCCATGAGTATATTCCTGAGTAAAAGTGATCATCACAAAAACCTATCAAAACTCTATAGGTAAAAGTTCTTTTAGTGTTTCCAGGAATTTAAAAGCTACTAAAGAAGTGAAAAACTCAGGTATATCCATGAAGAACTTCAGGAAGAAATCTTTTGTAGAAGTTCTGTGTCAGCTTCTGTGACATAGCTCAAGAAATAATAAATCAGTAATTTTGCATAGTCTCCTCACTTGTGGTATTATGGTCCTGCTGCTTTGTACAGTTTTTCCATTGCTTTCTGTAGGAATCTCATACTGAAGCACTGCAGTCCTTCAGTATGGGACATCTCATTGTGGAAGAGGGTACATTTCCTATCAATCCACTTGCTTCAGCCTTTCCTTTGTGGTCTATCATTCAATCAGGTCAGCTACTAGCAAATATATAACGGGCAATTCAAAAGAACGAATTTCAGTGAGCTCAGAACATGCTATACGTAAAGCATTTTTAATTCTACAGGGGATATATGTTAGGGGACATTAGTGTTATTACTACTACTTGAAGTTTTCTCATTCCATTTTTCACTCAGATATTTGCCAAGCACCGATTTCTCCATTTGGAATTCTGAATGTCCTTAAAACATAGTTGAAACACATCTATACATAAATATTCTTTTAACTAAAAAAATAAAAAGGATCTCAATACTCTTACATTACCATTTGGATTTTTTTTTTCATCTGAAAATCTATTATTACTTAAATGTCAAGATTCACCTTGTGATTCTAAAGGAATCACATTTCCCTTATTTTGCTTCATGTGATATAATTATGGCATATAAATGTCAAAATATTGGTAACACTGTTTGTTAAAATGTATGAACCTATTTCAATAAGAATAATTTAGCAGTCATCTCTCAAGTTACATTCATAGTATGCAAGGAGATTGTTTTGCTAATTGTTAAGTCTATAGACATACACTTTCAAGAACTTAGAAATTTTTAACTTCCTTCAGAAAATTCAGGGATACGTGTTCTTTCTTCTTAGCAAGCAAGTCATGAGAGTCTAAAAAATATGTAGTTTGTGTCTACAACAAAGTAAGCCTTTAGTTGCTGAAGGTGGGTTTCTACCTGCAATGGCGATTACAGAGCAACATGTGCTTTTGAAACAACTTGTTTCTGTATATCTGCTTTTGGATTTCCTGAAAATAATGTTCAGAAAACTTCTGTGATTTTTATCATCGGTGACTAAGCCGACGCTTCTGCACCCTTTGTTTTCCTTATCTTTCTTGGGGTGTCCCTGAGCTCTGCCCAGGCTGAGACAGATGGCCTGCTGGTTTAGTTGTGTGCGTGGGAGAGAGGGACTTCCACATGCGATTTTTACCATTTGGTAGTAATTAGTTTGTTGTATAAATTAACATTAACTGAACCGTTCTTCAGGCATTGTTTGTAATTATCTTCTTTGAGTCTCTGAGTTGTGTAAAAAGATAAAAAGCAGACAAGAAATTGTTCTTTATTTTATACAAAGTGGACCAGTCTATCATTAGGCTGAATAGATCAACAATTACTATTTGTATGCCCAATAGACCAAAAACTTTGAAATGACTGTAAAACAGAAAAACAAACCAAAAAAGAAACCAAAAAAATTTGGAACGTAATGCTTGAGAAATGCAGTTAGATGTTCTGAAAATGTGTAATTTTTACTTTAAGATAGAACTGCACGTAAGGGAAAAGCACAATACAGCTTAAGGTATTTTTCTTCACATCATTTAGAAAATATTTTTTTTTTTTTTAGTTCTCCCAGTAACTTCCATTTGAAGGTCTCTAGTCTATCTTTTTTCTTCTTTATACGTTACATACTATGTTTAGGTGCTTTCATATAGAAACACTTTCATGTACATTTTATGAGAAGCATTTTTTTAAAGATATAGTGTCAGTATTCATCTTCTTAGGCAGAGCTATTCACTAGTAAGTGGGACTTTGATAATCCAGGTTTTAAACTCTGTGATGGAGTCACCACTTCCTCCTCAGCCCCACCCCAAATAAAGATATTGTATATGAAGGAAACAAATAATAAGCAAACTGTGTGTCGTAAAATTCCCCTTCAGTTTGATTTTGGCCTTGCTCATGTTATTTCTGGGTTTGAAATATTCCTCTTGTGTCTTTCTCTAAAGAGATCTAATAAGTAATACCATATAACAGATTGTCCTTTAAAGCATAAATGTTTCTTTCTGAAAAAAAAAAAAAAAAAAGAAATTCCCATCTGTGTTTTTCTTTGGAAATTGCTCTAAGAAACTACCAAGAAGAACAAATTATTGCTAGACATATTTTGACCCAAAGTATTTAAAGTATGTCATTGCACTTTTACTGTCCATAACACAGCCATAATTTTGATGTTGACAAGAAAATATGATGGGCATTATCCTACTAAGAGCTTCTTTATTGCTGCCCATAAGGTAATAAAACCTCAGTCACAGCAGAATTAATATTTGTGTTAACCTGCTATTAGATTATTAATAAAAATAAAAACGTATACCATAAGTAGCTATTTTCTGTCATACAATTTCAGATATTGATCAGGTGTTACTTGTAGAAATTATAATCACCAGCAGTAATTTATTTCCTTGCTTTTTAAAAAATATAGTTGCACTTTATTTCATGGATACAATTACTTAGTGAATGTCAGTGATTTAAAAATATCCCAATACAATTGCAAATTACTTGGAATAATAACAGTTTTCCTTTATTTAGCATGGCTATATTTTACTGCATTTTTTTAGTGAATGAACAGAATTAAGGCACTGTTTTTAACCATGACTAAGTGGGAGATTTATTCCTGAAATGCAAGATGTTTCGACATACGAAAATCAATGAATGTAATACACCTCATTAACAGAATGAAGGAAAAATTTAAAAGAATAGAAAAAATATAAAACATGTTCTCAGGCAATGATGGAATTAAACTAGAAAACAATAATAGAGATTTGCCTTTAAAATTCCCCAATATGTGGAAATTAAACAGCTCGCTTTATTAAAGTTAAGATGCTTTAAAACCTGGGTTTTGTTTTGAGTTGAGTGGCACTAGTGGTAAAGACACCCGCCTACCGCTTGCCAATGCCAGAGACGTAAGAGATGAGCATTCCATCCCTGGGTCAGGAAGGTCCCCTGGAGAAGGGCATGGCAATGCACTCCATTATTCTTGCCTGGAGAATCCCATGAACAGAGGAGCCTGGCAGGCTGTGGTTCATAATGTCGCAAAGAGTCAGTCACTACTGAAGCAACTAAGCCCGCTTATTCCTATTATTCCAAGGTTAACAGAGATGCTCTTTTTTTTTTTAATCATTTTTAGTGAGAGTGTTTCAAAGTTTCTGAATTATTAAAACTGCTGGATTTTTAAGTATTTCTAATGCAGAACTTATTTTTATGAAATAGGAAAACTTGAAGTACTATATGCCTAGAAGTTGACCTCTCTTTAAAGTATATCATGTTGCATTTTCCATAATTAACCAAGATTCTCCTTTAAATGTATATCACTATTGACAATTCGAAGGCTCCAAAGTTTCTGAATTTTCACAAACATTGCCTCCTCAAATCTTGCACAAAATGACTTATGTGCATTTACTCTCTGAAATGAGGAAAAAGAATCGTTATGTCTTATCTCTTTATTTTGGCTATAAATCAAATAAACATAAAAACCTTATGTTCTGTGCTTTTCAGAATCTAGAGCTGGCTAAGAAGGAAGCAGCCTTAATCCTGAGGATATTTCCTTTCCCTGCTTCACTGGATGGAAGTGTATTTTCTTGTCAATTGGGCAGTATACAGAATTTGGTCAAATTTTGAAGGGCAAGCTTTGTGTCTGCTCAGAATCATTCCACGTACTACTTGTTCCCTGTAAGCGATATGAGTATAATTTTGGTAAAATATTTTAATAGAACAGTTTTTGATTTGTACATATTAGGATTCTTAATATTAGGCCAAAATATTCCTCCCTGTGAGAGAAAATAGTCTTTATGTTCCTCAAGTAAATTTAGATCCTCATTCCTGGAAGGGCAGCAAAATAAACACTTCTGCTTCCCGACTGTTTGATTTTGCTTCACTTATGTACTTATGTGCATAAGAGCATATAAATCTGGGCTGACATGCACCTTTTGAGGAAATCACACTATTCTACCATCCCCACCCATACAGACTAAACATTTTTCCATTATTCCTCAAGTCAGCATTTTTATCTAATATTTCTTTTTTACTTTTAGATGAAAACAATTGACTATTAGCAAATAACCTACACAAAACCAACTCTGAATATTTTTTTGGCAACCATTTGAAATGCAGACCCCTGTACAACATGCTATATTTTGGATCCAAAGATAAGAAGGAAGGGGAGGAAAAAAGCAGGTCTTCTTTGGCTGTGGCTGTGAAGCTCAAAGAGAATACATTAATTAACCCAAGAGAATTTCTAGGAAGCTGGAGTGAGAAGCTGTAGCTTTGAAATCTAGTGATCTTTATCCACTGTTGGGTTTGGGTCAAAGACCTTGGACAGAGAAGGGAAAAAAGGGAAGGAGGTACATTATAGGAACCAGATGTTAAGAACTGATAAAGGCTACCAGCCCCCTGCTGCTGCTATCAACGGGCACCTCCATCAAAAAGGTGGCGTTCTCCTCTGAAGCCCCTCTGTCCTTCGAGCAGAGACACACACACAATTTTGGCTCTGCAGTTTTCCTTTGGCCTACCTTGTCGAATGGCCCTAGAAGACTAAACAGGTGTTATCTACTTTTGATTTCAGTGCATTTAAATTAATCCTGTCAGCTCAGCTGTTAAAACAACTGTCATCTCCAGCTGTTAGTAATTTTCGACTGGGCACTTTCACAGGTTGCCAAGATCTGAGCCTGCATCGTGTGTCTCTCTGAATGCAGTAGAGTAACAATTGTGGGTTTTTTAAAGGGGCTTGTATTGTGATGCTGCACACATGAAATGATCATAATAACAATAATTTCCAAAGATGTTCTGGTGCCGTGTTTTGTGGTATATAAATAAACCATGTGCTGAATGCCACTACTATCTATATTCTGTGATGTGTTACATAACTTTTTTTTAAAATCCGGTGGCCAATAAGTCAACTTGGAAATATAAAAGAGAGAGGGCTGATGAAGAAGAGACAGAGATAGTACTGCGCCTGCTTGTGATGATTTTTGTGTTTCCAGAAACAATAGTTGCTTCAGGTAGACTTATGGGTTTTCTTTCACTGAAATAATCAGTAAAATATTTTGTTACTTTTTTAACAGTTTGAGTAACTCTTCACTTTCAAGCCAAATATAAGGCTTCTGGCTACATCTTCTTCTATTAAAATTTTAATTCATAAGAGGCATTTGTTGCATACTTTCAATATTTAGAATCTATTTCAGTTCGTATGTATTCAGATCTTAATATGGTAGGGAAGAGAAAAGGCCATCAGGAAACTCAGCTTATTATCAACAGTCAGAACCTGCTAAAACTGTGCAGGAATCTCAATACTATCAAAAAAGACTTTCATTTGCTACTGATGTAATCACCTGGAACCAATGAGTTTTCCTCCTATCCTAATCTTACACATTGAAAATGGAAAAAATGATCAGTTTTCCGTTTCTATTACAAAGTATAAATTTGGGTTAGCTTTTTAGTGTTAGAAAGTATATTTCCAAAGAAAAATAAATATATGTAACATTAATTTTTAATTGTTTGTATTTAAGAAGACTATAATCATGCCAATAATGAAAACAGTTTTCAATTTAAGGGACCAGTCCTAAAATTTCTGGTTATCTTAAAATATTTTATTTGAATTTATGTAACACTGATGTGGAATAACTATGCACTAATTTAGTAATTTATAAGGAATTTCTGATTCCATATTTTAATTTATGTTAATTAATTTAGTTTAGCTAATTTTTGAGAGGGTATTACATGCACAAGGTAAACAGTAAAAAAACAAAACAAAAAAAAAAAACCAAGAAAACAGTGTAAGAACCTGTATATAATAGAAAGCATTTCCTCTTTTTTATTCCTGTTCTTCACTCACCCAATTTTAGCTCTAGAATGATTTTCATGTAACTTGTTTTCTCCGGTATATCTCCAGAGATATTCTGCGCATGTGCAGGGAGCAGTTGGAGTGCTTGTGAATAGGAGCACATCAGAAGGATATAATGCACACACATACAGACACCCTAACTTGGATGTCATTACCTCTGGTTTTACATATTAATTACATAATGTTTATTACCTGAAAAAGCAAGTGATAAAGTCATGTATACATGACCAAGAAGGATAATATTATAATGCATGTGATATATAGGTATGGAAATTTAATATTTTTTATAGCTGAGGATTTTAATTCACATAGAATAAAGAATAATAGATGTTAATCTTTGTATACTTAACAAAACTAAAATGTATGTGCACTTTTGTTCTAGTAACTCCAAGATTGGTAGCTGAATATTCTCACAGAAATGCTAGAATTTGTAAGTATTTTGTTTGTGACATTATTGTTAACTTTCTAAATGTCAGGAGGCTGGCTATATTATTGTGCATTTATAAATGGATTTCTGTGAGATTGTTAAGCATAAGGGAAATTTACCCATAGAAAATATGGAAAGATATCCAGGATTTTTAAGTTCAAAAAGTTGAACGTAAAAAGTTTATAATAGTCAATATAGGATTATAATATTTTTAAAAGTGAGGCTTCCCCGGTGACTCAATGGTAAAAATCCACCTGCAGTGCAGGAGACTTTCAGGAGACTCAGGTTCAATCCCTGGATCAGAAAGGTCCCCTGGAGGAGAAAATGGCAACCCACACCAGTATTCTTGCCTGGGAAATCCCATGAGCAGAGTATCCTGGTGGTCTGTGGTCTGCGAGGTTGCAGTGAGTTGGACACAACTGAGTATGGAGGCACGCATTTTTAAAAGCATGTGCGTGTTTATATGAAATTTATTTTAAGTATCAAATGTTTATCTAAAGTATATATATGCTATTGATACAGGTTTTGTTATATTCTATTAACATTGACTAATTACTAAGAATTAGATCTTTAAAAGCTGAGCAATCTTTATTAATGCCTAAAATAATCAATTGCTGATGATTTTTGCTTTTAGTTTCTATGTATATTATTTTATATAAGCAGAAAGAGTCATTAAAAATATAGGAAATACATGTGAGTAACCACTAAATTAGGTGATGGGGTGGAGATGGGGGCAATACAGTGGATCGTGAATGCATGCTAAATTGTTCCCAGCTCTTTGTGACCTAATAGAGACTATAGCCTCCCAGACTCCTCTGTTCCTGGGATTCTCCAGGCAAGAATATTAGATTGGTTTGCCGTTTTCTCCTCCAGGGTATCTTCCTGACCCAGGGGTTGAACCTGTGTCTCTTATCTCTCCTGCATTGGCAGACAGGTTCTTTACCACTAGCATCACCTGGGAAGCCCACAGAGAATCATAAGACATCATAAGGGTAATAGATTGAAATGTAGAGATAGCTTTGCTTCTTTTATTTCTGAAGCTGTATTTGCTGAAATACCTCCCATTAAAAATTTGATGGAAAAAAAAAAAGGAAAAAGCAGAATACGCTTGCTCACACAAGCATACACAAAGAAATAGTCTGAATTGTGAAACAAGTATGCCTTGCTCAAAAATGTGTTGTAGTTGTTTGTTGTTTTAGTCAGTAAGTCGTGTCCAACTCCTTTGCGACCCACCAGGCTCCTCTGTCCATGGGATTCTTCAGGAAAGAATACTGGAGTGGGTTGACTACTTCTTCCTCCAGGGGATCTGTCTGACCCAGGGATTGAACCCATGTCTCCTGCATCTCCTGCATTAGCAGATGGATTCTTTACCACTGCACCACCTGGGAAAGTATAGGCATTAGGAAGGTTAAGTACCTTGTGACTAGAAAAACTATACATAGAATTTGTGAATGTTTTATTGTAACTTACAGTCCATTGTTACTGCAATTGTGACTCTGTTTGCTAAACACCCTATTGTTTAAAAATTAAAGCCAGAAATTGGTGCAATTTGCTAAATGAAATCCTGTCTTTTCCCTCCCCGTCACTATTCTTACTACTTCTACTGCAGAAAATTTTTTGATGGAACAAGGATAATTTTGCATTGTAATGGCACCTCAAGCTTGGGTTTACATGTTACATTGATTCCAAACCTATAAACCGAAGAGCAAAAGAAATGTTTGAGTAAAGCTGACTCAAGTGAACCTCTTTGTATTTATGTCAGAGTTAAACATGTCTCTACCACCTATTAGGAGCCAAGTGTTACAGTCAAAGCTGATCCTCTCATCTGAGTGCTCAAGACTGGGGAGGAGAAGGTGTTGGCGCATGGCTTGACCTTTCCTCTGGGTGCAGGGGAGCCTTCTAAAATAGTCCAGTCCTGTGCCTTCTGATGGCATTCTTAGGAGCAGGGCCGAGAAAAGCTAGGTCTAAGTGTAGAACACTGATTTTCCACCAAGGTATGGGAGATTATAATGGAAGAGAAAAATAAACGCATGAGGGGAAATGGTAATGTCTCACTTTTCCTTGACTTCGTCAGGCTATTATTGTGAGTCAAAACAGAGAAAGAATTGAAAGGATTGACACTTGCCTTTTGTTTTTTCAGATGCCTTTTGCTAGAAAAAAAATACAATTACATGTAAAATTGGGTATCTAAACCTTAAAATATTCCCAATTCCATACATTCAAAGAAGATATTACAGTGATGTGTTCTACCTATATCACCACTTAGAATTGTGGTGAGCAGAAGCTTTACACTGATCAGGCAAATTTCAAAATTTAACTGCACAGACAGTAAATTGTTCTCTCAAATATTAAATTTCAAGATTATTAATAGGAAATTATATCTGCATATAGAAAACATGTAGACTACTAAAGTTTTAGATGATTGTCTTGACTTTGCTTTGAATTATCATATTTGGTTGTGTATATTTATATAGACCAGTCCAGTTCTTGTCTATCAGATTCCTGAGATATTGTATTGGGATTGTATAAAATACATAAACAGGTTTCTCTTTTAGTGGTAGATAATAGAAGCATAAAAATCATAACAAACTAGTTTTGGTTAGCTTGAAAAATTGTACTAACCTTAGTAATGCTACTTAAAAAAAAAAAAAAAAAACATTTATTGGGGCTTCCTCAATGGTTCAAGTGGAATTGAATCCGCCTGCAATCTAGGAGAGGCTGGAGACATGGGTTCTATCCCTGGATTGAGAAGATCCCCTGGAGGAGGGCACGACAACCCACTCCAGTATTCTTACCAGGAAAATCCCTTAGACAGAGGAGCCTGAGGGGCTGTGGGCCATGGCATTGCAATAAGTCAGACACGACTGAGCACACACACATTTATTGAACATACAGCAATTTATATTTTCCTTAGGCATGATGACCTTCATTTCTTCATTTGTTTTCTCTATCTTAATCTATCTACCTACTTACCTACCTATAAGTAATCTATTTACTTACCGACCTTCCTCACTGTAGTTGAGGAAACAGTTGTCTCTGTGGGCCAAATACATTGATTAAAAGTTAGTAAAAGCATGACTTGAACTTTAGAGCTGTCTGGTGCAAAGCATCATCCATTAAACTCTATATTTCTTACAGCTTCAAGATATATGATGAGCGCAGTTAATATGAATGCATTTTGGAAATAATGAATGAGTTAATTCATTCCTTTATTCATTTCACACACTTCTTTTTAAACAGCTGGGTTTGCAAAATACTGTGACATAAAACAAGTAACAGGCCAGCATTAACACATAGAACATTGCATTCCTGTGATGAAGACTTATTCTCCAATGTATCAGTAGCAATGCTAGGTAGCTAGAGAAAAAGTCAGACATCAGGTAATGATAAATTCTATGTTAAAAAGGCAGAGGTATCTTGCTAGAGAAGAAAATAGATTATTTTGTGATAGGGTCATTGAAGATGGCCAGTATCTGAATAGGCAGCAACTGGGTGGGAAGGGGTGAAAACACTGTAGGACTTTGTCAAGGGGGGTTGGGATGGGGTGAATGTTTAATAATTTAAAGCACAGAGGTTAATGTGCATAAGGTATCATCAGGGGAAATAAATAGAGAAATAAGTTTATTGGGAATATAGGACAAATAAGTTGAGAAAAGGAAAACAAATTAGATTCTAAGTATATTTTAGAGTCAGATTTCAGAAGCCTTAAATATTACACTAAGGAATTGAAATGCACTGAAAAGCTGCTGATGACTTTCCAACAAGATAATGTCTGATCAGAGTTCTATCCTCAGAAACCATTTTTATCATTGATTATTGCACCTTACTACACACTTGCATGAGTTACTTTTGGCTAACAACGATAACAAGCAGTTGTGTCATGGATGTCCTGATAAAGATAAATATCTGTGGATTTTTTTTCCATTTTAATAGGATTTTATTAATGTTAGTATATAGACACTATAATCAGTTATCTCAAGGTATCTTTACGTTACTTTTACTTTATGAGGCTTTATGTTACTTTTTTAAAATAAAACTTGAATTTTACTGTGATACTTATTTCCGCCATGAGATTTTAAGTACCCTGAGGCCAGGAAGCTTGTTTATTTACCAAATACCATGTACTGAAACAGACTTAAATACATGATAGTTGGCTATTTATTGTTTATTGAATGAGGTGACTGAAGAAACATTGACTGTTTACTAGTTATTTGCTAAGTGGATAAAATGTAAACAAACAAAACTCAAAACATAACTCTTTGGCTTCCTCTATCTGCAGCTCTATCTGAACAGATATTCATACAATTGAGCTTTTGTCACCCTATGATAAGTTTTCACACTGCTGAATGGTATTCTTGTACCCTCTTTTTGAAAGCTTGTAGCCCTTCCCTTTCCAGGATAAAGTTTATATGTCCTTTCAAATATAGCTAAACATTACCTCTTCTAAGTAGGATTTTCTTGCCTCTTGTCAAGCTGGTTAGAAATTCAGACTCTGTGCTCATTTTTTACACTTACATAAGATTCACTATTTATACCAGATAGCACTTAATCACTCTGTTTCACAATCTCTTTCTCCACTAGACTATAAATATCTTGAGGTCATGGACTGTGTTATTTCATTTTTGTATTGTAAGACTAATGTGGTACTTCATTGCTGTTTAGTCATGAAGTCGTGCCAGACTCTTTGCGACACCATGGACTGAAGAATGCCAGGCTTCCCTATCCTTCACCATATCCCAGACTCTGTTCAAGCTCATGTCAGTTGAGTTGGTGATGACATCCTATCATCTTATCCTTTGTTGACCCCTTCTTCTCCTGCCCTCAATCTTTCCCAGCATCAGGCTTTTTCCAGTGAGTTGGCTCTTTGCTTCAGGTGGCCAAAGTATTGGAGCGTCAGCGTCAGCATCAGTCTTTCCAATGAATGTTCAGGATTGATTTCCTTAAGGATTGACTGGTTTGATCTCCTTGCTGTCCAAGGACTCTCAAGAATCTTCTTCAGCACCACAATTTTAAATCATCAGTTCTTTGGTGCTCAGCCTTTTTGTGATCCAACTCTCACATCTATACCTGACTGCTGGAAAAAGTACTATTAGCTATTTGATGAAAGAGTGATGGGTTAAAGGTTGGGAGATTTGTTAGAAGGATATGAGAGTGCTCTATGATGGAGGCAGTTAAGACTTAAATAAGGTTTTTGTCTTTTTGAACAGAGAAGAAAGTAAGAATTTCTGAAATATTGAAGGGTAAAAATTAATGACATGATGGCAGATGTTATATGAAAATAAAAACAGAACCAAGTTAAAGATACAAAGTGGCTGGCAGTATGAAGTTGCCATTAAATGAAGTAGAGGAGTGAAAAGTAGGACCTGATTTCTTATTGAGACAGATTCTGAGTCCTTTTCTGGACATAATCATTTTGAGGTGCCATTGGGGATGTTGAGATTTTTGCAAGTACTTAGTAAGAAATTAAAATTTGAAAGCAGTCAGGAAAGGACATGCGCATTAGTATGTTAACCATTCACATAGTAATGATAGTTGAAGTGTTTGAGGGCAAGAGATTATAATAGAGAATTTAGAGGAGAGAAGGAAGACTGAATCTTGTTGGACACGTACTTATGGCCAATTTTGAAAAATGGCACTAGAAAATAGTGCGAGAAGAAAACAAGGAAAGAACAATTTCAAGAAAGTTTAATTCTAATCGAATGAGGTTTTCTATGTATTTCCCCAGGTTTATTGAAGTGTAATTGACAAAATTATAAAATACTTAAAGATTTGATATATGTATACATTGTGAAAGTGTTCCCACATCTAGCTGTGTAGTTTTGGAATATCAGAGAAGAATTGCTGGAGTAGTAGTTGTTAACAGTAAAAATAGTCTATAGTGTGGTTGATAAGCAGGTAGTGATAAAGATCTAGTCCGAAGCCAGATGGCAGAAGATTAAAAACACAAAAAGGAAGGCAAATAAAAGGGTCCATTATGTGAGCAGCAGAGTTAAGATAATTATTTATCAATCATTTCTACTTTCCCCTAAAATGACATTCCGGATTCCTGTCAGTGTATGGCAATGATAGTGTAAAGGGAAAAATAAATAAATAAATTTAATTAAAAAAAATAACATTCAAACCCATGGAAGATGCTTATGTGGAGCGTATTGAAATGTAGTGTAGAAACACATATATTTTACAAACAAACACAGTTGTCACGTATCTTTCCTGAATATCTGAGAAGACAAGGTTAGGGTACACTCTTTTTAAATATTCTATTTTTCAGTATTAATGATAATAACACAGCCAAACCATATTTATTTCCATGAGCGAACCATGTTTTATGAATGTGTTATATTTTGAGACAGAAGACTCCAGAGTTAGTCAATATATGAAGAATCTCAAATATATGGCTAGTGTTTTTAATGAAACTCACATGGTGAATATCCATTGACTTGCCCTTTATAAGACCATGAATCATGTCTCATGCTTAAAAAAGTTAAAAAGAGAATTAAATGTCCCCTGAAGCAGCGATTTCCAACCTTTTTGGCATCAGGAACTGGTTTCATGGAAGACAGATTTTCTCATGGACTCAAGGGAATACAGGGATGGTTTTTGGATGATTCAAACACACTGTGTTTATTGTGCACTTTGTTTCTATGATTATTACATCAACTCCACCTCAGATAATCAGGCATTAGATCCCAGAGGTTGGTGACCCCTGCCCTAAAGTGTGTTCCATGTCTAATAGTTTGAATTTTACATTTGTAACTTACATTGCCTAAGGAGGGCATTCTTTTTTAATAGCTGAGTGTGAATTCTGAAGACCATCATCTTCTTTACCAGGATTGCTAGGACATGGTAGTTGCAGAGAGTGAATTAAACTAAAATACCTTATTTGTTCCCCTAAATGTAGAATATTGTCCATATAGCTGAAAGCCTGAAAATCATTTACATCCAAAGCCTGCAGTAGAAGTGAAATCTAAATCCAAGACCCTCTGTAATTTAATGATTAGTAATCAACTGAAAAATATGTATATGAATAAAACCTTGGTATAAAAAGAAATATTTAAAAGTGTGGCAGAAATCCTAGGTGTGAGAACTCATGCACTGCTAAGAAGTTAAAAGAACCTGGGTCACCTGTATTGCAGGCCAATTCTTTCCCATCTGAACAACCAGTAACACCCAAAATATTTGGATATAAAATATGGGAAACCTTATGACATATTTGACTAAATCAAGCTGATTTTTTACATTTCACCAAGAAAATGTGAACAGAATGTTTTCTAAGGAATCATTCCTGTAGAAATGTGGACTCTGTTGAGCTTTAGGATGAGAGGTAACACACTGAATGCAAGTCAGAGGTTGACTGTGGCTGAATTACCACTGTCTATTGACAACTGCCTCTAATAAATCTGTAGCCAAATGTGTTTGGAAGATTGAAGGGAAGCATTAAAGTTGTCACACTATTTTCTTATTCCTTGGTTATATTCTCTCTTCCTCTTTCTTCTCTTTTCTTGTTTTTTTCCCCTTTCATTCCTCTTTCTTCTTATTAACCACTGTTTCATAATTAAAACAGGGCTTCCCAGGTGACTCACTGTTAAAGAATCTGCCCACCAATGCAGGAGACACAGAGGACATGAGCTTGATCCCTGGGTTGAGAAGATCTCTTAGAGGAAGAAATGGCAACCCACGCCAGTATTCTCGCCTGGAAAATTTCATGGACAGAGGAGCCTGGTGGTCTACAAATCATGGAATCGCAAAACAGTTGGACATGACTGAGCAATTGAGTGCGTGTGTGTTTCTGCGCACATACACACACACACAGACACAATTAAAACAAGTTCCCATTGGTGTCAGGGCCAGCAAGTTCTCTCCACTGGGATTTGCTGAGAGCTATCACTAGGCATGGGTGCTCTAAACCTGCCACAGGAGCCGAGGGAAAATAGATAATAAGACTACCTGTTCCTGATGAAGCTTCTCATTTGCTCTTTAGAAAAGTAAGCCAAAGAAGAATGGGATGCCACCAGATATCATTTTCCTAAAGTAGTGTTTCTCAAAGTGTGGCCCAATGCCCAACTAACTGCTTCGTACTAACATAGTGCCTTTTAATATATGTGTTACTTTTAGCAAGTTCTCCAAATAAACAAATGCTTTGCATTATTAAATTTTATAATCCTATAAAGCAGGATTATTCCAATTTTACAATTAAGGAAATGATTATAAAGGCTATAGATGATACTCCTAAAGAAATTTCTAATGAGAATGCTTGTTTATTTTATGATATAATTTCTTCTTTCAGGCCTTTACTTTTGTAAACATAGTTTGCTACGTGAGCAACTGCAGTGATATTTTTCTTAAATGCATTGCTTTACAGGAGTGTTTAGAGGGAAAGAGTAGGGAAAGAGTGAAAATAAAAAATTTTGCTCTCCATCTTCATTTGTGGATTTGTGGTGTACACACTTAACCCCTTGATCATGTGTGCATGGTAAGTTGCTTCAGTCATGTCCAATTCTTTGCAACCCTATGGACCGTAGCCCACAAGGCTTCTCTGTCCAAGGGATTCTCTAGGAAAGAATACTAGAGTGGGTTGCCATGTCCTTCTTCAGGGGATCTTTACAATTCAGGTGTTGAACCAACATTCCTTATGTCCCCTGCATTGGCCGGTGAGTTCTTTACCACTAATGCCACCTGGGAAGCCACATGATCATGTATATAGAAATTTTATTTTATTTCATAAAGAAAAGTGATAGCTAAATGCTATATCATTTGTGTACCAATTTTGAATTATTATTGTATCCTACTTATCATTAACTTGGATATTTTAATCTAGCCCTTTTATACATCTATCTGACAAATGTTTATTCATATATTAACATATTTATGGAGTTCTTATATACTATTTGGGCACTGGGTTGCCACAATTTCATGAAAACCTTATCAGCATTTTATATCACAATTAAGAAAGCCTTATGACTTCTTCCATTATACTTAGTGACATTTTTGGATCTCACTCTAAGAATATTTCAGGTCTTTCAAATGCACTGTTATTTGTGTCTGTGGCAAATTTTTTTTAAAATTGTATTTCTATTCAATGCCTTTAGAAGATTAGCATTGAAATTACATTATTGAAAATTAATCTAGCTTATTATTTATTGTGAAATGCATTATATCCAACATTTAGTCTCCAAAGGTACAATGACTAGATTGTTCAACTTTATACAGTTTTTTCAAGCAGAAACAGCTGTAGGAATGGAACATGATCTGCTTAATCTTGTCTCTAGAAGACTATCTGTAATCTTCTGTCAGATAAACTTTCTTCAGATTAATAATACTGAAAACTTTTTTGTGTGTATGTAATTTAAGTACAACAAAAGTGTTAGTTGCAATTAGGCTGAACTCACCTTGTTGAATAAACAATTCAATACCTGGTATCTGAACCCAGCCTCTGATTCTAGTAAGAGTATAGACCTTAATTAGCAGTGTTTCAAAATGGCAGCCATGGGAATGGGAAAGACCATACATACTCTTCCATTTTTTGCAGGCAGCACAAATCACTAGATCCTTAGACTTAATTCAACATATACTTATGAAATGCATGTTGTATCCAAGTCAGTGTTTTAGGTACAGGAAATATTACAGAGATGAAATAGAGAACTGTAAATTTATGAATCTCCAGTGGGAGAAGTCAGGTAATAAATGTAGTGATCAGGTAAAAGACATAGTTTGTCCTGTAAGGATCAGTGATATGGGCAAAATAAGGAAGTGGATAGAGACTGGGAAATGTAGGGAGTGATCAATTTATAAATTCTTCCTGAAAAGATGACATTCGAGCAAAGACTTGAAGGAGTTAAGAGAGCAAGCTATGTGGATAATTTGGGGAGAGATCCTTGTAGTTAGAGAGGAGAGTACAAAGGGCCTGGTAGGTTTCAAGAACAGCAAGGAGGCCAGTGTGGCTGAAATGAGATGGGCAAAAGGAAGCCAGGTGGAAGTGAGTTCAGAGAGGTAAAGGGGACCTCGATGCTGGGATGTTGGAGTCTGCAGCAGGTACTTGAGATTTTACTGAGAGAAGTAAAGATTATCAAAGAGATCCCAGCAGAGCAGTGCCTTGTAATCTCTTTATAGCATAAAATTTTACTTGTATTTTCAGACTTCTCTGGAACAGTGCCAAGGTTTTAGAGGTTACAGGAGTTATCCCAGAAGTTTTCACTTCAAATCAAATAGATAACATGGAATCTGTTTTCATATCTGGACCTTTTTTTTTTTTTAAATTCTCCAATAGGACCTGTGCTAAGATTTAGATTTCTTGTTTATTTTTCTTTTTTTAGACCAAAATAAGCAGAATTTCCAGTTTTTGGTCTTTTCTTAGGATTATTTACAGACAGAAGGTCAAGTAGAGGGTGACTCAGTGATCCCGTCATTGCTTCATAATTTAGGAATTTGTCAGGTGACCCACATATCCTGATGCTTTTAATAAAATCATGTTCTATGGCTAAGATGCACGTGTGTGCATCCTCAATATTTTAAAAGAAGATTTCTGAATCACTTCCCAAAACTGTTGAAGACAGAAGTTTTTACATATAAATATCTACTAACCTGTACAAGTACCTAGTCTGAAAACAAAACAAAACATAAATGATGCCTTCATTTTAGAAGAGTTAAAACAATTAGGTACCAAAAGAACAGGAGGTCATAGTGTGTGTGTGTGTGTGTGTGTGTGTGTGTGTGCGTGTGTGTGTGTGCGTGCATGCGCACGCATATGCATGCTCAGTCGTGTCTGGCTCTTTGCAACCCCATGCACTGTAGCCTGCCAGGTTCCTTTGTCCATGAGATTTTCCAAGCAAGAATACTGGAGTGGGTTGACATTTCCTACTCCAAGTTCCATTCTAGTAATATGATTTAAACTGATTAAGTGTCTGATGTTGATTAAGACCACTTTGAAGGTGTATTTTTTTTTTCAGATTTCACATTTTAGACTCGTACTTTGCTTCTTTAAGATGTGTTCACTACAGTTACTAGCTCCTCTTTAAATAAAATTATCTCATGAAATAAAAAGCATGGAAATAAACATACAAACTTAGCTCCACCTTTTCTCATATATTGGCAAATATATTTTACCTTAAAGCTTTGGCAATGTGGAAAATGTTTCAGTGCACACACACATATAGTACTTAATAATAATGGATAAGCACACTAAATTAGAATGAAAGTTGCTATCTTGCTAATCTCCTAGGTGGTTTCCAGATAGCTCTTTCATGCAGTGAAATTGTAAAACTCTAGCCCTTTACAGTTAGGAGCAATTGGTCTTCAATTAAGAAAACCAGTTTAGGAGCTAAACACAGTTTGAGAGCCTAATCCAGACTTAATCCCTGCTACCTAGTTCCCAGTGAGCAGACTATGAGAATTTCACCACCAATGATAACCATATTTTTACCTGCCAGTTCTCTAGCTTTCACTGTCATTAAACTACTTGATAAAATTTTTGTGTTAGTTTCGCAACTCAGCTAGGAATATGTGCCCTTTACCGGTAATTTAGGAAATTCTGACTACTCATTCAAATATATTTTTCTTTAACCCTTTCCCCGGAATGTATCCTCCAGGGATTTTTAAGCATCTTTAGAATAATGATACGTTTACTTTCCCTGCTTTTCTTCATTGACTGTCACTATCTTCTTAGGTTCTGAGGGGCTTTGTTCAATGTCGCATTACACTTCATACTAAGAAAGGAAGAATTCAGCTGCCAGGCAGGACTTCTAGGCAAAAAGACTTTGAATGAAATAGTATATAATTTGAGTTGTAAACACCATGGATGCATTGTAGTTTAGATGTATTCATCATAACTGAGTTGTAGTTAAAAGGATTTGGATAGAGGATTGGGTATTGATAGGTAACAGTTAGAGGTTTGCCAGAATCCCTTTTATGTGGCTGAATCGGAGCTACATATAAGTAAGGTTCAGACTCTTAAATTACACCCTCCTTTTTGACCTTGTCTTCCAGACTCCAGAGTATTTTTTGAGTTCATTAGTTAAATACTACCCAGTCATTTAAATACCAGAATACTCCATTTTTTGAAAGATTGCTTTCAGGAAAGTAAAATGATTATCAATAGAGATGCTACAGATACTTGTATATTTTGTGCACACAAACACACACACACACACATTCCTGAGAATGGCTTTCTGTTCACTGTAGCTTCTTTGTGTAACAACAACCTTTGGAAATTCACTGATAGTGCACAGCAAAGGCTCTGTTCCGTGGCTGGTTCTACCCACAAAACTCCCATTCAGCACTTTTTCTGTTTTCTTGAATTATTTGAACAGTTAATAGGCCCATACACATGAGCACACACTCAAACACATGCTTCTCCCACATCACAAAAACCACCCTCACATTGGGTGCGCCTCTGGTCCTCAGTTCAGCCACAAGGCAAAACTTAACCGACTTGTGTCAACTCTCCTAAAAAGGTATTCAAAAGTAGTCTCAAAAGGTAAAATTTAAGGAACATAGTTGAGGGAATGGAAGGGGAAATTATATTTAAAATCATAATACAACTTTTCTGTACTAAACAGAATAAATCTCAAGAGCATCTCTTGCTTGCATTTTTCATTAATTCTGTTCTTTGAAAAATCCTATAGAAGTTCATTCTTTAAACATAAAGTATAGTAGCACTAGACACTTTATGGCATTAAGGTTTACTCTTGAGGTTCTCTTATGGTATAGTAGTTAAAAATATGTTATTTTATTTTATAATATATCAGCTGTTTTGTTAGAAACCATCTTTCTAATCTAAGTTAAATAGTATATTTTAAAAGCTAAAATGTAGACCTAAATAGATCAATCCTAATTTAGTCAGCTCTATTATCAGCTGAATATATGAACATGTGTATCTAAAAGCTATGTGGAGGTGGTTTAGTTGCTCAGCTATGTCCAACTCCTTGCAACCCAATGAACTGTAGTTTGCCAGGCTCCTCTGTCCATGGGATTTCCAAGGCAAGAATACTCAATCAAGTAGGTTGCCATTTCCTCCTCTAGGGAATCTTCCCAAGATTTTTTTACTGACTAAGGTATCAGGGAAGCCCTCTAAAAGCCATATTTTTATGAAAAAGGCTAAATTTAAAATTGTCTTTTGTAGAAATAGTGTTTTATTTTTATTTATTTATTTATTTTTTTAATTGTTTTTGCCATACATTGTCATGATATCACCATGGGTTTACATATGCTTCCCCTCCGGAACCTCCCTCCCTCCTCCCTCACCCCCGGGAAATCTCGCTGCACCAGTCCCGAGCATCAATCCTGGGCTGGCGATTGATTAGACACATGACAATTAACATGCTTCAATGCCCTTCTCCCATATCATCCCACCCTTACCCTCATCCACAAAGTCCACGAGTCTATTCTATACATCTGCGTTCCTTTTGTTGTCTCGCATGTTGGGTTCTCCTTACCGTCTTTCTAAATTCCATTTATATGCGTTAATATACTGTATTGTTGTTTTTGCTTCTGGCTTACTTCACTCTGGATAATGGGCTCCAGTTTCGTCCATCTGAGTAGAATTGCTTCAAATGAATTTTTTTTTAATGCTGAGTAATATTCCATTGTGTATATGTACCACAGCTTTCTTATCCATTCGTCAGTTGATGGGCATCTAGGTTGCTTCCATGTCTTGGCTATTGTAAACAATGCAGCGATGAACATTGGGGTACACGTGGCTCTTTCAATTCTGGTTTCCTCGGTGTATATGCCCAGTAGTGGGATTGCTGGGTCATATGGCAGGTCTATTTGCAGCTTTTTAAGGAACCTCCACACTGTTTTCCTAATAAACACATGAAAAGATGCTCAACATCACTCATTATCAGAGAAATGCAAATCAAAACCACAATGAGGTACCACTTTACACCAGTCAGAATGGCTGCCATCCAAAAGTCTACAAGCAATAAATGCTGGAGAGGATGTGGAGAAAAGGGAACCCTTTTACACTGTTGGTGGGAATGCAAACTAGTACAGCCACTATGGAAAACAGTGTGGAGGTTCCTTAAAAAGCTGCAAATAGAAATAGTGTTTTTAAATGTTCTTATTACAAAGAACATAAAATATTTCCAGTTAGAATTAAATTTTTATTTGTCTTATGTTTATTAAATGTGAAAGACATTATCTTGTTTGTGGCAGGAAATGCTAATATAGAGTCTAAGTGACTCCGTCTTAAAAAAAGGAGCCACCGTCTTGTAACAAAGAACAATGCCTAAGTTCCTGAAAAAAACTTCAGAATAGTCCAGCCCTCACTCCCTGGCACCACCCTAGACACGACCAATCACCGTGCATCCGGGAAGCGCCACAAAATACACCAACTGGGACTGTTTGCGGCTAATATACCTATCAGGGACTAACGTGCATAAAGCCCCTGACTTCCCCTCACGTCCCGACCAATCACCCAATTTGCGGTCTTCTTCCCTGTCTTTTCCCCTTAAAAGCCTTGTATCATTCAGCTAGGGGCCGCTGCCCTCACTCTGCTGTGTTGGCCTGTGTGCGTGCGGTCCGACCTGGGTCTGCAATAAACTGCCTCTTGCGCTTGCATCGGTGAATGGCCTTCTGGTGATTTTTGGAGATCGGGATCTGGGCATAACACTAAAATGAATTAAACTCAACACCTCTAAGCCTACCAAAATCTAGAATCACACTAGTATTTCAAGGCAGTTTTCTTAATGGCATCCCATTTAATCCAGTAGTTCATAATCTTCTGTCAGAGTGTACATGTAACTGTTAGACAACAGGATTTGTGATAAGTATTTTGGCATCAGCTATATGGTTGTATTCTTGAAAACTGTCCTAGAGAGTTTGCATATAGAAATTAAGACCTTATAGGGAATTAGAACTTATTAGTCAGTGCCTATAAATATATGTTTAGGTGAATAATAATCAGGTTATATTATTCACCTAAATGTATATTTTATATGTATAGGGCTTATATTATATTATATATATATATATATATATATATATATATGTCTATATATATATAGTGCCTATTTTATATTCACTAAAATAAACTAGTAAGAAAAGTATATCAATTAAAGAGAAAATCAAAGTCTCCCATATTATATCTGAATGTATTATAATGGAGGGTCATTCCTTTTTCGATAAAACTTTTCAACAGTCTTCCCCTGTGGATTCAATGAAATGCCTTATTAATTCATCTGACATTGATTATTTTAAAGAAGGATTATATAGAAAGCATACTCATCTTTATAGGTTTATTTTCAATAGCTTTATTCAACAATTTAGACAGGTGTAGCCATCATAACCTGTGAAATCAAGAAACTTTGAGAATATCCTCTCTTGGGAAAGTTGATATAAACTTCAGTACCGAAGTCATAGAGTTTAAGAGGACAGTCTGTGTCTTGCAAATGCAGAGTCAGCAAGTGCAGGAGCCTAAGAGTGAGTCCCCTCAACTTTGGCACCTCTGGGTGCCGTTCTTGACTCATCCTTTTCCAGTTCTGAAGGCAGAGACAAAATTTATCTTGCCTTTTGATATAACATATAGTGTAACACACACACATTAATGTACTAAATTCAAAATATTGCTCCCTACAACATTAACTTGCTTACCCTAAACATGCATCAAGCAACTGACTAGACTCTGCAGGAAAGCAGGGACCTTTTTGAATTCTCCACCCATTCTCCATTCTTAGATCAGGAAGTTGATGGCTTTCCTAAATACAGAATGGCATTAATGTTTATATCAATGCAGTTCAGTTGCTCAGTCGTGTCCAACTCTTTGCGACCCCATGAACCACAGCACACCAGGCCTCCCTGTCCATCACCAACTCCTGGAATCCACCCAAACCCATGTCCACTGAGTTGGTGATGCCATCCAACCATCTCATCCTCTGTAGTCCCCTCTCCTCCTGCCCTCAATCTTTCCCATCATCAGGGTCCTTTCAAATGAGTCAGCTCTTTGCATCAGGTGACCAAAGTATTGGAGTTTCAGCTTCAGCATCAGTCCTACCAGTGAGTATCCAGGACTGATTTCCTTTAGGGTTATGGTTATAGGCATTCTGTTTGTCTTTCCTTCAGTTGATTTTTAAATATTCTTTTGTTTTTAAATTTTTACAAGGTTGTGTTGGTTTCTTAAGTCATTTGTGTGCTTAAAAGTTACTGTTTAGGATTGGATGTCACAAAATGCATACTGTACCTTCTGGGCAGATGAAAAGATTTTCAAGGGTTATTTTCTCCAGAACCTACCCTTGATTAAAGTGCTGATTTTAGAAGTTTGTCCCTTACCCCGAGAGCCTAACAGAGTACATGGCACAGAATAGGCATTTAATAACTATCTGTTGAATAACTGACATACACTGTACCTACCAATTTTTTTACTTTAAAACTTGGAGTCAGTCATGACTCACATGAATTTTATCAAGAATTCTTGCAGCGATGAAAAAGTATACAAATATGTATCTACTTATTTTCACATGAGGAGAATTTATAGTTAGAGAAAGATTACTGTAATTTCAGTGGAAGTTCTAAAATCCTAGTGAAAATCTTACGAGAGGAATGTTTCAGATTTTTCCCAATTTTGCCTGCTTTTGTCTTTGAAATTTTTGCCTTGATAAGTGGGTTTGCATTTTCAAAAAAAACTTAATTAACATCTCAGTGCTTTTCTTTATAACAGTTTATTTTACACATAATTTCCACACATAAAACTCTAAACTCATAAATAACAAAATATTTTTATGACTGGAAATAATTTTGTCAAGTGCTATGGGATGATTTTACCCTATATTCTCTACTTAGTTTTGGTAGACTCCCTTGTCTAGAGACACATTTGAAACAAGTAAATTTTTTATTTTGTTATCTATTAAACTGTGGTAGCATCAATATTTCAGTTAATCCATGTTCTTTGCAAAGAGCCAGATCAGCTACCTTTTACAAGTTACTGAGTCCCAGTATCTCCTGTATACAAACTACTCTGTTAATAAATGGATGGCCAGATTTATAATTCAGATCATCTTGCATTTTTTAATTGACTGAATTTGTAGTCTAATCCATCCAAATTTTAGGATTTGATGTGCTTTCACAAGAACACAGATTGTGGATGTGAAACTTACAATAAAGTTTCCATAGAACATAACAAGCTTTATGTGCTCAAAATAGCTGTCAATGTCCAACTCATTAAACACTGCAGATGAAATGCTCTGAAACACAATGTCTTTCTCCAATAAAAACAGCTGGAAGCTAAAGCACACTTGCATAGTTGGGCAAACTGTGTCTCAAGAATAGAACTGGAATACAAAATGATCTACTATTCCATATTTGCGAGTTGCACTCTAGAACATTACTTTTCTTCCTATGTAGCATGAGTCCTGTGGCCTTGCACACCTATGATAATAGCCACTTTGTCTTAAGAAGAGATGCCTCTGTGTAATTAATGTCTGGTGGATGGCTTGAGAAGGAGAAGTTTGCTCTGATGTTTTGATCATCAGCAATTGGTAGATTGGTAACAGGGCTTATTGAGATAGGGGACGCTGAAAGAATTGGAAGTAGAGTTTTACCAAGTCCAGATGACAATTTTGCCTATAAGAATACAGGCAACTTTTTTTGATTTTCAATGAATATTAATTGTCATAGAGCAAGTATAAGTATTACATGAGGTAGTACACATAAAAATCCTATTACTGTGTTTGGCCCTTCGTATGTATTCAATATTTGGATATTGTTCACAGAGCTTTCCTATGTGTATAGGTGTGCTGTGCTTTTGTATTTGAATTGGCAAGACTGAAAGGGAGAGTGTAGTTGTTATGTGATAAATATAAGAACTGAATGTAATATCATAAAGATTGCTATTGAGCTATTTATTGTATGTATCATGTCCAGTTCTTGATAAAGTGTTTACTTTTTAAACACAGTGCTTTTCTTAAAACTTATACCAGACTCAGGAGATGCTTATGTATATTTGCAAATCATGATGCTGAAGATGTGATTATGAAATAATAAAACTCATATAAACATGGAAAAGATGATTTAAATGAAGAAAAATAGCATCTTCTCACAATTAAGTAGAAAACATTAACTGGGAAAATTAAAGCAAATGTTATTCAATTACATACATTTGTTTTCCAGTTTTATAGTTAGAGTGATTAACTTATTGAGCCCAACTGGTAGACACATTTTGTATGAATCTGTTTCTTGATTTGATGTTCTTATACACAAATTAAAGATTTATCACTGGTTTACTTTACATGGTTAGTTCTCTTAAGAGTGCTTATAGACTATATCATATGATAGTTACCATATAGTGGTAACTATAAGTTCTATATAGTGCTTATAGAACTATATCATATAGTTCATTCTAAGAATGATGAAGGTTGACCTTGATAAAGCTGATGGGTTATGTTTCACTGAAAAGCACAGATTTGATTTTGAAAAGTTTGGGACATCTCAGTGGTCCTTTGTGAGTGTGTTTGTGTGTGTGTGTGTGTGTGTGTGTGTGTGTGTGTGTGTGTGTGTGTGTGTGTGTATGTATATATATATTTTAATTTTCCTCCTCATATATATCTAATAATATTCAGATCAAGGAGAGTTCATTTGATTTATAGGCAAACAATAGTGAAAGTTATTCTGTGTTCTATTACCTTTTTCTTTTATCTCCTTACAGACCTTGAAATTGAAGTTGACACATTTGTCAATATGATTTTCTTTCCTAGGTCTTTTGAGAGTTTATTTACTTGGCAAATAAATTATCCTGAGAATTAAATTGTAACTTTGAGTATGTTAGCACACTAGGAAATTAGCTTTCAGAGATCTAGGTTAGTTCTCTTTGTGTTACTACTACTATGAAGGTAACTGGTTCTAACTTGATAATTAAAAAATTGAGGCTCTCAGTGCATAACTCAGTTCTTAAAATAGGTTAGGCAGGAAAGCTAAACTATATACCACAAATATGAATCATTTATCTAACAGTTTTAACTTTGAAACAGCTAGCTAGGCAAAATCTGTACTGAAGCTAATACTTAGCTCATGTACAGGCGTTTAACCCTGACTTTGCCCCTATGACTGACTAACTGACTTGCCCCTGTATACTTGATGCCTTAACTTAGAGAGTAATCTCAAAAGAAATATTGTGTTCTCTTTTAAGAACAGGCCAAAGACAGAATGAGGAGAAGGAAATGGCATCACACTCCAGTATTCTCGCCTGGAGAATTCTATGGACAAAGCAGCCTGGTTGGGCTAAAGTCCATGGGGGTCCCAAAGAGTCAGACACAGCTGAAGGACTGACTAACATATGCAAAGACAGAATGAGAAAAAATCACTGTAGTAGTTCACCTTATCTTTCAGATCACGTTTACTAGAAATGGTAGTTTTCACCCTATCACTACTGGTGAAAATAAGAAGAAACACATTTTCGTTAAATATTGTTGGTAATAGGTATTATTACTGTTGTAATTAAAATATATATTAGGGATAGGGTAAGACAGATTTTGAAAATATTAATGTAGTTTAATGTTTTTGTTTGAAAAAAATGATCAGAGTTGACTTGTAAAAATGGATAACCTTTGATTGCATTATAATTCAGTCATTTAATTGTTTTCCTTTTTCCTTTTCTTTGTTTTTTATTTTTATCTTTCTCCCTCCCTTTCTCCCTTCTCCCTTCTTCCTCCACTCTCTTTGCCTTTCTTCCTCTATATCAGAGATGATCTGTGTCATATGTCTTCAGGTGTCAAGTAGACAGGATTTAAGAATTACTGATATAATTCCTAGCTGGATGATAGGGAACCCCAAAAGTCCTATTCAATATTCTTTGTGTTGTAAATGGTTTGGGATCCAAGGAGAGATATCTGAGAAACAGGCAAGGAGAATAGTCAGAAAAGCTATCTTTTTATTTATATATCATCTCATGCCTTTAAAACAAATACATAGTAGTATGCCTTTCTATAAAACTATATTTCTTGGACATCATTCTTTCTTATATCAGCCATGGAGATTTATGATTTATGCTTAAGATTTTAAGAATGGTTGTACTTAAATAATGCATTTCTCCAATCGGAGGAAAGATTCATTCACAGACCTTGGGGTAGGTTATAAATATTCTCTTTGGCCCTTAATGTATTTGTTTTTATCTTGTATGGGGCTTCTCTGGACTTTCCATGTGGCTCAGTACTAAAGAATCTGCCTGCTAAGAAAGAGACACAGCAAATGCAAGTTTGATCCCTGGGTCCAGAAGATTCCTTAGAGAAAAAAATGGCAACCCGCTCCAGTACTGCCTGGAAAAATCCCATGGACAGAGGAGCCTGGCAAGCTACACAATCCATGGGGTTGCAAAGAGTTGGACACAACTGAGCACACACATACAGCGGGGCTTCTTTAGCAAAAGAAACAGTATACAGAAGCAGTACAATTTATTGGTACTTAATTTATTTCTTTGTTTAGAATCAGTATTATTCTCTATTTCCAATGAATGGTCCTGGCAAATATTATATGCTCTATACATATTTACTGAATCAATCTCATAAGCAATAATAATTTCTGCTTTCCATGCTCTTGTCAAATTGCATAAAATCCAAAATCTGTTGTTTAATTATTATCAGAAGCTCAGTTGCAAAATAAAATATTCATATCTGATGAGTGTTAGCCTAACCTTGATATATATAGGGTGTATATTTTCACCCTATTATTTAACTTATATGCAGAGTACATCATGAGAAATGCTGGGCTGGAGGAAGCACCAGCTGTAATCAAGACTGCCAAGAGAAATATCAATAGCCTCAAATATGCAGATAGATGTTACCACCCTTATGGCCGAGTGAAGAAGAACTAAAGAGCCTCTTAATGAAAGTGAAGGAGGAGAGTGAAAAAAATTGGCTTAAAACTCAACATTCAGAAAACTAAGATCATGGCATCTGGTCCCATCACTTCATGGGAAATAGATGGGAAAACAGTGGACGCAGTGGCTGACTTTATTTTTCTCGGCTCCAAAATCACTTCAGATGGTGACTGCAGCCATGAAATTAAGAGATGCTTACTCCTTGGAAGGAAAGTTATGACAAACCTAGACAGCATATTAAAAAGCAGAGACATTACTTTGCCAACAAAGGTCCGTCTAGTCAAGGCTATGGTTTTTCCAGTAGTCATGTATGGATGTGAGAGTTGGACGGTGAAGAAAGCTGAGTGCTTTTGAACTGTGGTGTTGGAGAAGACTCTTAAGAGTCCCTTGGACTGCAAGGAGATCCAACCAGTCCATCTTAAAGGAGATAAATCCCAGGTGTTCATTAGAGGGTCTGATGTTGAAGCTGAAACTCCAATACTTTGGCCACCTGATGCGAAGAGTTGACTCACTTGAAAAGACCCTGATGCTGGGAAAGATTGAGGGCAACAGAAGAAGGGGATGAGATGGTTGGATGGCATCACCGACTCAATGGACATGGTTTTGGATAGACTCCGGGAGTTTGTGATGGACAGGGTAGCCTGGCGTGCTGCGATTCATGGGGCTGCAAAGAGCCGGACATGACTGAGCTACTGAACTGAACTGAACCTTACCTAAAGTTTTCAACATTGTATCCATGGTTGAAGCAGAATTTCCTGTTCCATTCTTAGGCCACTGTACAATTGTTTTGTTTTGTTTTTTTAATTAAACTGTGTTTTGGCCTTATATCATTAGTCTGCATTGAAGAATTTAAAAAGAAATGTTCATTAAAAATGCTATTTCAAGGATATAGTTCACTAAATCAAATTGGATATTCCATTAATGAGGACCCATGGTAAGATTTTTCACTCAGATTTGTGCATCAGGAAAAGCTTTTTTATATCTATCCAACTGATTTGTTTTTATTTGATGGATATCATGAAACTGTAAATGGCTTCTCTTGTAGGTCTGAGTGTGTAGGAGGCACTGGCAGTTATACCAGATCTTAGGTTTGTATATGCTACTCTGTGATCTGACTCTCTTGATTGATTTTATTTCAAATCTTTCTTCTACATTTTCTCACATATTTTTATTGTTGCATGTTATTTCTGTCTATAGCTCTTATTTTTTAATAAGCAGAGAGCATAAAAATAATATTTCAGTTTTTTCAAAACACTTGCACATCTATTTTAGGTACCTTCAAACCTTCTTTTATTATACCTATGGTAGTATCAATGCAAATACCAATATTAAATAAATATATGAGCAGCTCTCCTTTTCATTGTGTCCACATATCAAGACAACTTTTCTTCTTTTCACATTGTTACTTTCTCTGCTGCATCTCAGGTCCAAACAAGAGGACTTTCTCATTTTCCCACTGTTTCCCCTGCTAATGTTGCTGAGCCATGATTATTGAACCTGGAACCATAGTATCATGAGCTTGTATTTTTGAAACTTTATTTTCTTTACAATAATATCAGTAATATTTTTATATTTTGTAGTTTGTCTATACTAAGCTGGAGTCTCTCTGATTTATTAGAAAGCTAGCAGCATGGTTTATTTCTCAGATAATACAACTTTACACACAGTACAGTGTTCTGATAATAACAACCGAATATTCCCATGTTAGCAATGAGTGTTTCTTGTAAGGAATATAATTATAATAAGTTGGTATTGATGTATTTCAGATAGCAGTGTTTATCATATGTGCACACTTTGGATGAAAAGTATAATTCTGTTTAATAATAAGGTAAAGAGATTTTTAATTGCCTTTTAGTATAAGATAGTATAGAACATTTTGCTGTAGTCCATATAGCAAAACTATATGAACTAGATTCTACCTAGGATTCAGGAGGTGGGATCTAGTCCATATAATTTTGTTGACACAACATAAAATCTAAATATCAAATTACTTTGTCACTTCAGTTTCCCATTTGTGTAACATTTAAAATCACCGTGAATAATACCTCACCATGACTTTTTAGGACAAATGAGATTTTACAGTGTCATTGCCAACTATTCAGAACTTACTAATATAAAATGCTTTGTTTTCTAAAGAATGCAAAAGCATTTAAACTCCACTACCTTGTAAAATTACATGGCCACTATATTAGACTCATGATATTTTTAAGAAGTTAAATATACTGTAGAGTAGAGTTATATAACCGTAAATTGTCAAAGCCACTTAGTTCCATCCTATATTGATACATGAAATTTCATATATTAATTCAACCAATATTTACCACCTACTTTGTCTTAAACACTCTCCTAACTCTTGGGGGTACAAGGAAAATAGAAAAATAAGATATAGTCTCTCCTCTGAAGGATCTTACTGTTTAGTTGAGAGGCAATTAAAAAAAGTCTATAAATTATAGCATATCCTTACAGATGTTTTGGTAAGATAAAACTGGTATCAAGCAGGTTTAACATTAAAATCATTCCTTGTATTAGTAAGATTGCTGTGTTATATCCTTAGTCGTTTAGTCATGTCCGTCTCTGCGACCCCAGGCTCCTCTGTCCATGGAATTCTACAGGCAAGAATACTGAAGTAGGTAGCCATTCCCTTCTCCAGTGATATTCAAGTCAAACTGAGACCTCAGAGAGCACTTTCAGGAGGAGGATGTGCTTAAGCTGACTTCTAAAAAAAATGAGTGAGCATTAGTTAGAGCAAAAGAGAGTGATGAACCTATATAGCATCCCCATTAATTGGTTCATCATCAAGTCCTTATTTGAACAAGTCTTTATTCAAGCAGTAAGTACTTCATGAGGCAGCTGAGCTTGTTATGGGATACTTTCAGTTCTCAAAACCTCTTTCTTTTTAAAGTGGCTAGAATGACTTAAAAGCACAGCTTACATACCTTCAGCCTTGTTTTATCAAACTTAATTACCAAATTTGAATCTGTTTTGTGTTTACTGGATTTGAAATATAATTTCAAATTTTATTTATTTTATAATTTTAAAATATAATTATGATAGAATTGATGATGGAAAAAGGTAACCTGAAAGTTCTTCTGTATTTCCTAAAATATTATGTTTATACCACAGACAATACTGATACTTCAGAATTTCAGATCTTTTCCTGATCCATATATTCAAAATCTTATGTACTTTACCATGCTATTTCCTTTCATATATCATGAATATTTACTTTATCTGTTGTTTGTACTGAGGTAAACCTATAGCTAGTTCATTATTAATGAGTATCTAATTTTTTAAAAGTACAACTTGAAGGGATCTAGAAATTATGTGCTTCTAGTTTATTTTCTACCCCTCCATCCCAGTACATGGAACAAAAAAAGTTTTGTGGTTTACCTAAAGCTATAGGTATTTTGGAAGAGTACCCATGGGAGAAATAGTTTCCTCTGACCTTTTGTGTTCTGCCTTACAAGACCTACATGGACAATAATAGTGAGCCTCAAACCATGATCACAGAGAACCCTGCATTTCACCGCTAAAATCAATAGTCTTTCTAAATCATAAAAGAGAAGATAAAAACATGTTAATAGAAATTATTTGTTTGATTTCAAGTGTTTCTTTTATAATTTTCTCTTAAACTTGATGCTATTCGTTGCTTATCTGATATAAAACAAATGAAAAATGGTATAGATAAATATTTATAAAAATTCAAAAACAATAAAACTTACCTAGCATGAAATGTACTTTGT
Source organism: Antilocapra americana (assembly GCA_007570785.1). Taxonomy (NCBI): domain Eukaryota; kingdom Metazoa; phylum Chordata; class Mammalia; order Artiodactyla; family Antilocapridae; genus Antilocapra; species Antilocapra americana. The sequence continues at coordinate 12,814,902 of ML663562.1, read as the reverse complement.
GGATTTGTCTTTTTAAAATTATAGTTACCTTCCTACACTATTTTTAGAATTTCTTCTAGGAAAATAATTCCTGAACAATAATAGTAGGTTCATTGGTCTCCTACGAGAGTACTATGAGGTCTAGGTTTTTACCACCAGAGAAGTAGTGTTTAATAAATATTTATGGGATTGAAATAAATTATTTTCAAAACAATATTTTATTCTGTTCCTGTCACCATTTTCACAGACTTTTCTTAAATTTTTTAGTTACTAATCAAGATATAAGCAATTATTATCATTGAAAAGAAAAATGTGTGTTTAAAATAAAGACTTCTTATAATTAAATAACCTGTTACCAAGAGTGTAAAATCTACTTTTTAGTATTCTAAGTGGAAGGATATCTTCCTGGTATGAGTGGAATACCAGCTGTTGTGGGATAAGCCAATGATTTCTTGAGATCGTTGTCCTATTATCTATTGTAAAGATAGTAGATCTTTATCCCTATTACACTAAGAGAAATATCATCCTTGGGAAAAGAATTAGGTGAGTATCAGAAGAAGAATGTCCTAAAGGTTCTTTTGAAATAAAAGGCATTGAATTGACATCTAGAAAGATGGTACTTTTGTTAAAGAGGCTATAATAACTTATTTTCCCACTATTTTAAATTTCCTCATAGTCTGTTTATAATTCTTGCCCCAACAAGAAAAGGAAATGCCAACATAATTAGAAGAAAAAATTTTAATTTAGCATCACCATTAGAAAAAAATCTGTAATTCTTCTATTGTTGCTTAATTTTTGAGAAACTAAGTAGATTTAGATGGACTTATTAAACTTCGGAATCATATGTTTTCTTTATATCAAAGCATTCCAGTGCATTCTGTATATTTATATATATATATGTATTTTTCCCAACTGTCCATCAATTCAGTGTTTTATGAACACTTTTAAAAATACATAGCATTAATTCACATTATTATCCAAGTAAATGATTTATTCATAGATTTCTAATGAGTGAATTTTTACTTGATAAAAAACAAAACAAAAAAGTTTTCTCAGCTATGTATTTTGTTCTTGTAACTCTTTCTTAGGAAAATAATTAGATAAAAAATAACCTTTTGAAATAAACATCAAAATTTGCTAAATATTTGTCATGATTTAGACTTTTCATTGAAATGCTTTTATTTAATTTTGCAACCTCCATCCACTTTAATTTTTTCCACAAATAATTCAGTGTTTAGTTTAAACACAAATGACACCAATTCATCATTTATACTAATCCTATAACAACAAACAAATGGAAATGGAATAATCATGTATTTAAGAAAGTAGATTTTACTTTACAACTTCTAACAGTGGAACATGAAGTCTATGACTGTCCAAATGTCTAAATTCTTAGTAAAAGCTGTCAGGTTGGAAAACAATCACCTCATAAAATTTACTTTATATAACTCATGTTATAAGTGTTTTTTAAAAATGCGTATCAAAAACTCTTGCCAGTTTTTATGATCTTTCCCAAAGAGGAAGTGCAAAGCTTTGATTAAATGGATGACAGATGTTTTTTTTTCTTTTTTAATGCCATGAAGAAAGCATTGCAATACTTCTACAAACCTGAAATAATCAGTAGCCCTTCAGAGCAGTCTGTATACTCCACAAGAACATTTTTTGCTCCATATTCCCATTTTATTTCTGTTTATATATTAATTGATGTGTTAATCAAATAAATTAGAGGTGTCCATAGGTTTCCATGGAACTTAAGATGTTCTGTCAGCCAGCCCTTCATCTTGCCAAAGAGAAGCCTACCAGGATATTATGTTTTATTCAAAGCAGTCTAGTGACTGATGGAAGAGCCCGGATAAGAACTAGGTCTTTCTACCCTCAAGCCTGTGTTTTTTCCATTACTCCTTGTTTTCTTGTTTTGGTAGGTTTTTTAAAAGATTTTGGGGGGAAGTTTCGAGGGTAAATTATTCAGCAATTAATTTCTGATCGAATTAGGTTGTTTAAAATACTAAGCTAATTAGGTCACAGAAGTTTAGTTTATTTCTTACACCATTCTTCTGGGTTATTAATTCCATAGAAGGGAGAGTACCCAGTGTGTTCACTGATGAATTTCCAGATGCTTGTCCAATGTTTGGTTTGTAGTAGAATCTCTATATGTTGAATTATGAAGGCATGAACTTGAGCTTCCTATTTGGAGGCTCCCATGGCATTTGAACATTAACAGAATATCTCAGCAATTTTGTTCAGATTTACTCTGAAGTAAAATGAAAAAATTTTATGTGCATGAGATGGTTTTTTTATTCTAGTTATTTAATCTGGGGATTAATATCTTCCTTCCTGCTTATTACAGTGCTATTATTAGTATTAACATATATATTAATGTCATTTTCTGTTTTGGTAGGACAGAAGTAAAGTGTTCTAGACAGAAAAGATTTCAAATTAAATTCATGTTTGGCTAAAGTGAACTTCATTTCACTCAGTCAGCATTTGGTCCAGTTGCTAAATTTCTGAACAGTACTAAGCTAAAACTATTTTAAGTTTTGCTTAATTCTGTGTAGTAAAACAAAATCATTTAATCATTCCCTAATCTCCCCAAATTGGTACATCTTCCAGGATCATACAGTGACTAGGGTCCTTTTCTTCTCATCAAGTTACTGTTTTTTATACATACAGGAACTAAGCATACCTCCTCTATCTTCTATTAATTCTACATTAAACTAACATTTAAATGTTTTTTTTTATGATCTATTCATTGAGTAGCAAGGTAGATTCTCGTAGGACTTACAGTCTAGGGGATGGAGACAGATGAGATCATTTCAGGAAATCCCCTAGTGATCCAGTGATTAGGACTCAGCACTTTCACTGCCAAGGGCCTGGGTTCAATCCCTGGTCAGGGAACTAAGATCCCACAAGCTGTGCATCACAGCTGAAAAAAAAATTGTTTTTTAATCATCGTTTCAGGTTATATGTGCTATGAATAAAAATAAATCAGTGTTATAAACAATGACTATCATTTAGATAATGATCAGAAAAGATCTGCAAAGAAAGTGGCATTTGAACTGAGAACTATCAAGGATGACAGTGTGGTTTCTTCATAAGGAAGATTTTCGAGGTGTCTTATAGAAGAGTATTCATTAACTTGGTGTTCAGAGAGCTTCCAGGCTTATGAATCTGATTTCACCAGCACAGTAAGAGCAGATTCACTTCTCTGCAGTAGACTCACTTCATCTAAACTCAGGAGGTTAATTTATTTAACCAAAATGCAAAAATACAAAATGAAGAAATAATTACACAAAGTTCAGAATACTGAAAATCCTTATAGAAAAACTTTTCTTCCTGTAAACAGATAGATTCATGTGAAAAGCCAAGTAATTGTCTTAAAGATAATGGTAAACATGTTATTAGAACAAGGGAGTTATATGAATTGGGTATTTATACCTAATCTACCTACAACAGCAGGGATGTTTTTGCCAGTGAAACTGACTTATGTTGGCTGTATCTTTAGGCATCCATCCAGCCAGTGTATCTAGACTCTGGATCATTTCTTTTTAATAGTGAAGTATCATTTATTGAAAATAAAATGAAAGCGGATATCCTGTTCCAGCTAGAGTCTGGTACATCACTTAAACAGGTGATTTTCCTTAGCTTGAATTTTTCTGATGTTCTCATTGTTTTACTTTTGTTATTATATTACTTTATGTCATCATAATAAGAAAAATACATTTGAAAGAATAACGATACATGAATGGGTCATTTTGATTGAATCTACTTTTATGCTCCTTCCCTCTGTACAACTCAGACCTTACCATCCCCACCCCACCCACAGTTTTTTGATGCCCAGAACTTATTCTCCTATTGACATTCTGTTTTTCAATATGTTAATACCTTCAATCATAATACCCTGTATGGTTACATTAAATACTTAAGGACCTGAAGAGCCATTCTTCTTTTACATATTCTGATTTTTTCCATTCTGTTTTGATTATATTTTTTAATCTATTAGAGAATTCTATTTTGTACTACCAAATATATGGGGAAAGCATTAAACCTGGCATATACTCATAGTGTTTATGTGTACCTAGTTGAAAATGACTCAGGATCAGAGCTTATGTAGAAAAGTGTAATTCTCAACTTACTTAAAAATGTACATATTTCACATTATATAAATAATAAATGATATAAATACTTTTAGCTCTATACTTCTGCTGTCTATTCTGAGTCTTTGAAAGTCTTAGTCTCTCAGTCATATCTGACTCTTTGCAACTCCATGGATTGTAGCGCGCCAGGCTCCTCTGTCCATGGGATTTCCCAGGCAAGAATACTGATGTGGGTAGCCATTCCCTTTCCCAGGGGATCTTCCTGACCCAGGGATCAAACCCAGGTCTCCTGCATAGCAGGCAGATTCCTTACCATCTGAGCCACCTTAGGGTTCAAAACTGAAAACATGCTAGGATACCTTATGAAATGCTAATGGAGATTAAAGTTCATGTTTGTTGCATGCCTCAAATTTACTAGAGGTAATTCCATACAAATGTCTAGTCCATGAAAAACCATATGTATTCAGTTTCACTGTCAAATCTCAGTCTTTTTAACCTAAATTCCCCTTAGTTACCTTTAACCTTAAAACATTATTTTCCATCAGTTTAACAATCATCATGACTCATTGTTTCAGTTGAAGTTAGCCTAAATAAAAGTAGTGTCTGGATTTGGCCTTCAATTCAGCTTCAGTTTTCCAAATTCTCTCAACTGTGTTGATTTAGGAAGAAAGAAAAAACATACTGTCCAAAGAAAGACTGATTGTGTTCTAAAGAACAGAATCAGGGAAGAACACACACACAGAGAAAGAGGGAGAGAGAAAGGCACACAAGAGAGAAGAGAGAGGAAATAAAACACGTTCAAGTATGTTTTAAGGTTTATTTTGTGTCCAGCATTTTTTGGCTGATGCCTTACTTCATTTTTGATAGTCTACCTGAATTCATCTCCCTTCTTCTCTTTTTAAACATTTAAAGGTAATTTTTAAATTACTTTAAATTCAGGAGAATAGTGGGTAATACAATTAACCTGTTTCGTATCCCCTTTTATTTTCTATTAGAAAAAGGCAGTCACAGCTGTTTTGAACAATCAGACCTTGTGAGTTTGCATGTTTTCTTTGTTTCCATGTGTTTTGGCGTTATCTGTTAGTAGCAGTTATGTGTTAGCAGTATCATAGCACATAGATTAGGAAGAGGCAGCCTTTAGCCTCATGGTTAGTTGGCCAGAGTGGAGATGAGAGGTTTTTTTTTTTAATTCTTCAAAGCAGCAGCAGAGATTTCCACTAAAGCAGAAAGGACAGAAAGTACAGATAGCTGAGCTTCTTATTCTTCCTTAGGTAAGAAATCTTACCTTTGGTGCCTTGCCCTCTATCCAAAACAAGGATACTGCTATCTCGGTCTTCATAGGATATTTGAGCTCTAGGATGTCACCAGGTGAATATGACTGGCAAAATCAGCTAACAGAATAAAAATGGTTAATAATCACAAAATGAGCTCTTCTATTTCAAAAGAGTAGTGCCACCATTCTCTCCTGACTCTTCCTTCCCTTTCAGAAATTACTTCTTCAACCTCAGGCACCCAACCCTAAGTCATGTTTAGGTTGAGAATAGAGGCTTTTACTTCCCTGCTGTCTCCTGGCCCTTACTGAAACACATTATCTTATCATGCTGGATTCAAGTTTTAAAACACCACTTTTCTTATTTTAAAGTCCTGTTTAAAACACTTCTGTGTCTGTATATTGTTCACTCCATCAAATGCAGACTCTTACCACCTTCCCAGGGCCTCCCAAATATGATCAAATCAATTGCTTTTTATGTTTCAAACACCTACCAATAATGCCAAGTAGAACTTCTGCACTTATTCTGTACACTTGTTTGTTCTACCTCCTGCTTTTGTTCTCCTCTGCTGATTTAAAATAAATTCTGCCTCATTTAAGAGGTTTGGACTAACCTTAGCTCTAGTATATTTCTTTCTAATTTTTTTTATAGCATTCAAATCCAGGATCACTTGGTTAGTATTTATTTTTTCCTTGTGGTTTATGTATATCAGCATTCTTAATTTTTCCCGCCTGGCTATAAAATCCATATTAAAAACAAAACAAAAAAAAACCAGGGACCAGGTACTTAAAATCATCTTTTCAGATTTGTACAAAATACCCAACAAAGCACTGAATATGTAACTTACTTTTTTGACTTTTTGGGAGTTTTATAAATGGCGTAATCTGTAGTCTTTTAATAAGGAAACTCAAAATTCACTTTAAAAATTAAGGAAAATGAGTATTAATTCTGTTGACACAAAGCAGTTAGGAATTAATCAGATTTTAACGGAATAATGCAATTTTAGGTGTGGCTATTTAATATATAAAATAAACAGTATCAAAATTTTTCCAATGTAATATATACTATCAATCTTTACTAGCAATAAAAACTTTAAAAGTTTTGTCAATAGATTCTAAAAAAAAACAAACATTGATTTGGGGAAGGATGCTTGGATTATCATGTTATCAATTAATACTATCTAACATTATCTTTAAACTAGAACATGAACACACACACAAGCACACGCATACATAGAATTCTTCCCTAATTAAAACATAACATGTTAGGATGTTAAGTTATTTACCATTATATTCACACATGTATCCTGGTGGGTTATAGTCCATGGGGTTGCAAAAAATAGGACATGACAGAGTGACTGATGGCACAGGCATGTGCATACATAATTATGTATGTTTATGTCTATGTATGCATATATATATATATATTTGTGTGTGTGTGTGTATATATATATGTATGATCATATATTAAAGACACAAGGAAAACTTCTGAGAAATTTCTAAGAGCTCTATGTTTGAAATCAAAAAATGCCAGAAAGCTGAAATAGTTAGAAGTCCCCATGCAATTAATTTTAGGCCAGTATTTATTACTCATAATGTACTTTGCTTCAATCTCAGAGAAAAATAATTTCATCATAAGGACTAAAAGTAGTTTTAGCAGATAATATGAATATATCATAGATATGCATATTAAAATCACAGATATCTTTGTACTAGTCCAAGAATGTAAAAGCTCAAAATGAATGTGTTTATTTTTTAATTTATGTACTAATGTTTATTAACATTAATTCTACTTGTTCAATTATTTTTGTTATTTGAATGTAGGCAAACACTAGGTAGCAAGTATCACAAGTTTTAGATGGCTCTAAATTAGACCCTTTAGCAGAAGTAAAGTCAACTGATTTTGTTGGACTCAGTTGATTATGTAATGAGTGTATCCCTCCTCATTGCAGTGATTACTCTTGAACTTGTTCTTGTGGCTATAGCATGAAAAGGAAAAAAAAATCAACATTTTTCAAAATAGCATATTAAGGCTTCTGTGAGGTGATAGTATTATTAAATGATAATTTATGAAAGTTGTCATTTTGTAATTGAGGCACATGAGTTAAACAATAGTCTTCAGTATGGAAAAGTTTTACTGTAAGACTGCTGAAAGCAGTAAAGCTACACAGTGGTCATCACTTGGGATGATTTCACTAGTAGTTATTTTCTTAGGTAGAATGACTCAAAAATCTTACATTTCTTACATTAATGTAGACTTTACACTCATCTAACCATTTTGATCTGAGATGATTTGTTCTCATTTTTCTTTATTTTTTGCAGGGGTAGTTACCCTCAGTACCCCAGTTTCAGACACCAACTTCATATCTGCTTTCATAAACCATTTATTTATTTTTATTAAACAAATGATGATTATTTATTTAATAAGTAAATAATAATATATCAATTTCATAAATTATATTGCTTGCAGCATGCAGGATCTTTAATTGTGGCATGTGTGCTCTAGTTCCCTGCCTAAGGATTGAACTCGAGGCCCCAGCTTTGAGGGTGTGGAGTCTTAGCCACTGAATCATGAGGCAGGTCCTTGATAAACCATTCAGACATTTTTTTGGCCTTGAGCCTAACCACTCTCTTTTGGAAAAGACCCAATACTCTCTCTGTCCCTCTCTCTCCATTGCCAACCTTCCTCTTTCCCTCTAAATCTACAACTCAGGATAACAGAGCTTCTAGTACAAGGTCACTGCACAGGACCCTGCATACAATTTAGCTTTCCCAACTCTTCCTTCTAAAAGAGGGAAATTTATCAATCTGATTATGTCGATTCCCTGCTTAAATCCAAAGCCTTGTTATCTCTTCCTTATGGTACATATGCCCTTGGAGGAGAGCATGACAACCCACTCCAGTATTCTTGCCTGGAGAATCCCCATGGACAGAGAAGCCTGGCAGGCTATACTCTATGGTCCATGAGGTTGCAGAGTTGTACACGACTGAACGACTATGCACAAGGTATTCACGATTCTTTATGGTCTGCCTTTCTAGTTTTAGCTCTCTCTATTTTTTTATATCCATCTTAACGCCCTAAACATATCACACTTCTTTTGGTTTCCTGAGCATGCTGAGCTCTCTCTTGTTACCCTCCCCTTTTCCATATTGCCTCCCCTGCCTGGGTGATAAAGTCCTCTTCAGTCACATGAAAGACTCCTCTTAGTTCTCAAAATTTAGCTCAGGTAACCTAGTTTTCCTTTGTAGACCTCCTCACCTTAGTACCCTTTCTTCCCTGAGTTGAACAGCCTCATTTTGGGAGCATTCTGAGCATTCTTCTGTCACTGCTTCTGGTACAGTGATAATTTATGTTTCTAATTTATAAGCATTTTTAGGATGGGGAATGTATCTTTTTATCTTTGTATCCACAGTACATAGGACAGTACTAGTGCACAGTGGGCATAAAATGAATATTTGTTATTTAAGTTAGTGAACAGCAGGCATGCCTGCTCTCAATTCTTAATTCATGTTGATTTTTGAAGAGATTATAAAAATTTGCAATATTATGCCCCCAATTGGTTTTTTTAGAAAAATGAAAGCAAGTGGAAAACTTACTTATTCTCACCTATATGTGCATAATATATAATGTGTAATTAGTCTTTTACTTGAAATCAATAAGGAGAGTTACATTTAAACTGGATTCAGATTCTAAGTCAGTAGGAAGGATGGAATTAACACTTGGAAATACCTCGGAACTTGCCACAGTGAAGACCATCCCACCATCATCATGTGGTCGGCACACCAAACCACTGCAGCGTGTGGCTGTTGGTTTGGTTGAGCCTCATATGAAGTTGTTGACTTGAGTTTTGTATTGAATGAAAAGTTTGTGCCTTTAAACATGAAACCAACTTTGGGCAGAAAGAGATCCTCAAACTTGGAGAGGTAAACAGGAGCTGAGACCAGCTAAGGGATCAATCATTTGTCATGTATCACCTTACTCAGTGCAGTTTATCGACAGCAGTGACAAACAGTATCATCTGCCTTACCTAAATTGTTACTTTTAATTTACTGTTTTTTTATAGATGAATTTAGATGAATTAAATATGTATATAATGTGACTCCATAAGAAGGGAAAGAAAGGGAATTTTCTGCTCAATTTATCCAACTAATTGTCATAATTTTATAAATCCTTCAGAGAATATGCACATGTAGATACGTTAAATGTACATGTAACAAGAAGTTATGTAAGTGTATGTACATATATAATGCAATTTGGGTACAGAAGCAGATGTTATGGTTATTAGTTATATCTCTGTAACATAATGGATGCCTTCAAAAGGAGACTAAATTCATTCAAAATTAGGGAAAATGTAAGCTCAAACTCATTTAAAGGACAAGAAAATTAAATGACTATTAGTTTTCTGTAACCTATGCTGTTCTGTACTTCTTTACTTAATATATTTAATTAGAGATAATAAATATAGTCCTGCCTATATCTATAGTATAACTCTTTTGATGTATAGCATCTATGGGAGATAATTAAGAAACTAGGATAATGCATATTTATCATTTTATGCCTTAATTATCAGCAACTTGAAAAATGGTCTTCCCATGGGGCAATAACTTCCAAATCATGCGTAAAACTTGAGTCATATTAAAGCAAAGAAGGTCTCTAAGAATCTGGCAGAAATTCCTATACTCATTTATTCATTCAACAGTTATTTGCACGTGTGACTAACATATGCCAGGCTTCCATGTAGGAAACAGAAGTACATAATGAATGAGAGAGCTAAGTCCTCAGTTCTCCTATAGTTTATATTTTAGTGAAAAGGGAGATTAAATGATTTTAGTGATAAATACTATAAAAAATAAAGGACATTGGGTAGAAATTGACTAAGAGATAATAGGGTTATATAGATTTAGATGAAATGTAAAAAGGCCTTTCTGGAAAGGTGAGATATGAGTTAAGATGTTAATAAGAGAAGGTATCTGTTAATGTGAAGTTTTTGGAGAAGATGACCAAAAAAAAATAGTGAACAGTGGAGCCACACATGAATGAGCCTGAACTTGGCTAGTTGAAGTATAAAGATGGCCATGGTGACTAGTGCATGGTGGGAAGAGTAGTAGAACATGCCTCCAGAGAAATAAGTGAATCACTGTGGACGGTGACTGCAGTCATGAAATTAAAAGATGCTTGCTCCTTGGAAGAAAAGTCATGACAAACCTAGGCAGCATATTAAAAACGAAAGACATTACTTTCCCTACAAAAAGGTCCGGATAAGTCAAAGCTATGGTTTTTCCAGGAATCATGTATGGATGTGAGAGCTAAACAGTAAAAAATGCTGAGCACCAAAGAATTGATGCTTTTGAACTCCGGTGTTGAAGAAGACTCTTGACAGTCCCTTGAACTGCAAGGAGATCCAACCAGTCAATCCTAAGGAAAAGCATCCCTGAATATTCATTGGAAGGACTGATGCTGAAGCTAAAGCTCCAATACTTTCACCACCTGATGCAAAGAGCTGACTCATTGGAAAAGACCCTGATGCTGAGAAAGATTAAAGGCAGGAGTAGAAGGGGACAACATAGGATGAGATGGTGTGATGGTATCACTGACTCAATGAAAATGAGTTTGAGCAAACTCCACGAGATGGTGAAGGACAGGGAAGCCTGGAGTGCTGCAGTCCATGGGGGTGTAAAGAGTTGGACATGCCCGAGCAACTGAACAACAAAAGCTTGTAGAAACTTGTAGCCTCTGGTAAGAGATATGGGTGTTATTCTAAGCCTCCAAGTAATCAGGGATATCCTTGAAAATTCAAAAGTCATTACCATCAGTGCTCCAAGTGGTATTGCATTGTTGTTGTTGTTCAGTCACTAAGTCATGTCCAACTCTGTGATATAATGGACTGCAGCACACCAGGGTTCCCTGTCCTTCTCTAACTCCCTGAGTTTGCTTATCAAACTAATGTCCATTGAGTTGGTAATGCTATCTAACTGTCTCATCCTCTGTCACCCTCTTCACCTCTTGCCCTCAATCTTTCCTAGCTTCAAGGTCTTTTCTAATGAAAAGACCTTTCCAGTGAAAAGGCTCTTTAGATCAGGTGGCCAAAGTATTGGAGCTTCAGTGTCAGTCCTTCCAATGGATATTCAGGGCTGATTTCCTTTAGGATTGACTGGTTTGATCTCCTTGCAGTCTGAGAGACCCTCAAGAGTCTTCTCCAGAACCACAATTGGAAGGCATCAATTCTTAGGCACTTAGCCTTCTGTATGGTCCAACTCTCACATCTGTACATGACTAGTAGAAAAACCTTAGCTTTGACTATACACGGACTTTTATCAGTAAAGTAGTCTCTGCTTTTTAAGAGGATGTTTAGATCTGTCAAAGCTTTCAAGAAGCAAGCATCTTTTCATTTCATGGCTTCAGTCACCTTCTGCAGTGATTTTGGAGCCCAGGAAAATAAAGTCTGTTACTATTTCCACTTTTCCCCATCTATTTTCCATGAAGTGATGGGACTGGATGCCATGATCTTAGTTTTTTGAATGTTGAATTTTAAGCCAGCTTTTTTTCTCTCTCCTCTTCTACCCTCATCAAGAGGCTCTTTAGTTCCTCTTTACTTTCTGTCATTAGAGTGGTATCATCTACATATCTGAGGTTGCTGATATTTCTCCTGACAATCTTGATTTCAGCTTGTGTTTCATCCAGCCCAACATTTCACATGATGTCCTCTGCATGTAAGTCAAATAAGCAGGGTGACAATACATAGCCCTGATGTATGCTTTTCCCAATTTGGAACAAGTCCATTGTTCCATGTCTGGTTCTAATTGTTGCTTCTTGACCTGCATACAGATTTCTCAGGAGGTAGGTAAGGTGATCTGGTACTCTTATCTCTTTAAGAATTTTCCACAGTTTCTTGTGAGCCACACAAAGACTTTAGTGTAGTCAATGAAGCGGAAGTAGATGTTTTTCTGGAATTCCCTTGCTTTCTCTAAGATCCAATGGATGTTGGCAATTTGATCTCTGATCCTTCTGTCTTTTTCAACTCAGCTTGTACATCTGAAAGTTCATGGTTCATGTACTACAGAAGCCTAGCTTGAAGGATTTTGAGCATAATCTTGCTAGCATGTGAAATGAGCACAGTTGTACAGTAGTTTGCACATTCTTTGGTATTCACTTCTTTGGAATCAAAATGAAAACTGACCTTTTCCAGTCCTGTGGTCACTGCTGAGTTTTCTAAATTTGCTGACATACTGTGTGCAACACTTTAATAGCATCATATTTTGGGATTTGAGATAACTCAGCTGTAATTTCATCACCTCCATTGGCTTTGTAGTAATACTTCCTAAGGCCCACTTGACATCACACTCAATTCTATTTGTAGTGTCATTGTTAGTAGGGTTGGTGAGTCAACATGGTTACTAGATAAGAGTGCAAACCTTGAAGTATGAGTTTGAATTCCTCACTAAATGTGTGTCCTTTAGAAATGACTTAACTTTCTCAAGCTCAGTTTTTGCTGTAAAACAGACAATAATAATAGTATTTACCTCTTAAGATATTTGAAGAATTAAATGAGATAATTGCATAAACTATCTGTGTGGTACATATTAAATAGTCACTGAATATAAAATATTTCATTGTTATAATAACCAAAATAGAGAAGAGGGAGCAATGCCTAATATGGCTCTAAAATGGGAGATACTCATGATACTAGGAGCATTTGTTTGATTTAAGACTTCAGAGTTATCACTTTGTTCTTGTAATTGTTATCAATGTTATGTAAGTTCATCCTAACTTTTACAAAAGCCAAGTCTCATGAGGTTAATTCTGGTTGGCATATGTACAAAAAGAGACAGGTAGCTGTGTTCTGCATATTTTAAAAGAGCATCACTGGGGAAAATCTTGCTATAAAGTCATGTGTTCAGATTATAGATGTATCCCAGAAAATGATTTCAATAATTCAGTATTTTGCTGTGTAGATTGTATAGTATTATATTCTTCAGATTTTCTGTGGTTGGCTGGCATAACATTCCAGTAATTTTTTTTTCTTCAGAGAAAATGACCTAAAGAACAAGTCTCATGAAAAATAGAGGACCTCTCAACACACAGTTATTCTTCTCCTTAGTGTAATATAATGTGAAGACTTTCTCATCTCCCTTTGTTTCTTCTCTTTGCCATGTTGATACTGTCATGGTATAATTATAATAGTAACCAAAATATTAATGATATGTCATTTTTAATTTTTGGAGAAAAGAAAGGAAATGAAAATATTATTTTTCAGTTCCAGTCTTTCACATTACTCCAAACTTTGAAACTCATAAGATAAATATTCAAGCTAATTTCATTTATGATTATAGACAAAATGTTTGTAAGACTAGAGTTTATTTTCTTGCCCTCTTTCTTACCATTGTCCAGCTATAGGGTATCAGTTTGCTTTAGAGAGTATACATATACACACCCAAGTTCCTGCTTAGAGTTGTTAGTTCTAGAATTCTGCTTAATAAAAAAATTTCTCCAGTTGCAGGTTTATTCACAATGGCAGTAGAAGAGGACCAAGACGATGATGTGGTTGATGAGGATGAGGCAGAAGCTGATAGCAGCCATCCTCTTATCAAGCCCTTAATACATCTTAGACACTGTAGTAGTGTCTTACCATGTCTCTCGCTATTCCCTATAAGGCAAGCAGGCATGCCGACTTCACTTTTAAAAATGAGCAAACTGAAACTAATTAAATACCTTGCTCGAAACTACTTGTTAATGAAGAACAGAACCAGCAAACCTAGTTCTGACTCCAGTTTTCTTCTCCCTGGACTACACTGGTGGTGGTGGTTTAGTCCCTAAGTTGTGTCTCACTCTTCTGTGACCCCATGCACTGTAGCTCGCCAGACTGCTCTGTCTGTGGGATTTCCCAGGCAAGCATACTGGAGTGGGTTGTGTTTCCTTCTCCAGGGGATTTTCCCTACCTAAGAATCGAACCTGAGTTTCCTGCATTGGCAGGTGGATTCTTTGTCACTGATGGACCAGTAATGAAACTGATCAATAGCCTTATTCATCTTGATTGTTATTAACATCTTAATGTTGTATAATGATATTAAGGTTTTGTATTGACTTTCCTGGCTGACATCTTTGTATCTCTAAAACCTGCCAAAATGCCAAAACTCACCTTTTTTTTTTTTCTTTTTCAATGATCAGCAGCAAGTTCTGACTTACTGAATGTCCTGGTAACGGTGAAAGGGTTACACAGAATAGTTATATTGACAGCTTACAGTTTTGATATTCTGAATAGACCCATACTTTCTATACACACTGCCACTGGATTTGGTGATCAAATTACTTCTGGTCACAGGTAAAGGTAAAGAAATTAAAAGTATTTATGCTTTTAAATATAAAATAATCAGAATAGTCATGCTTAAAACTTTTTGCTAGAATTAATAATGATTTAAAAAGGAAGCCCGTGGTAGAGTTTAGAATGTTGGATATTCATATCACACTCATGAGTTGCAAAAATAAGATTACCCTCTTTACGAGAATCGCCTTTCTGTTACTTTTGCTTGGAAAACAGCTAAACACAGAATATGCTCTTTAAATGAAGATTGGTATTATTATTAATAAGTCACCCAAACATGAGAATTCTTGCATATACTGATTTGCTTTAAGACACAAAAGATTGTTATGAACTCTTGTCACTCACTGAGCTGCTTGAAAGTTGGTTATTTGAACCGTAAATCACTTATAAAGATGGAAGTGATGATGAGGATGGGGGATACGGAAAGCAATGATGACAAGCACCTAAAAATATCGTATTGAGACACTTAGAGTTAATTTAATACCTTCAATAGCCCCATATGGTGATATGTTAGATTTATATTTATTTTACTGATACTGAGGGGCAGGAGGTTAAGTAACTTTACAAGATGTTTAAGCTTATAAATGAAGGAAGTGGACCCTGGCTACAAAATCTTAGCTCTTAATACACAACTCCACATAGATTTTTGCCAGAATTAAAATAATCATATGTAAAGCACTTAAAAATTAACACCACTTAAGCTCTCAATTAATAGTTGTTAGCTATTATCATTATAATCTATGATTATATAAAAAGTATTCATTGTGAGTTTAGAAGTAAATTTCTTTCTTTATAGATTTTTTTAAAAAATCTCTAAATATTTGAAGATGTAAAGATTTTGCATGATATCACTAATTCTTGTTTTTAACCAATTTTTTGTTATTAAATACTGATTTTTATATAATCCAATGTGCGCCACATATTTATAAAAGGAATCTGTATTGCTGATTTTAAAGATAAAAAGCTCAATGGAGAAATAATTTTACACTGTGTATTATACCAGTTTACACGAGCTTAAAGTAAAAATAGAAGGCCAAAGATGGAGGCATCAAAAAAAAAAAAGCCCACTCCTTCCTAACTACTTGTTATTCCTACTGTTTCTTTTATCCTGTTTATTGAGTTGAAGATACTAATTCGAGAATTCCAGGTCTGTAGATATTTAGGAAAAGTACTTGAAAATTCTGTTTCTATTTTTTATTTCCATCGCAACCACTGTATATAAAGGCAGGCATGCAAAAATGCTGGAAAAAAATTGTAGATCTTCTTGAACTTTGAGAAAAATGTCCATTTTGGCAAAGGGGGGAGCACATGGTTGGATAAATTTATACGTGCACCTCAAATTTGGGTGCTGGTATGAGCTGCCAAAGTTCAGAATTTTCACATTTTTAATATACCAAGGTGGGTTAAAACAGCCTATTAGTATAAGGAGTATTTTTGAAACTGTTGACATTTGGCTACTGTTCTTTCATCCACTGTTCTGTAGTCTTGACAGAAACTTGGTTTAGCTTGCAGAGAGAAAGTGCAAGACAGAGAAAGGTGTCTATATGAAATGCCTCAGAGAGCCGCAGAACTCCTGTATGGCAACATTTAGGCATTGAGTGTGACACGGTATTAACCTTTTTAATGGATGTGTGTAATAAAGTGACATGTAAATGGAGCACAAGGGGAGATATGACACTATATCTGGAAAAGGATAAAACAGTTGGTTGAATACTGGGCTATTATAGCAGTTTGCAAACCTTGGATAAACTCAGTCAGCGGTTGTATAATTGGTTATTCAATCCCGACCCTTGTTCACAGCTCAAAGCCAGGAACACTGAGACCTGTTGCCAATTTGAGTGAATATAGTGACTGTACTCGGCCGGGGCCTAGCGCTGGAGCCAGGCCTTTTCCTGTGGGCTGGTTTCCACCATGTCTGGGACTGGCTCAGTGACAGTGGGTCTTTTGTTGTGAAAGGCTGGCTGGTACTCCCCTCCTTTGCAAAATGTCTAACAGCTACACAAATATAAGAAAATAGGAAAAGAGACTGTAGCTTTTCTCTTAGCCAGTTAATGTGGAGTTAGTTTTCCTTTCTTTCTTTTTCGTTCTTTTCTCTTGTTGTTCCGTTTTGGGGAAAGTTTGAGTTAAGTAAATAAACAAAAAGAGTGGTATTAAAGCCTGCTTCTTGATAAGAATTGAACCTTGACAGTCTCTGATTAGAATCTGTGTGGAAAAAATGTACAGTCATTTGATTCACAAAAATTAGTTTCTAAATAAGATATTTTTACTTTTCCTCCTTTCTCCTATGAGCATGTAGGTACTGAGAAGACTTTTTTTTTTTTTTTAACTGACTGTCTCTTCCATGGCTGAAAGATAGAACATGTTTATAAACCTGTTCATGTATTTAACTTTAGGAAATAAGCACCCCACCTTTCCTTCCCAAACACTCTGGTGAGAGGCCAACAGACTAACCACTTACTGTTTCTAGTCTAGTAGAATTTTAGAAATAAATCACTGGAGATTTTGATTTGAGTGTGTGGTACAAGGAATGCCCAGTCTTCGTACAGTGCCCAATTCATAAAGGAATCTGTTACAAGCTTGTAGTATTTGCCAGTTAGGTGCTGTTTACTGATAGGGGTGACGGTTCCCAGCTGCAATCAATTATGCTTCCATTATTTCTGTTGTTTAAACATGCTTTGGAATACCAGTTCAGAGGATTTTTACAAAATGCATCTAAGTTCGAAAGCAAAGCAGAGAGCATGTTAAAAAGAAAACCCAAGTACACTGGAATTGGAGAATTTTTTTCTCAGAGTATTTATCATCTCTTTGCCACCCCCCACCCCTTCACCCTCCTGTTTCCACCTCACACACCCAAGCATTTAGAAAATCACACACACAACCCATAGTGTTTGATTTAATGCAGGGTTGCAATTCAATCAAGAGACTGCTGAGGTCATATAATATAAATGGCTACAGTACTTCTTGGCTCAGTTATAGCCTTGATCATTCAGAGCTTTGTTTTTGTTAATTGAGTAACCCCCTGCTGGGGAGAGAGCTCCTAAATATTTTGGATGATGTGTCACTAAAAAGAATTTAGAGACTAGAAGGTAGTGGTCTGGAGGGGTGATTGTCGGAGGAGGTGAGTTTCTGCCATGGACAAGGGAAAAGAAAAGAGGTTGTTCTGAAACCGTGACAGGACAAAGAAAAGAGAAGCAAATTGTTTTTGAATAGAAAATTAATCATTGAAAAGGGACTGGCTATTGTGAAGCAAACATAAAAATAGAGGGAGCATTTAACTTGAAATATATGAGAAAAAGTGCTATAGAAACTCCAGTGGAGGCCTTTAATGGAAAATACACCCGGCCATCTCATTATAAGTACATCCCTGGGAGCCAAGTGTTACGAGCATTAGTAAGAAGGTGGTATTATAAAAAAAAAAAAATTGATTATAATCAAGCTTAATGTATTTGCAGCTTAATAAAAGTATTGTATGGAGGTAGTGAGTATCATGGCATAATACAGACCTCTAAGTATTGGATTGTTCATAAGTATTGTATTTCATAATGTTAATCTGTGGAGGCCTTTACTTCCTGATGGGAAAATAGAAACCTGTATTGGTAAAGAGAAGATCACAGAAGTGTAGACCGGCCCCTATTAACCTCAGAAAATACAATTCAACATATATCTTATCATCTTAATCTCCCCAATATTTTTCTAGTTTGTAAGACAATATTGCATATAACAAACAGATGTCTCCCCTAGGTCACTGTTTGTAATTTAGTAAATTGTAGGTGTCCAACTGGAGAGCCTAGAGCTGCTGGCAAAGTATGAATGCTTGAGATGCCTCATTAATTTAATGTAGGTAAGAAGCTGGTGGGCTTAAAGGATTTGGTAGCAGCCCCATAGAGAACTACCTAAATGAATTCACATAGTGTGGAATAAACTTTTTTTTTTCCTATGATTTTTTTTTCCCCTCCGTGCTGTGAAACCCTCACTGATCATTATTTTTTAGGCACTTTATGTGTCATAACAAAAACAGAAAGGCTGAAATATGTATGAAAACACGAGTTTCAATTAAACGTAAATCAAGTATTTTTTAAGGTGTTGGTTTTTAGTCTTTGTACAGCTTCGTTTGGCACATAACCACGTGTTTTGAGATTTGGCTTTTGGCTGCTTTATCATTTTGAGGGTGCTGCACTATAAGCTGAACAATCTGCTAAGAAGAAAAGAGAGGGAAGTAAATAAGCCAAGTTCTACATATAGAACTATGGACTAAAATGATTTGACACCTAGTATATAATAGGAAAGCCTATTAGATTATATATCCACTTTAATATACTTCATTCATTTTGGAAATATTCTTATCAATAATGTAATCCTCTAATTAAACAAAGTAATTTCTCTCTTGTTATTTGGTAGCTGCTGTGGGACAAAGATGTATTTTCCTGCTTTAGAAAAAGAACACTTTCTTTTATTTTTTTAATTCCACAACCATATATTTTAAGGAGATAATATGCCCCTGTCTAGTAATAAAGATTTATTTGGATGCTTACAAATTTATTGCAGGGACTTTAAAGTTTAGTTTATCAAATTTATTGCAAAAAATTATTTGCTTTCTGCAAATAAGATTATAAGCAGCTACCACACTTAAGACTTTTTTGGAATGCTTGAAATTTAACTGAAGATCTTGACTCCTTTCATTGGAGCAGTTTAATTTGTGAGGCTTATATGTGCATTTCTAATTTAGCGTAATTTTAACAATGTTTTATCTGAATCATATTCCTAGAATAGTTACTAGATTTTTCCAAATAGTTGAGGGCAGTAAAGGCTTTTTGAAACCTTCTTCAGTATTCGTCCCAGTGTTCCCTTTGGATGGAAGATCTGATGTTCAACAACAGAGACCCTGTGGGGCTTAAACATACTTGGCACCTTTTTGTGAGAACTGAGATAGCAGGTTCCTGGGGGGTTTCAATTCCCTCAGGGAAAATTCTCAGAGGTATAAACACTTTCAAATTTCTGACATGTGGAACACAGACATTTGTGGCTTTTGAGAGACCATTCCCAAGTTTATAAAAGCTTGCTCTCTGACCCCCGGGTCAGAAAATTGGATGGTCTGTCATTTTACTGGATTCATCCATCCTTTTGTGATAAAATTTTGACCTATATCTTAGTTTTTAAACTAAGTTTCATTATACTTCACCAAAATCTCTAGGCTGCTTAAATCAGCTTTTCACTATCTTTTTTTTTTTCATTCTTTTAGATCAGTAACTCATTAGGAAAGCATGGGATACACGACATAGTATGGTGGACAGTCTGTGCCCTTTTACCGCACCCCCCCACCACCCAATTTTTCTCCTCAAATACATTTCTAATGAAATAAATAAGTTCAAATTATATATAAATATTATACTAATTTGACTAAATATATATATATGAAAGATAAAGATTCACATGATATGCATTTCTGTCTACCATTTATTACATATATGAGACTTAAGTTCAGTGATGACTTCTGGATAGGTGAGCACAGGAGAAAGAGGACGGTTTAATGGCACGCTCTCTGGTTTTTCCTCTTCTCTCTCTCCCTGCATATGTCATTACTCTTTCAAAAGTTTATGTGAGAATGTTCTTCTCTCAGTTATCCAATGTAAGACATGATCTATAGGTGTTATTGATTGGTGTTTTTAAGAATGTAGAAAGAATAAGTAGGCAAAAGACCGTGGTGCTGTAGATACCCATGTTAATTACATCCAAAGTATAGATTATATATTCTACCATTGATACCATTTCCAGGATTTGTGAATTGTTGTCCTGCCATTTTTTTTAATTAATAATGAATATTATCCCATTCTTTCTTCTCTCATTTGGCAAATTACTTGAACATCATTCCACCTTCTTTTTAATCCTACCCCCTCAGTTCTCAACCATTCCAGAGGGATGTGCTTGTCATTTGACTGACACCACAGGAGTTCCTCTCTTTGCCACTTATATTACGTGTGTAGTACATTATATGAAAGAATAGATATGTATTTCTACCATGTAGTAATGTGGTTCATGGTCCCTTATTAAAGACTTTAAACAAAAATTTTCTTCACAATGCTACACTAATAATTCTTCATTTCCCCTCTTTTTAATAAATAAAATGTATATCAGTTCCTGCTAGTTCATTATTGCATTTTACTGTAGGTCTCTTTTTCCTTTGAGATGCTGTATTTCTTTGAGTTGTAACATAGAAAAGTATTGGAATATGGAATGGTTTTAGTTAATAATGTTTAAATTATCACTCAAATGACATTTTGGTGTTAGTAAATGATTTTTTTTCCATTTCAAAAAAGAGTTCTATAGATTCTACTTTTTCTTCTTCACTTGAAAAAAGTTTTCAAGTGTCTGAAGATTTAGTGGAATATTTTTATACGTATTTTTATACCCTGAAGAGTGTTTACTCATCAGAAAATTAACTCAGGTCTTGGAAAAGTACGGACTCCTGGGACTCAGCTAAGGCATTAGAGCCAGACATACCAGTGGCCTGGAATTTTACATTTTAAAGAAGCTTCCCCGTGACTAAGGACTCTGGGTGGATAGGGTCTTGTTTCCTCTTGTTAGTATCCAGCATACCTGGAACAATACGTAGTACACACTATTTGTTGAATCAACCCACTCTACTACTCTTATATTCTTACCTTTTAGTTTAATGTTGTATTCCTAGCATGATTTAGTTCATATCATATTCCTCACTACAGACAAGATGACAAATTGATCCCACTTCTGGAAATTATTGCCTCATAGAATATTTTATAGCAGGTTCAATTAATTGATAAACAAGACTAGAAATCTATGGCAATGCTGCAATAGTAACATTTGGGGAAAAAAAATCTACCTGCACATTTATTTACTATTTATTAATATAATGATTCAAGTAACTCTATTGTTCTATTGACATTGACTGCAGTAAATGAAACAAAAGGAGAGCAACTCAGTGACTCTGTAGCAATTTGAGTCCACGGTTTAGCATCTGATCACTGTTAGTCTATACATCTAAACAGTGCATGGTATATTATAAGAGATGGTGAGTATCTTGAAGTTCAGAGGCCAGGTCTTAGTATCGCAGTGTAACAGTTGTGGCTTAATGATAACTGTTAGATTAAAGAGTGAATTAATAGAATAGGAGGCCTCCTGCTCATGTGTGTGCGTGTGTGTGTGTGTGTGTGTGTGTGTGCGTGTGTGCGCGCACACGTGCCTTCATGTATGTGTAAATTGTAAATAAAGAAAATGTAAAGGAATCCATATATTTTAAAAAATAGTCTAATAACTCAGTGTATCATGCCACTAAAAGCAAAGATAATAGTTTTGTACAGTCATTAATTCCAGAAATTAAAAGAATATACAAACAGACTGTACTTGACTAACTTTATACCCACTGCTTTTAACATTGAGAATGGTTGCATTTCTGGTAATGTAAGAAAAGTGAAAGCCAAACTATGCCTTTTGCCGTTTTTCCAGATTTCTTTTTTTTTTGGTCTTTTACTTGTTCCTTCTTAAATGAAAATGCCTTTTACACATTGATTTTTTTTTCTTTTTTTTTTTTTTTTTTTTTGTTTTTTTTTTTTTTCCAGAAAAATAAAAATGCCTTTTAAACATTGATTTTTTTTTCTTTTTTTTTTTTTGCTATTCTGCATTTTGTTGTTTCACAGAAAGTCATACCTAACATACAACTTTAAGTCCCATTGCTGATTAGATTGTATCTAAGCTTGTGGACATTAAATGTCATTTTGCAAATAAAACTATTGTATTTTCTCATCTAAAATTACTCTAAAAATGACACGATCCAAAATCCATGAAAGGTTATGAGAGACCAAATATAACAAGTTGTTGAGCCAGATGGACGCTTTTGGTTGCGAAGGCTATGTGCAAATTTAGATATATGATTTTAAGCAAATCAGAGGATTTTTTTCTTAATTTTAAAATCTGATGCTATGTATTAGAACATAAAAATATAATTTGAATTGTAAGTAGGTTTTCAGCTCAACTGTTCAACTACCTGCATATTACAATCTCTGATTTATCATATGAATCATGTCAGTTTTTATTGTTCATATCTTTTCAGGCATCTGGCAAGTTGAGATTGTGATTTGTTTTTGCATATGTTGTGATAGAGAAGATTCAGGATGTGTAGTGGTTTAGCATCAGGCTCTATGTGCTTTAATTCTCACTTCCAGTGGTAAAACATTCTGTCATGTTTTTAAAGTATTGGAATTCTTACTCTAATGTATGTTAAGTGAATTTCTATTTCTATGCTTTTTGGATCTCCTTTATCATCTCTACCACTCACCTTCCCATTTATAAACAACAGTGACAAAATTTTTCAATTATGATCATTAATTTTTGTCTTCAACATGGTCTAGATATCTAATTGAATGGATAGTTATCTGAGCACACTCTGAGAGTAGGTAATTGCTTCATTTATAATTCAAATATTCAGGTAATTCTTAAAATTTGTCAATAGGCGTTTAGAATTTGCTTAGAACTATACTTCTTTACTAAACTCTGATATGGTTAAGCAATCAAACTTTTCCTGTTTGTTTCTAAATTTGTCTCCTGAAGTAAAGACTTTATTTGTTTTAAGTATGCTGTATTCTTCTATGCCTTTTACTATAATTGAGTTCTTACAGCTTGTCGTTCTCCTGTTTTTCTTCTTCTATTTCATACATATATATATATATATATATATATATATATATATATATATATATACAGTTGAAATGATACTATTTCAAATAAAATAGATAGAAAAAAACAGGTATATTACAGTTGATCTCTGAGAAAGTTGGTTATTTGCTGGATGAAATAGTCCTGAAAATCTTTTCTGAGGAATATTTTAACTGTTATGAATTGACTATTAATTGATGCCATCGTGACCACCTTGTTCCCAGTTTTCTCTCGTTACCTTTGCTCTGCTGTTCTAACCCTCCTGCCTAGTAACCCTGCTCCTTCCTCCTACCTTCCACTCTCACCCCCTCTAATTGTGCCTAATGGTTAGAACTTAATTCACATTTTGCCACCCACACTATGCTGATACCATAAATTATTTGGCTACAGATGGACAATATTCATTAGATGTGGACTTTACCCAAAGAGCCTGGCACAGGAGTGCTTCACACTCCCATTTTTATGAAAAGTAAAAATGCTTTTCCTGTCATGGGGGTTGGGGTGAGTTGGCCATGATGGAGAACAGGGCTACAGTGCTAATAAATAAAAATAATAACTATTACTGCCGGTTGGATGACCCTGGGAGAAGAGAACTACAAAGCTATTTGTTGTTCCCTTTCACTTGTCAACAGCACTGGCTTAAAAGCTTGGGCCATTGTTGAGGACCTAATGGAACCTTTGGAAAGTTAGAAAAACAATGGTCAAAAAGTATTTTTGTATTCCTGTGCTTTTTGGGGATAATTCATACATTAACGTAATGGAAGTGACAGCTATTTTTGTCCTTCTTACTACTTTGTCCCTCTTACTACTATATCTCTTTCTTTGTCATCTTTTTTGCACCAACTGAGAAATTCATCGGAATGACGGATGAACCAGTGAAACTAATAGTAATGATCAAATTCATAAAATACATAGAACTATTGAAAAAGTAAATAAAACAATAACTGATGCAGCTTTTGTTCTCTGGGTAGTTTTAATGATGGGTAAATTGATGCATGTGTATATATATTTGGTTATTGATGTATTTCTGTTGAGGATGTATGCTAAGTTGTAGTTGTAATGTTAGTCAACCTTTTTAAATGTTACTGTGAACCCAGCGTTGTCTTCCATGTTTTACATAAGTTATTTAATTCTTTTGACGATAATATAAGTATAGTTATTATCCCCTCTTATAGGTGAGTAAATTGAAGCACAAAATGGTTAAACTACTTGCCAAAGATCACAGAATTAGTCATAGTAAGTGATGGAGTCATGTTGTATGACTTTTTCTTCTTTTTTTTACATTTTGTAGCAAAACATAAGAGACATTTTGTACAGAGAGAAAAAACTCTGCAGTTCCTTTTTGACATGCTGCCCACAAAGTACTTATGTTATTTTTTGCTGGGGTCTAATATTTAAAACAAGAGCAAAGCATCCTGTTTTAGTCTATGCAAAGAAGTGTACTTACTTTCCAAATGACAGAGTGGATAAAACTAGGAGAGTTTCATAAGACTGTCTGTTAAAGGATGTTTTGTTTAGGAAATATAGAGTCATCTTTTGAAGAGGAAAACCAAGTTTATTGATATATAGCAATTATATCATACTGATTATGAAAAATATTTTTCTAAAATGTGGTATAAAGTTAGGCATAATTGAACGAGTGTTTTAATAGTTTTAGCCTGTACATTGAGGAAAGTTTTAAGCCTGTGGGTAATGATTTAGATATTTCAATATTCAGAAAAACTGATTGTACATGAAAATTTCAAAACTTGATTCAGCAGTCCAAAGATTTTTTTCTTCTCATAACCAAGCTCTTATTAAATTTCAAGTCAAAACAAAGAAATATTTTGGCACTACTACGAGTAAAGTATTTCTAGAGCTTAATTCACTTCAGGACGATTGCATATAAAAGGAGGCTTATTGAAATCCTAGTGCTTTGGAATTTCAGATGTGTTTCTATTGTGTGTTGTGTGTGTGTGTTTTTTTTTAACATTTCCTAGAAGAACTTGACATTTCCAGTAGCAGACTAGCTGTAGCACTTGACTAATCGGACTGTTACAAGGCCTTCTGGTCTTCAGTGCACAGATACTTTCCAGATAATGTAGACATTTTTATATTACTTCCATTACATTGTTTAATATTTGGCCCCAGATGTTATCTGGACATGCAGCTGTTATCAGCACTAATTGAACTTGTCTTGGTATGTGATATCCAGATTCAGCACAATCTTTCCCTCAAAAATAATCTTCTTATCAGTAATTGAATAGCTAAATAGCAAGATACTAAATTGCAAATAGCTTTTTAAAGAAAAATATAGTTAGCCAAAGGTACTAATTGATATTTTCTTTAGTTTAATGGAGGCCATCAAGTGAAAAACTTCTGAGGGGAGAGGACTGAATTAACCGTTCAGTTCAGTCACTCAGTCGTGTCCAACTCTTTGCGACCCCATGAACCGCAGCACACCAGGCCTCCCTGTCCATCACCAACTCCCGGAGTCTACCTAAACCTATGTTCATTAAGTCGGTGATGCCATCCAGCCATCTCATCCTCTGTCGTCCCCTTCTCCTCCTGCCCCCAATCCTTCCGAGCATCAGGGTCTTTTCCCGTGAGTCAGCTCTTCACATGAGGTGGCCAAAACAGTACCTAATACTAACAGAGGTTCACCGCTCAAACCACCTATCACTTATTATTGTCTAAAACTAGATGAGGTGAATAAAAGCGGACTAATATTTCATTATGAAAAGTTTCACTCTTTATTAAAAAACATGTTGTGATGTGTGGTACATGGAAAAGAACAACAAACTAAGAGTTGAACTTCAAGTTCTGCCTTAATTATTAATTAGATTTATGATCTTAGGCAAGATTTAACCTTTATTTGTATTTTCAGTCTGTAAAATGAAGTGTTTGGCCTAGACTAGTTATTAGCCAACTTGAGCAAAACAGTCACCTCCCAATACTAGTTTCCTTGGTTAAATATTTAAATAATACTACATAATGCATGGGCTTTGCTGGTGGCTCCTGCCAATGCAGGAGACATGGGTTCAATCCGTGGGTCAGGAAGATCCCCTGGAAAAGGAAGTGGCAACCCACTCCAGTGTTCTTACCAGGGAAATCCCAGGGACAGAGGAGCCTGGCAGGCTATAGTCCATGGGGTGGCAAAGAGTAAGAAATGATGTAGCAACTAAACACAACAGCAAATGTAACCCGTAACTCACTTAAAGATCCACAGTCTGTTAGCACATAAAATGAGCTACATCTTCCAGAAAAGAAATGTAAATTTGCTTAATATTAATTAGATTTACATCACAATGGAATGCTTATTTGTTTTAGTTTCAATTGTAGCCAAGCAATTTATGTTCCATTTATGTCCAATATATGTTTTAGTAAATTACTTTTGTGGAATGTTTATCTAAATGTTATCTAAAGATCCTTCCAGGTTTAAAATGCTGAATCCATGACATGAAAATCTACATATGGTTTTACTTCTTGACTTTGAAGGAGATATTAGTATATTTTTGACTTTCAGCCATTTGTTCCTTCCAAAAGATAGCTTTCACCCCTAAATGTTCACCTATCACATGTCAGAAATAACACAGCTTAGTTTAAGTCACAAAATGAAAGTATAAACAGTGGTAGATTTGGTAGGACCTAACTCCTGGGACTTTTTGAAAAGTCACATATTATCCATACATATTTTTTGCTTGTTTGATTTTTCAATGAGCTCTGCCACTGCAGCTCAAGGGGGATTAAGGGGAAAAAACCTACATAAACACAAAGCAAAAACCTGAGCTTGTGTGTAAAGCCACTGCACTGGAGCGAATGTGGTCTAATTCTTGGCACTGGGAGCCTGTTGGAGAATTACAATATGTTGGCATGAGTCTCTGGGTCTCATTGTTCCAGATGAGGGAGTCAGTCTTAAGAGTGTTTGGCACTGAAGGGAAAAAGGAGTGAGAGTTATAGGGAATGAACAGGCCCTAAAGAGGCAGGATGCCATTGTAACAGTGGCTGGCACGGTTAGGGGGGCCGTTCGCTGGTGGGTATTGCCATAGGCATTGATGTGAAGAAGCATGTGTGAGCAAAAGAAGCAAGGGTACGAAGGGAAAGGCAAACAAACATACCAAATCATAACATTCTGTCCTGATGGTAGAAAGAGACAAAAGTAACCCAGTTATAGTCATCTTACTAATAATAGGTTGATTGATAAGGATAGCGTTCCGTTCTCTCTAATTTATCTTTTAGCTTCTTTCTTAATATTTATTTTACTTTTTCTTTAAAATATATATACCTTTTTATGCTTCACCTAAAAAAGGGGGATTCTTGAATTAAGAGGCTGTGGTTTTGTATTCTGTCTGTTCTACTTTCTGGCTAGGTGATGCTGGGTCTTGATTTTCTTTCTGAGCCTTGGTTTTCTCATCTGCAAAATGTATATATTAATAATATACACCATTGATAAATTATTGTACCTGAAAACATTCTATAAACTGAAATGCCATGCAAATAATAATAACTAATATTATCCATCATGCTTATTTTAATATAGAGAACCCTAGCTTTAACTTTAATGGTAATCATGATACTCTGATACCTGGGAGAAGTACATCTCAGGAGACTCTTTAAAGCATTTAAAATAAAACTATGATACATCTTAATATGAAAGCAATGGTTAGTACAGAATTTAAACATTTGGAAATAACTATATGTCTAGAAATATGCATACTCAATTGTATAAAATATAATCCTAAGTATATATTTTTTTTAAAAAATCGCATTTTAGAGAATGTTTAGAAAATTGAATATTTAAGAGATAACTACTCTCTTTGACTCCATAAGCACTGAAGCAGCCATTACATAGTTGTGTCAGATTTCCCTTTAATCATATTCACATATTAATGAACAGGTGTATTATAAATATTGAGATTTTGCCATTTGGTCTTTCACAGTTCTAATAATTTATATTCTATGGGATCTTTACTATTTTCAGAAAAATTCAGTCACTGGTACATGTCCATTTATTGTGATCATTATTGTGAGATCATTTCTTAACATTTCTTTATGAGCTACCAGTGAAAATAAATTGGAACAGTAGCAGTTCCAGAAAACCAAACATGGATTTGCTTAAAACTCTTTGTTTTAGAGTAATTCAAATAGAGGGGTGAAATGAGTGAAAAGATATGCTTTAGTTCCTCCTCGAGCTAGACAGTGTCAGAGTCCTGGTGAGAACCCAGATTGCTCGACATATAGCCCAATAGTCTTTCCGCTATGTGAATATATTTTCATTTCAATGCATATACCTGCTGCATGGTCATAGGTTCTCTTTAAATCATCCAGAATTCCAAAGTTCAGAGTCATATAGTGGCACTACATCCTGAACATAATGAAAGCTTTTTAAGGGATCTTGGCATTTAATCTCTTTATGCTGCCATAGGAAGGTATTACCCTGGGATATTCAATTTATCCTTTCAAATGTTTACTTCATCCATCTACTGGAGTTAATAACAAGAGTTTGTCTGTCCATGACTGCTTTGCAGGTAAAATGCAGTGATGTGTATGTATTGGAAAGAGCAAAGGCTTTGGGGTCCAATAAGTTGAAATTAGCTCCATATTGATCAAGTCACTATCTTTCTCAAAGCTTTTGTTTCTCAATGGTGAAACAGATGTACCAATATATAATTCAGGAGATTATTATGAGAAGCTTGAGATACCACATGTAAAGGACATGATGCACTATTTAGCACTTAACCTCAAAATAGTAGCTGTCCTTATCATTTGGTTCACAAGAGACTTAGAAATCTGTAGAGAAAACAAAGCAAAACCTTAGGCCAAGACTCAGCTCTGCCCACTACATATTGTGAAACCTCAGACAAGTCTTTTGGTTTAAAAAAAGAAGAAAAAAACCTGGAAGATAGATACAATAATATAATCTGAATCTTCAGGTGTTCACTTTGATTAAATGAGACAATGCTGGTAAAAGCATCTATCATAGTTCCTGCACACAGGATATTCAATACATGTTTATTGAATCTCCATTTTAAAGTATATACCTCATCCAAATTCCAAGTATTATTGTCTTTATTCATCCAAAGGCACAACAACCCTGAGTTAGATATATTTCTGATTTTACATTTTTCGAATTACTTTGTCTTAAAGAAGTTATTCATTTTTCTGTAGTGTACGTTAAAAGTCAGGTACTTGAAAAAAAAAAAAAGTGGCTTTGTATGTGAACCTTCTATCTTGATGCAAGTTAATAAAGAGGCCAGGAATGTTCTGCAGGTTTCAGAAATCTGGCGGCTGTTTCTTTAACTCTGCAACTTAGACAGAAGACTTCTGTTTCTTTATGAGCACACTACAGTGAATATTTTGTCTAGCTGCAGGGGAAAAGCTTTGTCATGGACATTGCAGACAATAGCCTTAAAAGTAAAATGGTCTGCTTTTGGTGCTGGAGGTTCAGGGGCCTATTGTTAGTACACAATGAATTTCTATTGCTGCATTCCTGCTTTGCAAAGGTTTGTTAGCTTTTAGTGACTGACAGTACTCTATTGCAAATACCATATTGGCTGTGCCCTGTTTACATGCTACTCAAGAATTTTTGTAGGGTGCTGGGAAAAAAGAAAACAGTGGTGTTTGTTTGACCTACTCTGATAAGGTTTAAAAAATGATTTCACTCGCAAAGTGTTTACTGGGAATGTAGAAACATTGAAAATCCCTGTAGAAGTATTTTAAAGTCATTTTAAAGCCTTAGTGAACAGAAATATTGATTACAATAGAAGAGATTTAATGCATTTTATTACTCAGAATTGCCGTTATCATCTTCAAAACAACATGGTAGACAAATAGGAATATTTTAAGAAAAAGTAAAGTCTTTAGCATCCTTTTCCCTTAAATGCAACAAATGAAGAGGTGTATTTTGTTACAAAGGAAAAAATACATTTCACACATTTTCATACAGTAGCTGTGTATGTCTGCACACTATATATATTCAAGCTATTTGAAGAAGTAATTATTCAGATTTTTCACCGTTTTATTTTCCCCAAGTTTTTGGCATGTGAAAAAGAAGGATTCATGTTGTCACAGTTTTTCCAAGGAAAATTACACCTCATTTCATTGAACTCTACACAGGCTTCTTGACTCTGATAACTGTTGTCTTTAAGATGAGGCCTGAGAATAGTAGAAAGCATTAACCAAGGAGACGCTTTAAAAATGCATTTTATTGTGGGGAAAATTAACCCATTTCTAATAATCTTATGGTCTCTAGGCCAGACGGTCCCTTTGATAAGTTAACATGTACTCCCTTTATGCTCTTAGTAGGGGGTAAACAAATGTCTGAACAAACACAAATACACATAAACACCAATGTGGAGAATGGCAGTGTGTGTCTTCGATCTAGATAATAAGTGTGGGTATTGTTATTTAGATGGAGCATACTGGGACACTTATCTTTTAGTACACACCATTTTCTAACTGAATGCAGTGCTAATCGCGGGATTGAAAGCCATTGTAATTGTGTACCCATCTAAATGCTGACAAGAATATACAATTACATTATTTGGAACTGAGTTTAATGTTTGGGTGTTTTATTAGCATTTATGTTTACTTATACATTAAAATTCAACACAAAAGGAGATCAAAACCATGTGACATAAAGAAACAAGGATCAAACTACCACATAACTCTGCTCTCTTAAACCTCTGTGTCCTGTCTTAACACAAGGCATTTTAAAAGAGTATGATACAAATCTGAAATAAGCAAGTAAGTTTCTGTTACGGGCATTACTCCCGTCTCTAGATTTTGCAGGGTTTGTAAAGCTTCTTTTATACCAACTTATTTTTATATGTTCATGATACTGGCAAATCTTTCCACAGTGTGCTTACCACCACACAATGTTAAACACATATTATAAAGTGGATGTAATTGTAAACACACAGAGGGATATAATTACATGTAGCAGATTTAAGAGCTAATTCTTTGCCTTTTTTTTTTTACTCTGCATTTTATCAACATAATTATTTTTTGACTGCAGACTAGCACCCTGAAATTGACAAGCATCCATTATAGCAGGAATTTGTTCACCAAATTGAAAAACAATGAATTGCAGGTTTATATGTACCCATTGTCATAAAGAATTAGTTAGGCTTTGTTCCACAAGAGGAAAAAGCTAATGATTTTGAAACAGCAGGTGACAAAACACATTCTTTTTTTCCCCTCCCTGTTATCAGTGTGTTGATGAAGTCATTATGAACTGGGGGTGGGGTAGAGGTGGCCTTATTTTTAGCAGATAGATTTTTAATGAACTACATTAGAAAAATAGTCATGTTGATTTGCCTACCTTTCTTTTTTCCCTTTACTCAGAAACCCCCAGTATTGAAAAGCTACTCTCAAAAGACTGGAAAGACAAGCTTCTTGCAATGGGATCAGGGAACTTTGGTGAAATAAAAGGTAATATGTCTGCAATTATTTTGATCTAAAATGTACCAAAATGAGTCTGATATTTAAAGATATGAATGGCAGTAAACTACTTTTGCCCCCATGCATTCTGTTTTTGCTGTTTCTTCTTTCTCATTTGAAAGAGGATATACCAGAGTTATTATTTTCTCTCTGTGCCTTGTAATAGTATGTTGTCTTACAGAATGACCTATATTTTTAACAGTCTTTGGTTTGCATCATTTTTAAAAATTTTAAATGATTTACTTTATAAGTACAAACATCTACAGCAGGGTTAAAACTGTATATTACAAGATAATAATTTTACACAGTCTATACATATTAAAATGATGAATGTACATAATCTACATTTAAAACCAGGAATGACACGGGAAGAAGATTTAATTCCTCATGAAAGTAAAGTCAAATGGTCATTTCAATTAATTTAAAAGAGCATAGTAGGCAACTAATGGTTTTCTAGTGTTGCCAATAGGACACTTTTGATTGTAAGTTCTAAAGGATTAATTTTAAGAAAAAATATACTTACCAATATTAATAGATTTTGTTACGTATTACTTCATATATTTTTGATAGAAACTGAATATATATTTAAGATATCACCAGATTTGTATTAATATACATGTAGAAATATGTGTATAAATAACTTTTTTGCATATGTCTGTTCATGCACGTGTTCTCCCAGTGAGAGGCAATCGTCTCTCAACATTCTGCTACATCAGAACATCCTAAAGAAAGGCAAACCATAGATCAGTCTGCTCAAAAGTTTGACTTAGGTGATATCAGCCATCTCGGATTGGAAAACTTCCAGAAAGTGTTTTGAGTATTTCACTTTTCATCCAACTATTTGGAGTTTGGCTATGATAGTGTGAATGGGTGGTAAGAGAATAAATTCCTGCTAATCCACAAATTAAGTAACCATAATCTATAATGAAATGAAATTCAAGCAAATAATAATTAATATCCCTTACAGAGCTTCAAGACAGCGTTTAAAGAGAACAGTGAAGTTTCTTCTTTTCTGAAGCAGCAGGTCCTTTATCTTGTGGGATTTCAACCCATTTTCACCTGCGGTATAGGACATATTCTCCAAGGTTCTTTATTGTGCTATGACCTGAGTAATAGCTAAGAGCTGAGCCAAGAAGACCGCCTGGTCCCAGCCTTGTGATCTCATTCCATCGGAGGACAAGCATATTTCCCTACCTCGCTTTCCTCACAAGTCTGACTTGAAAGCAGCCAGCAGCAGTGATGATAAGCTTAGAGGAGAGAAGCTCAGCTGTCCTGTCAGGCTTGCCTGTGGGGTTAGTTCAGGAAGCTGCAGTACAGTCACAAAAGAAGTTTCTGTCTTTAATTTTGAGTTTTTTAAGCTGCGCATTCAGAGCACAAGTTTGGTTATTGTCCTCTGTTTCTGTTCAGATAGCTGTTTTCTGATGCATTTTAAAAGATCTTCTTCTGTAGATCTTTCTTCTGCTGGGGGGCATGGTTGTTAGACGCTGGGATCGGGTTTGGCAGAAAACTGGGGGGAAAGCACTATGTTCCTTTTCCTACTGACTGCCCATGACAGTTGCAATTACTGTCCATTGTTCATAGCTGGCTCAGAAGTGGAGAGGGTACAATAGTATGTTGCCCTCTGGGGGTAAGGGAGTTTGACTTAATGGTTCTTGGGGGGTCAGACATTGTGATTACGTGCTGCCCAGGAATGTGGTTTTCATGCCACCTGAGAAGAAGTTAGTCAAGAACAATGGCCTAGCTGTTTGGCAGCTATTTTTATGAGGCAAATAAAGGTGTAAGTCTCCTGTATGTGTAGACTGTTTTCTATCAGGGTAGGGAAGGATAAGCATGACCTTTTTATAATCTGAAAATATAAACTTACTCAATTATTAGATAATTTATTAGGGATAATTTAGAGTAATGTATTTGAATAGAACCTTTGCTTATATTACAAAGTTTACAGCCTTTACAGTATTTATTGAGTCTTCTCATGGATTGAAACTTCTCTCCTCCACTTACACTGGTCAGTTTTCACTTAACTTTTTAAAATCAATTCCAGGAAGCATGTGAGTGAGTGAATGAATGGGCCTGTACATGTGTATGTGTGCCCACGCTTGAGCATGTAAGACCGTAGCCAAGTGAGGGCAGAGCACAGTTCCCAAGTGCTGCCTTCAGGTTGCTGTGAGTGAATTGCTTTCAGGGCATTTGGACAAAGACTAAACTTACAGCTTGCTTGTGTGTGTTTTAGTTGCTAAGTCATATCCAACTCTTGTGATCCCATGGACTGTGCCTGCCAGGCTCCTCTGTCCATGGGATTCTCCAGGTAAGAATACTGGAGTGGGTTGCCATTTCCTTCTCCAAACTTACAGCGTGGTGAAGTTCAAAGAAGCGTTTCTTACTATTACTTACTTACAAAATAAAAATCATAAACTTTTTAAATAGAAGAAATAAATAGTATCTAGTTTGGATAGCTTAGCTATCAATACAGAGTTACCATACCCACTTAAATTCAGTCTCATTTCTCAAGAAACAGTGTGAGTTAGGAAAGGGGTCACCCACTTCTAAAAGCATAAAATTATTTTCCATGTTAGATTTTCTTGCCTGTTAGAATTTAGACCATTTTATGGTCTGGTACTTTGAAAATATAAAGTAATAAGGCTTTAAAGTTACATTAGAAAAAATCCTTTGAAAAACATATAAAAAGGACAATGGATTCCATTTTCCAGGATAAAAGAGTTTGACTAAAAAGCTCTCTCTACTGATAGCAAACAGTCAATATATGTTATAAACATATTACCTGCCTAAAGAAATTATTTTTTCTTCTGTAATCAGTCATATAGTGTTAACGAGCCAGTTTACAGAGGTTTTGGCCTTATCTATAGCAGAAGCACTGAAGTAATGGTTGTGTGAAAGGTGAAGAAATATATTTTATAGCCTCATAGTTACTGAGAAGGGGAAAAAACAGTGCCTGCACTCCAGTTGGCAGCCAGTCGCGTCACACATTGTTTCAGCTAGCATGAAATTCCATTACACTGAAGGTCATTGCTTTGGCACTTCACCTGAGGACAGTATCTGGGGATCCACGGCAGCTTTGGCTAATCTAAACAGATCATTTGTTTTTCAACAAAGTCATTGCAAAATGTATGTTTTACTGAGTTCAATTTATTTGTAGAATTATAACAAAAAATATCTGCATGAAAAAATTCTCTTAAATATTTCTGTTTTGGTCAGGTTCTAAAAGCAGACCATTGTTTGAGAGGTATTCTGGCTAGGCCACTCAGAAAAACCTAGATCAGTCTCTTTACTTGCCTTGTTTGAAGAATTCTTTACTGCTTTCTTTCCCATTGATATCCCTGTAGACCCTTCTCACCCTGCTCAGCATGCATTAATTTAGGTCAACAAAGTGTCATATTTGATACTCAGAAAAATGCCAGCTGCAGTTGGTATAATGAAAAAATGGCCTTTTTGGAAAGCTATAATTTTTTTTTTCTTTGTAGAAGATGGGACATGAAGGCAAACACACCAAACAGCTCTAGAATGCTGATAATGAGTTTAAGGAAATAATCTATTTAGAAATACTATGGTCTATCAGAACTCATTAATTAAAGACATGCTATGTAGTTTCAACATGTCAATTAAAGTAGCCCCTCCCTTAGGTGACATAAATTTTGAGAATTAAGAGATATGTAGATTTAGTATATGACTTGAAAGAGATAATTCTTTTTAAATAGCATTAGAGAATTTGAAAATAAGTAGGTTTGGAACAAGAATCAGGTATTAGGTAGTAAATCTAGTAAAAGGTATCCTTGGGTTTTTATAAATTTAAAACATGGAAGCTAAAAATCTCAGCATTTAGGTATGTTAGAATTTGTACAACTTTGGAAGTTGTTTTAAACCCACGCTTAAAAATCCAGTAACTATTTAAGAAACACACGTTTTGCTAATTACCTTGTGACTATTTCATTTGTGCATAAAATATATACATATATATTTATATATGTCTTCACATTTTTTCAGAGGGGTTGGAAATGCTGATTATTTTCCGAGGGAACTGTTGGATCTAGAATTTGTTTAACATAAGAGACAGCCATAAGGAAGGTACATAACATATAGTCATTTACTTCTAAATAAAGTAAATGTTTAATGTTTTTAATCTACTAAGCTTGTTTTATCGTTCCTTGTAGTTGCTTATGAGTAATGTTTTCAGTTTTTGTAAAAACTATTTCATAAGAACTGGAGAAAGACTACTGCTGTACAGAATATAAATTTTTAAAATAAGTCTGGCAGTGTATATAAAAGCAGAAAGTGACTTTATGTTTTCTGCAAATCAATTACTTGCTCTGTCTTAGAAAGCCAGATTCCTTATGCCAGTGTATAAGCACAGCAAGTGATAGAAAGAGAACAGTCAGCCACTGGCTCTCCTTGATTTGTAAATTGGTAATCCAGTTCTCCAGTTAAGAAGTTGTGTACACCTTTTACAGAAGGCACTTAATAAAGCATATTTTAAGCAGGTACTGTTACATAGTTAATCTGGGTTTTATTATTGAAAATAAAAATATGCTTTCCTCCACATTTTCTCATTTAAAAATACATTCATTCACTTAACAAGTATTCATTTGTGCAAAGGGTGTGAAAGTTCTAAAATTAAAATAATTATAAAAACATTATTTATTTTTCTTGTAGATGGGGACTCCAAAGCTTATGCCATC
The DNA here is from genome assembly GCA_007570785.1 of Antilocapra americana. NCBI lineage: Eukaryota > Metazoa > Chordata > Mammalia > Artiodactyla > Antilocapridae > Antilocapra > Antilocapra americana. The sequence goes on along the minus strand of ML663562.1, from coordinate 12,778,442 downwards.
CAGATCACTGGATAACAGAATTAACCTAAAGCCTTTTCCTTTTTGAAGTGAACAATTCTCTAACTAGAGAAGCACGGTGCAGTCAAAAAGATGTGGTGTCTTGTTGCCCGGATTCTTCAAGGACTTGTGGGAATCAAGCTACTCTTTTAGTTTGTTTCCTCATCCACTCATTTAAAAACAGTTCTGTTAATTACATGCCCATTTATGTGCAGGTACTTTGTTAACATCTTCCTTACAGAATGATTGTAACAAAGTCATTGTATTCCCATTGTATGTAGGAAGAAACTGAATCTCAAAGAAAGAGGAGATTAATTATCCAAAACCATATATTTAGTTATGAGAGGATCAAGATCTGACTTTAACTCTATCTTCAAAGCCTGTGCTGTTTACAGGATGCATGGTAGTCAGTCGCCAGTAAAGTTGGAATGGGTGATCTCTAAAATCCTCTAAAACTTGAAAAAATATTCAGACAGATACAGAGTCCCTCTAAGATGCACCCATCATTAGCCTACTCACATGGTGAACTGTCTTTGTACACTGCCTACCTTACTAGTAGCCCACAGTTTGGAACCCAGTACATATTTCATGAATGAATGACTAAACAGTGCCATGTTTTGAGATAGTTATTATTGACTGTATTTCAGTCTCTACATGCAGCAAATGTAATGCCATATTTTTTAAACTGTTGTTTTACATTTTAAGTACAATATCCAAGTAAGTGGATGGAATAAATTTGGGAGAAGTTTACAAAATTACAGTCTCCATTAAAAAGTAGACTTGTGTAATAAGAGATTATATAGAATCGTACTTGTTTTTATAAAAGGTAAGAATGGTACTTGTTTTCACTGCACAATGATAGTACATGCATCTTCTTCAAAACATCCCAGTTTTGAAGGAACAAAATATCCAGTCATGGGATAACAATGGTAAAGACCATAGCTACTTTTCAAGTGTTCCATTTCACTCTAATTGTAGTCACTCCTAAAACGGATAGCTTTCTGTAATACATATATTTTAAAATCCATGCCAAAGTCCACCATTTAAGATATTGAAACAAAGGGAATTCTTTGGTGGTTAGGACTTTGTACTTTCACTGCTGAGGATTGGGGTTCAATCCCTGATGTTAGTTGAAACTGCAAGCCACCGAGTGCAGCCAAAAAATAAAGATATTGAAGCAAACAGTAACTATTTTTTCAAAATAAGTTGTAGAAACCCAGAAGTAAGTATATTTATCATATTAGCGATGTACACTAGAATATCAATGTATACTGTCATGTAATAAATGATAATACCCCTTATATAATTTTAATTGATTCCAATTTCTAAGAGTATCTATACTGCAGTAAAGGGTATGTAATTAAATTTTATCAAAGTTTGATTGCATTAATTGTCAGTGAAAAGACCAATTCACAGATGTTTGTAGGTTGGATAACTTAAATATGCCGTTCATACCTGTTGATGTTGGAGTCTTAACTTTTTACTCTTGTTGGATAAAACTGCCACTGAAAAAAGCTTTAGTAATAAATTTAGAATAACTTAAGTTAGTTTCTATTCATTATATTTTTAGTTCATTCAACAAACACTGCTATCTGTCTTGCCATGTGCTATGTTCTGGAGATGTAATCATAGCAAATGGAGTAGACAGATTTCTGCCCTTCTGGAGCTTACAGTCTAGTAGAGACTCTCACTAAGCAGAATTTTTAAAGGCAACACAATGAATGACTTTTAGATCCTTCAAGTGGAATACCAATTGAAAGCAGCAACATTTCCATAAAAAAATTAAATTGAGTAGAGTCCTATCCAAATTATAACAGCGATAATCGAAGGAACACCAGCAATAAAAGAACAAAACATCCTGGCAAAGATTGACTACTGCTTTGAAACAAAGAATTAAATGTATGGTAATGTTTCCAAGGGAAGAAACATGATCTGTAGTTTACTTTTAGTTGAAGTTCTAGGACTTTTCCTTTCCTAAGTTACTCTTCCTTCCTTTTATTTTCCCTTTAGTTGGCTCAAAACTTGAAAAATTTACTGTGATTTTGATTATTCAATTTCAAGCCAAATATCTCTTCTATTTTGGTAGAACAATATTCAGGAAATATCAGCTTCCAAAGATTTTTTTCTCATTATATCAAATGTATTTGAAACCATCCTTAATTTAAATCATCCCAATAAGGGTTTTTATCTATTTGCATAGAATTGTACATTATCAGTCAAATAAGGACTTTGTTCTTAATTTTATTTATTTAATTCATTTGATAAAAAAGTTATGGGGTGTCTTGGCTTCCCCGTTAGCTCAGATAATAAAGAATCTGCCTGCAATGCAGGAGACCCAGGTTCTATCCCTAGGTTAGGAAGATCCCCTGGAGAAAAGAATGGCAACCCACTCTGGTATTCTTGCCTGGAGAATTCATGGACAGAGGAGTCTGGCTGACTACAGTCCATGAGGTCGTAGAGAGTTGGACATGACCAACTCATGACTAACACACACACACACACACACACACACACACACACACACACACACACACACTGGGTGTCTACCATGTGTGAGGCACTACTCGTGGGATATAGTGTTGAACAAATCAAGCTTACATTCTGCTATCATGGAGCTTATTCTCTACTGGGAGATTCAGTAAATTAATATCAGTAACAACACAGCATAGGGTGCTGACTACTAAGTACAGAATAAAGATGGAGTCACATGATAAAAGAGGAGGTGGTGGCTTTTTTAATTTCAGTATTCAGGAAAAGCAGTCTGGGAGAGGAGTTGGGATTTAAGTTACTATTTGGATGGATTGGAGTCATTTGGTTGGTTGGTTGGTTGACTATTCCCTCCCTTTCAATGTAGTCTCTGTGACATTCTGTTTGGCTAGTACAATGTAGCGCCTCCAACTCCTAGAATAGTATGAAGCATGAAGGAGGAGTTCTGTGGATATATTTTGAGTGAATGAAAGAAAAAACCGAAAAACTAGTAGTTCTTTATCAGGGAAATTTGGTAATGTCTGGAGACATGTTGAGCTGTTAACAACTAGGCAGGGTGAACCACCAGCATCTATACCGCATGGCTCCACAGAAAGTGAAGCATCCAAACTAAAATGTCTATAGCGCTGAGACTGAGAAACCCTAGGGGGAGAGTTTACCAGAGGGAAATATTTGAAATACAGAGACCTTAAAATGGGAGCAAGTTGCCTATTGGTATTAGGGAAACTGAAAGAAGGCAATGGGACTAAAGTATTTTGGCGAGAGAAAATGGAAAGAGATGATGCCAAAGAAGGCAAGGGCCTGATCATTCAGGGCTCTGTAAGGACAGGGAGTTTGCAGCTTATTCTGTGTCCAGTATAAAGCTTTGAAATGGTTTTATTCTGTTGTGTGATATGAGCTGATGTGTGTGTATGCTAAGTCACTTCAGTCATGTCCGACTCTTTGCGGCCTATGGACTGTAGCCTGCCAGGCTCTTCTGTCTGTGGGATTCTCCAGGCAAGAATACTGGAGTGGGTTGCCATGCCCTTCTCTAGGGGATCTTCCTGACCCAGGGATCAAACCCGAGCCTCCTGCCTTGCAGGCAGATTCTTTACTGCTAAACCACCCAGGAAGCCTGACATGATCTGGCATATCTTTCTACATGACTGCTCTGAACTTGTGCTTGGAGAATGGATTTTAGTAGGAGAAGTAGAAGATAGAATGTTTAGAAACTGTTGGGGGAGTCATGGCAGGAGACAGATGATAGTAGCCTGAAATGAGGGGCATTAGTGGAAATGAAAATACATGGACTGATTTACAATATGGCCTAAGGATGAGAGGATTACCAGTGAATCAGATATGGAAAATCAAAGAATATAAGCAATGTTTACCTGGTGATATCTCTTCCTGAGGTTGGAATGACTGAAGCTGGTTCCCTTCCTTTATGACTTCCCGCACATTGGGTTAAGGAATGTTCTGATGTGCACTTCTGCTCTGGAACCTACAGAATTAAAAGAATTGCTCTCATGATAACCATTCTATAGTCACTAGGCAGTAGAAAGAATTGAAAGGTAAGATACTTTTGTCTCTTAGGTAAGCCTTCATTCTTAGGGAATTGAAGCAAGATTAGCATAAATTAAAACACAAGAGTGCAAGTAACTGAAGTTGAAGGGAAGTGGGATAAAGGTTCGCAGAGTTTGAATTGAACAGAGACAATGGAATCAGATTTCAGGTAAATCTTACTGATGTCTATGTGACTAAGTGAAGACAGGATTTTGTTAATATTTCATATACTGAATGCCAAAATGATATTTGTACTCATTATCAAGTATATATATTTCTTTATACATTGATATTATATCAGCTATAAAATAGATAATGGCATCTTAAGCTTTTAAATTATACTACTATGTATTTACAGGAAATACATGTATTTGCCAACTAATAATGGTAATAGTAACAATATTCATTGTAGAAGATTTTCTAAATGTAGCAAATATGAAAAGATTAAAATGACCCATTTAGTGACCCATCACCTAGAAATAAGCACTATTAATATATAGATAAACTTTCTTCCGTCTTTTTTCTATAAATGTAGATATGTGCATGCGTTGAAGTGTTTATACAAATGTTTCATTTGTATCCAACTTTTTCACCTAGCTTTGTGTCATGAACAAATTCCTATCTTACAAAATACTCTTAAGATACTTTTTCTTCATGGGTACAAAATACTACCATATGGAGTATTTTTTGATGTAATTATTTGATGATTTGATATTTAGATTGTTTCTAATATTTCATTTAAGAACTTTATTAATACTTCATTTCCTGAAGTTTTCTTGGATTAGATTTTTAGAAATGAAACTACCTCCTTGATTCTCACCCATAAACCAAACCCTTTCTCAGACCTTTGCTCTCAGTAAATGATTCTTACATCTTGCCAAAAATCTAGGATTTGTCCTGAATCTCCTTATGAGTATCATGAAACAAGATATGCGTCACATTTCCTAGTGTATATTCTTAGAAATGTGATAGCAGTTTACTCCTCTGCAGATGGTGTATGAGGATGTACATTTTACCATCATTTGAATATTTTCATTGAAATGTCTTTCCAATATATATTTAGATTATTTAATATTAGGATTTTAATTAGAATAGTCATATTGTTATTATCATTATAAAAATTTTCTTCTTTTTGATGGAATCCACATATCTGGAGTATAATAAATCCTTAACAATTTATTGAACACCTGAAAGAATTGATAATGAGTATGTGATATGTTTCTTGCCTTCTATTCCACTCAGAACTTCCTTTTGGGGTATTTGTTCTATAGGGTATGTAAATTATATTTAAAATTTTATTTCCATTTCAAATGGGCACATGAAAATTATAAGCTATTAACTATACCTACTACTTCCTAAAAGCACTTGTTTTTTCAGCATAAATCGATGAAGAGAAATGTAGTGAGGTGGGGAATGGTGGCTGAGTTATAATAGATCTTTCTATCTAATTTACATATACAGGTGGCAAATACATTATTGAAGTAGTGCTTAGTGTCTTTATGTTTGAAGTGAAAGTAGTAATTAAAAAGTGTGTTCTCTCCTACTGCTAGTTCTTTACCATAGGGGTCTTATCTATCTGATGATCTTAAAAGAACAATTAAAAGTAATATTGTTTCTATTTCAGTGAACCCCCCACATTTCTGGTGTAACAAATCAGTATTTTAACCTGACTTAGAAAATTCACTGACATAGTTAATTATTTTAAACATACTGCTTATTTTAAATTATTATGTGATTTATTCTCCACATCTTGGATTTAACTGTAACCTTGAGTGGCCAAAATGTTAGTTTTACAGCTATGTTTCATTATTTCATGATAGCATAAATTTATATTCTCAAACTTGAATATTTTTTTCTGCTAGCTCTATTCTGTCTTTGAAGAAAGCCTCTGAGTGGCATTTGAGAAAACAGTCTAAACCTTGATGGGCTAATAGGTTTTTTTTTTCTTTAATATAGGATTCCTTAATTCTGATTCTTTAAAATTCTCGTTTTAAGAAAAAGATATATCCCTGATAATGATAACTTGATCTCTTAATAACTTCAGTTATTATGTTTTCATGTTTTTGTCCTGACTCTTTAATTTGATTTAAAAGACTACTTAAAGCCAAGAACTGTGCTTTAAACCTCTTTTTATTTCCATCAGGCCCCAGATTAGAACATTAAGAATAAGAAATACTCAGCCAATAGAATTTTATTTACTTGTAAAATTAAAGGGAAAAAAACTATATAGATTGTTACTTGTCATAAATACAAAATAATCAAAATATCTGTTCATCCTGATATTCTGTAATGGATAAATAGCCATCACTTTTTACTATTGAGTTACAGTTTGAAAGAAGGTAAGTATATGTTTGTTTGGGTGCCAAGCCTTTTATTTGTAATATTTCTCCTCATACCTGAGTCATTGGCATTGAGGACCCACTCTCTTCTCATTTCTCTTTTTTTTCACACATCTTATTGCCATCTTATTCTCAGGGACTCCCGAAAGCCTAGCTGAGAAGGAGAGGCAGCTCATGGGTATGATCAATCAGCTAACCAGTCTGCGAGAGCAGCTGCTGGCTGCCCATGATGAGCAGAAGAAACTGGCTGCATCTCAGATTGAGAAACAGCGCCAGCAAATGGAGTTGGCCAAGCAGCAGCAAGAACAGGTGAGTGAGAACTAGAGACACAGTCTAGTAAGAGCTACAGGCACAGGCATTATTTTGCCTGCAGCTTATAGGTCATGCTGTGAGGCAAACAGAGATCAATAAAAGCTTCTCTCCTCTCTGCCTTGCATAATAAAAAAGCAAAATACCAAAGTAAACAAAAAACTGATCTGAAAAAGCTTATCAACTATTTCAGTGGTATGCAACATGGAAGTAATTGTAATCAAGGTGACGGATAAGAGAGAAATACAAAAAGAATCATGGAGAGAGTCAAGAGAACATTTCCAGCCAGGGATGTTATGAAAGCTTTCATTTGACCTGTTTGGTGTGAGCTTTGAAGGCTAGGTGTAGGATTCAACTAGTAAAGTAAATTTCCAATCATGGGACAGGAAGTTTGGTTAGGAATCTATTATAATAATCTAAATAAGACATGGGATTCTAAACAGGGTAATGACCATGGAGAAAGGGAGAACAGGTGGAAGAATCATGGATAGGTGAATTTTTTAAGTGGGCTAAAGAGAGAGGAAAAGAGTTGAGCATAGGTGACAGGCAAAGTCCAGAGGCAGGTAGATTTGGAAAAGCAGATGGCTTTTTTATATTGAATTAGAACTATCTTCAAATTGCCCATCTGAAATTATGAGAGAGAATATTCAGTTGAGTTCAGATGCTCAGTTGTGTGTGACTGTTTGTGACCCCATGGACTGCAGCACACCAGGCCTCCCTGTCCATCGCCAACTCCCAGAGTTTACCCAAACTCGTGTCCATTAAGTCAGTGATGCCATCCAACCATCTCATCCTCTGTCATCCCCTTCTCCTCCTGCCCTCAATCTTTCCTCGCATCAGGGTCTTTTCCAATGAGTCAGCTCTTTGCATCATGTGGCCAAAGTATTGGAGTTTCCGCTTCAACATCAGTCCTTCCAATGGACACTCAGGACTGATCTCCTTTAGGATGGACTGATTGGCTCTCCTTGCAGTCCAAGGGACTCTCAAGAGTCTTCAACACCACAGTTCAAAAGCATCAGTTCTTTGGTGCTCAGCTTTCTTTATCAATGAACAGTTGGGAAGAGAGGGCTGAGCTTAGTTTCTGTGATTATCTACATAGAGGAGAATAGTTTAAACCCCTGGAGAAGGTAAGTTTCATTTATTAAAAAAAAATAGTAATTAAGTGCTTCTTATGGGCCAGGTACTGTGCTAACTACTGAAATTACTTCAGTTAAGCAGAAAAGCCCTTAAATTCAGACAAAGCCCTTAAATTCTAGTGGAAGGAGAGACAATCAAGAGGAACAGAAAAATTAAGAAAATAACTTCAGATAGTGATTACCCATGGCAGTCTAGAAGAATACCATTCTTTTCTTATTCATAAGAAGAGCTGACTCACTGGAAAAGACGCTGATGCTAGGAAAGATTGAAGACAAGAGCAGAATGGGGCAGCAGGTGAGGAAGTGGTTAGACAGCATCACAGACTCAACGGACATGCATTTGAGCAAACTCTGGGAGATGCTAAAGGACAGGGAAGCCTGGCATGCTGCAGTCCATGAGGTTATAAAGACTCAAACATGACTTAGCAACTGAACAACAGACTTCAATACTTTAAGCTATCTGAATTCAGAAAATCCTAGGAGCCTCTGAAACCAGAGCTCAGATAAAGATATTTCTTTGTAGAGAATCCATACTTTGATGGGTCTGGGAACATGCTTGTCCTCAAAAATCTGGGCAGTTATTAACGGAGAGCAGTGTGCCTTAATTTTTCTTTTCACATCCTGGCCTATTTTCAGTCATTTTCCACAGATCTAGAATTTTTTACTTAGAACATTCTCCTTAGAACATAGGAAATCATTAGGCTCCAGAAATGTCTCCCTTGTACTGGAGAGGTGCCAGGCAATGATGCCAACACAGCCTGGGAGAAGATCCCTTCTGGAGGCTACAGGTCAGGTTCCTGGAGCCTATTCTGCTCTTCAGGTCCCCTCTGGCATGCCGTGCTGGCTTGTAGCCTGCCGGACTCCTTTGTCCATGAGAGTTCTCCAGGCAAGAATCCTAGAGTGGGTTGCCAGGCCCTCCTCCCGGAGATCTTCCCAACTCAAGAATAGAACCCAGTTCTCCCACATTGCAGGTGGATTTTTTACCATCTGAGCCACCAGGGAAGCACATGAATACTGGAATGGGTGGCCTATCCTTTCTCCAGGGGATCTTCCCGATCTTCTTCAGGGAATCAAGCCATGGTCCTGCATTGCAAGTAGATTCTTAACCAACCTGAGCTACCACTGTTGAGCCCCAATTTGATGCCAGATTCTGTCCTAGTTAATGGAATACAGAAGAAATAAAATAGACAAAAATCCTGTATGTATTGAATTCTATTTAGGAAAAGATAGACAATAAATCAGTTAAGTATATGTTGAAAATGAAGCAGAGACATTAGGGATGAGGACACCAGGTAGAGAGGTAGGCTGTTTTAGAATGAGTGCTCAGGGAGGTCACATTGACAATATAACAGTTGAGCAGAGACTCATAGGTGGTGAGAGAGTGAGCAATGTAGTTATCCAGGAAGATTATTCTAGATGGAAGGGAGAGCTTGTGCAATGGCCCAGAGGTAGAAGTATTCTTGGAAAATAACAGTATCCTTGGTGTGGTCAACAGATGGTGGAGCAGTGTGGCAATAGTGAAGAGACGAAGAGATGAGATAGGAGAGCTACAGGGCCTTGCAGGCATTATGTGGAAACTGGCTTTCACTTTCAGTGAGACATAGGGTTTTGAAATGATGAATAACATGAGACAGCTTATGTTCCAAAATGATCTGTCTCTCTGCTAGGTTATAATAGGCTACAGGGAGCAAGAGCAGAAGCAGAGAAAGCAAATAGGAGGCTATCACACCAATCCAGGACAAAGTCAGCAGTGACTTAGAACAGGAGGGAATGTGGAGGGCTGTGAGGTAGTCAGTTTCCTGAGAAAATTTTAAGACACTTATAAAAAGATTTAAATATCACCTGAAATATTGATATGTGGAAGGAAAGAACTGGACTTAAAGAGGAGAGTGATTTTTCATGTTTTACCTCTTCTTTTCCTACTTCTCTTCAAGAAAATAAAAAGGAATTTCTTTAAGCTGTATTCCTAAGATAAAATGAAAATACTAAAATAATTATAATTGCACCAGTGTATACAGGGGAAATAAAAACTGTATTGTGCAGCCATGAGGACCCAACTTCATTATATAAGTTCTGTACTTTCCTTCATAGTAACGGACCCTGTATATATTTTTTCCTGAATTTTTAGCTTTCTGAAACAGAGGTTAAAGAATATACCTTCATAATGAAAATGATAGTGATCATAGCATTAGAAATAAGAATTAGAGCTTATTTATAAGAAAGCTATAAGTTTCATGAGGTCAGAAGTTACATTCTTGTGAGAAGATTTCCTGCCCTATCTCATATAATGAAGTGTTTAAAATTTTCTTCTCATCTCTTCACTCATACATGCTTCATCAAATGTTCCTTCTGTATTCCTTTGCAGACTTTGTGTAAATGCTGAAAGGAAAATCTGCATGGATTTTCCTTTATTTCCAGGAAATAATATTTTATTCTTACAGTGATATTTCCAAAATCACTGTGTTTATGGATTTCTACCAAGGAGACAGAAATCTGTTGATTAAAACAAACATGAAATATAATCATGGAATGTATTAACTAGGTAGAGGATGTTATAAGAAGGAATAACTGGGGGTGGGGCAGGGGGATTGTGGTAAGTAAGGCTTAGAAAACACTTAGGATGACCACATTGAGGGCTAATTCCTGAGTTTAGTTTTGAATCTGTTGAATGTGGAGTGCTTTTGAGAATGTTTGTTAGAGAAATGGGTCTAACACTTATAGCAAAGATCAGGCTAGATAAACAAATTTGTAATCACTTGTCATATGTATGGACATATAGAAGGAAAAGAATAGAGTCCAAAATTGAGCCTATAACATTGAACAACTGAAGAGAGCGATTGGTGGTCTCTGAGAAGGATCAGACTCAGAGGTAGGAGCAAATCCAGGAAAATGTGATGACAGAGAAGCCAAGGGAGAAAGTTCAGACAAGGGAAAGCACTTGAGTATTGAATTCTGATGAAAAGTCAAGTCGTGGGGACTAGGAAACACTTCAGAGTTTAACAAATTGAAAGTGACTGGTGACTTTATTAAGAATCCATTTAGTAGAGAGTGGAGGCATAGACCAGAACTGAATGTGCTGAGGACTCAGGAGTTAGGGGTTTGTGGGAGGCAGAAATGACGGTATTCATCAAGTCACAGAAACATCCCAACACCTCACTAAAGAAACACAACATCTTTTAATACTTGGTGCTACATTTTTTTCCTTTTCTAAGGGCTGAAGTTATCAGAGACAGTACCTCCTTACTAGATTGCCAGAAAGAGGAATTTTTGAAACTCCAGCGTTTCAAATCGGATTGGACCACTCTTGCCTTGTCTTAGACTTTGTTATAGGCCAAAAGAAATGTAACTCTTCCCAAAAGTCGAAATATCTTGTTTGATCCTACTTAAGGATGAATTGCTGGTCCTGTAGAGGCGCGGACACATCTATTTTCATGAGCTTAATTGATGTCATATCAAACTTAGGGACACAGAACACTGGCAATTTCCCCCTGGGACTGCAGTACACTCAAATTTTCCGTGTGCCGTTTCTCCACAGATCGCGAGACAACAGCAGCAGCTCCTGCAGCAACAACACAAAATCAATTTGCTTCAGCAGCAGATCCAGGTCAGAAATCATAATTTCATATGGACTTCCAATTAAGAAGTAGATTTTGTTTCTCAGATGACCTCACTGAAGGAAGCTGCAGAATTAAAGCTACTTTCAGCCCAGTCGTGTGACGTGTGGCCCCCCGTGTCAGGAGAATCTTGCCTGTCACGGGTGTGGCAGAATCTTGCCTGTGTTGAGGAGTTTCAGGGGTAGCAAGCTGGTGGCAATTTTTATTTTTTACACTGAAAGGAAACTTTTGTGGAGAAATCTTTTCTTTTCTTTATTCTTTAATGTTGAAAACATACATGTTCTTAATGGGAGAGGTTCCTGGGACCCAAAGCAGAGAGATATTGAAGGTTTTCTGTTAGCTGTGGCAGAGAGAACTTTTTGCAGTAGGCTGAAGAGCCACGCGGGTTCAAGGTGGAAGTCAGGGAAGGTAATGATTTTGTAGTCAACTCGAATTTCACCCTTATATTGCCTGGAGAAACCAAGACTGAAGGCTCTGTAACGTCCGTATTTTTCTTCTGTGAAAATTCACAATGATGACAAGCAAAGCTGCCTGGGCTAGCCTTGTGCCGCGACTTGCTTGTGACACACACTTTGACACGATCTGTTTCCCTTTCTGAATACTCCTTTTCTGAAAGCACTATGAGGATTTACTAAAACTATGGATACAGAACTTCAGCGTAGTTTCAAGGCATATAGTAAGTGGTCAATACATATTTGCTGTAACTAGCAAGAAGGTATAGTTCATGGAGCAGTGAGTCCAACCTTACTTGACATCATCCATATTAAAGCAGCTGTTAGATTTGCAGTTAGAATTTCATCATTCTCTTGAAGCTGTATCTTGAGAATCCAATATATTTAAGTGTAAATATCTTAGATGACAAAACATGTAAAAATGATTTTATTTGCATGTTTATCATATTTAGGCTTCTTTGACAAAAAAAATTATCCATTTTTTTCTAACTGGATCAGCTAGTCATAGCCAGTAGTATAATATAATTCTCTATATTGTGGATTATATAGCCAATCATTTGTGTTCCGCCTGAGATTTATTAGTGAGACAGATAAAAATCATCAGTGAAATATCACAACAAAGACTCTTTGCCTTCCTTAAGTATGAACAACAGATTTCCAATGTGATATCTATCTATCCATATCTGGAGTATGGTTATTCATTCAATGCTTTAAAACTGTTTATTGAGTTTTGTATTTAATCTAAGTTTACTGACTTGGAATATAACTTTAGTTGGTGGTACCAAGTTATCTACACTTAAAATGATTTGGTTATTGAAAACTGAAGATAATAAAATTATTATGGCAGTTTCTCATTATAAATAAGATATAATTCCATAGAGAGTGATGTGGACCTTTACAAGTTACTTGGTTTCACTGTAATTTGATGAAGATACCAATAGTTTTGTTTTTATAGTTTTTATGAGATTGAGATTGTCTTTTGTTAAATGGAATCACAGACTATATGCAAACCCATATTATGAACATGTGGGAGGGTCAATCAGCTGTATTTTCTGACCATTTAAATTGTTAGACACCTTAGTACTCTTTTGGAATTATTCCTTAATTATAACCAGTGTGTTAATAGTGTGGATTTAAAACACTGTCATGTCAACGTGTTGAAATTGGTAGATTTCTTGCTCCAGAGCTTGGAGCATTTTAAATGAAGTGCTTTAAGCTGTTCTAGAAATGATATGACTTCATTATGACATCATGTGACTCTATTCTAGTGAGCAGAAGCCAACTGTAGTGGCTTGCCCTAGATCACATGACAGAGGTAGAACTAGGGTCAGAAAAGCAAAGTTTTCTGACCATAGAAATTTTGCTGAGTATGAGAATTTTTAAAGCTTAGAATTTCTATTTGATTGAAATATTACCCTTCTGGCCTCCACTAGTTAACAGGATAGGAAAAAAAAAAAAAGCGAAAAACTGGTAGTTCCTAGAAGAAATAATGTCACACTGCTGGCAATTTGGGGGAAACATCAAGAGATGTGCGGTATTATATCTGTGTATTTGTCCTCTTTCCAGTGTTAGTACAGATAAATGATACCGACAGAGTCAAAATGCATCGAGCTATTTTTTTTTTTTAAAGTCCGGATATGTTTCAGGCAAGAAATAAGTTCTGAGCAAGAATGACAGTCTGAAAGGAATCAATTTTCACAGCTTCTAGTATACTCATTAACTAAAAGCATAGTTCTAAAGTATATTTTATAAATTGTTAATTTGGAGCTGTCTTACAAACACTTAATAGTTATGAAAATCACAATATATGTAAATTAGTCTATTGAGAGATTGTTCAGACAGTTGTGGGAAGCACTGATATAGTGGCATGTGTAGAAATAGAAGATTAAAAACATAGAAGATATCCTTTTTGTTCCCCATGTAAATCCTTAACCATATTTCCTTTTAAGAAGTTTTTCTCTCTTCTCTAATTCCTCCTTCTTTTGGCAGTATAGGAGAGGGAGGGAGAAGGTTAAAAATCAAACCTGTTACGGTAGAAGGCAAATTAAATTTATAACAAGTATTATTATTAAATGAACTTTTGTCGATGCATACATAATAAGTGTTCATGTAAGAATTTGCTGTTGATTACATTTTATTTGATATCTGAAAATACCCTACGTAGTATATTTTGAATTTGATCAACTTTTTTTGTTTCTTTAGTATGAAGCCTTAAGACCTTGTAGAAATAAACGTACCACTTACATTATTCATCCTGCTTGAATTTTTTAAATATTTTATGCAACTGCTCCTTTCAACCTTAGAAAAAAATACATGTTAGTTCCTTCATTGATATAATAGTGGATTACAATGTAATTAGTCCAAAACTAGGACAGGTTTTAAAATTTTGTTTGAACTGTAAATAAATAAGACATTAACTTGCTGCACATATTAGGAAAGCCATGCAATAAACACGTTAGATGGGTTAAGCAGATCTGTAAGATGGATTAGATTGATAGGTAAGAGAACAGAATGAGTTTTCTTACTTGATAGCTACAGTAACAGGAGGGTGATGTTTCCTAAAATTCTCCTCATTCTTTTATAATATCTCTTTAAAGTAGAGGTTAACTTAGTCATCTTTATTCCATTTGAAGTATATTTCATTCAACTTAAAAAACATAGAGCAAGTCTGTATGTGTGTATATGAACAAACATTCACATATGCTAGTGACCCAGATTATTTAAACTATTTCTCTTGACCTTTTAATTATATATTTTTTTCAACTCAAAATGTAAAAGAATGGTGGTAATTTTTACTCCATAGTTATTTATTGAAGAGAATACCATAAGGATTGACAAATTAGTCAGTTTATTTCATTACTTAGGCTCAATTTTTTATGAACTGTTTTTATCTCTTTAAAAAACAACCTGAGCTCTAAAATTGCATGATCTTAATTGGGTTGAAAACTCAATCAACATTACTTCTTTATAAAGACTTTTTAGAGTCATAGTATTCAAAGTTTATTCATATAACTGACTCAGGATTAAAAGAATTAAGAAAGCTTTCTGTCATTCTTTAGAAGATCATAAATCAATTCATTCTACAAATAAAATCATGCATAATATCAGAAACATCTTATCTTCCTTTAAGAACTTGTCTGTTTATGAGATCCTTAATTTTAGGAACACTAAGAAAGTTTAATCTTCTTTTTCTACTACTCAACATTGCTCTTCTTTAATATTTTTGTTTATTGTCCTTAAAAAAGAGTATTTTCACTTTTATTTACTGTGTCTAGCTAACTTTTAAAGCATATTATTACATAAGATGAGCTTTATAAATATTTCAGAGAAAAATATCCTCATAGGTTTTTTGAGGGTAATTTCTTTTTCCTTTGCTTGTACTATAATGCCCAACTTCAGCAATTTTACTTTTTGACTCATCTCTTTTTTATAATAAATCAGCTTGTTTCTAATACTGCTAGGTTGTTTATGTTTCTAATTATGGCCCTAGACCAGTGGTTCGTCTTGACCTAATTCACTGTTACCAAAACCTTTTTAAAGTAAATGAATGAGTGACCTGTGCTCAATGTCCATGATGGCAATAAACTGAATGTTCCTAGAGACTTACGTTTCCTTTTTGTCTTGAAGCTTTGTATAGGACTTGGTTTCTACAGCTATGGCTATAGGGGTGGGAAACATGTTCTAGCTTTAAATTTCTTACCCTTTTCCAGTAATACTTAATGGAATTTAAGATTGTTATTAGCATCTTAGGGGGTAGCATCTTAGGGAGTAGTTTCAACAACATGCTGTAGTATGAAACTGACTTAAATATTTTTAAAGGTGAATTTAAAGATATTGCACTTCCTTTCAAATGCATAATTTCATGATTACCGAACTGGAAGCTCAGTGTTTAAACTTATATTTGTTGCATTCCTTCTTCTGATAAACTTCTCTAACTATTGTTCATTGTATTCTCTTGGGAGCAAAGAATTAGTATTTAATAACCCCTGTCATTATTTCTGATTCATAAAGTAAGCACGTGTAAGACAAATAGTAGCTTTCGGAGACTGATTCTGTCTAGGACTAAGCAAATTTCTGTTCTTAGCTGTGCCATGTGTATATTCCATTGTATGTATGAAAGACCTTGATTCTTTGCGGGTTATAAGATTATATAACTATGAAATTTAAGTGCATTAAATGGTTAAACAAAAAGATAAAGAGGAAGTTCTTTGATTTTGACATACTCAGATTCAGATTCTGCATCTTTATACCTCATCTGCTGGGTGATCTTGGTAAAACTGCTCAATCCTTCTGAGTTTCATTATTCTGGTCTATTAAATGGAGATTATAGTACCTAATTCACACCTGGTTAGTGTAAGGATTAAATGGCATTATCCCTGGCAGGCAGTGAGCACACAATGCTAAAGGTTTTTTGTAAGTTGTTAGAGAGAAAAGTTTCTTTTTGTTTTCCTCATGATGAGCAATTTAATGAATATTTCTAGCAAGAGAAGAATTTCTAGGAAAAACAGTATAACCTACATGGCAGGAGCCACTGAAAACTGTAAGTTCTCTGTTCCAAATTTATATGATTTTTCGAACTACAACAGATTTTTAGAAAGCCTTTATTTAGACACATCTCTCATTTTGACATTTGTAAACTGAAACCAAGTAAGGTTAGAAGACTTTCCCAATGTCACATAAGTTGTTACTTGCTGAATGATGGCTCGATTCCAAGTTTCTTGAGTCTTGGTCCAGTTCATTTTTATTTTACTGATATTCTACCATTTAAGGTTTAATGGCCCAAACTTTTTAAATGAGTTTTCTTTCCCTGGAACTTATTCCTACAAAGTAAAAATACATCTTGACTTATATACAATTGAATGATGAAGTTGCAGTCATAGGCTCAACCAATTTGTGATAAAGGTTTCATTTTATTGGAGCCAGGGTTCTCTGAGCTCATTAAGAGTTTTGGTAATTCTCGATAAATTATTATGCAGAAGGAAATCCATTCAAATATTGTACTGAAAACATAATAATGTTAAAGGTGAAATAATAGTACCTGCCTGACCTGCTGATTTATGATTTCTTTCTCTGAGTGTGGTAAGCTGGAAGCATTTTACCCCCCTCAACAACACCCCTGCATGAGCACAAAGAGATTGCAAAGTAACCTTGTCTCTTTAGGAGACTGGAAATGCCAAGAATAAACGCCATATAATTAAGGTAGCATTTCAACCCAAGAAGGAAATGTATTAACTCCTTGAGCTCTGAGTAATGTTTTACTCTATGAAATAAAATGCACCACACCCAGGAGGATATAGTTCTTGGCATTCAGATAGACTTTTTAGAGGCGAGGTCTGAGAATGCAAAGTAGGAGCTTTACGAATGACTTTCCTCTCTTCCTTGTACTTTCTGGAAGGAGAACTTCCTGTTGAGAAGATGAGTGTCCTCTGCAGTGATGATGACTGCAGGTCTGTCCTTTTACTCAGAGAGAGCCACTTTAGAATCCTTATAGCGTGTGCGTGTGTGCTAAGTTGCTTCAGTTGTGTTCAGCTCTGTGCGACCCCATAGACTGTAGCCTGCCAGGCTCCTCTGCCCATGGGATTCTCCAGGCAAGAATACTGGAATGGGTTGCCATGTCCTTCTCCAGAGGATCCTCCTGGCCCAGGGGTTGAACCTGATCTTTACAACTCCTCCATCGGCAGGTGGGGTCTTTACCACTAGTGCCACCTGGGAAGGCCTTTTCAGCATTCTTTTTTTTTTTTTTTTTTAATGCATCTCATGGTGATTGCCTAATGATAAAATTTCAGTCATTCATATTATTTCTTGATCTGGGCAAAGCTGCCTCTGTTCATAGAGATATAGATAGATTGATGTGCATATATCCCAACCCAGGAATCAAACTGGGGTCTCCTTCATTGCAGGCAGATTCTTTACCAACTGAGCTATCAGGGAAGCCCATATCTATTTTACTTTTTATTAATGTTATGTGTGCCTCATGGCTAAAAGAGTACTGGAGAATAATAAGAACAGCCCTCCAGAGCCCAGGCCTCTATACTGTGCCCATATTTTTACTCAGAAGGTGCCTCCTCACAATCTGCTTTTATTTTTAATAGCCTCCTATTATTTACTTCTGTATGTCAAATGGACTTTCCCTGGTGGCTCAGACAGTAAAGAATCTGCCTGCAATGAAGGAGACCCCAGTTTGATTCCTGGGTCGGGAAGATACACTGGAGAAAGGAAGGGCTGCCTACTCCAGTATTCTTGCCTGGATATTACAATGCTGTTTCCGACTCATCAACTTTAAAATATCATTAACTTGGATATGGAAGACATAGTTCTGGTATTGCAACCCCAGCAGCCTTTCCTGATCCCTTCCCTCACTCTGTAATATAGTTACACATGTCACTGAAGTTCTTCTAATGGATATTTTTAAACTTTAGTTAACTTACACCTCTTTTCTCATTCAATCAACTATAAATAATGTCTTGGCATTTGCCTTGTTGGTTGAAGATAACGTCTCTCTTCTCTCAGACCTAAAAGTGCTGATTTCTGTTATTTGAATGTTTACTATAAATATATACATATGTGTATATAAATGTATATACACCTGGGCTTCCCAGGTAGCTCAGTGGTAATGAATTTGCCTGCCAGTGCAGCAGACACAAGAGATGCAGTTAAATCCCTAGGTCAGGAAGATCCCCTGGAGAAGAAACTGTCAACCCACTCCAGTACTCTCTCTAGGAAATCCCATGGACAGAGGAGCCTGGTGGGCTACAGTTCATGGAGTTGCAAAAGAGTCTGACATGACTTAGAGACTAAACAACAACAACAACAACATACACACACCTATTGTGCTTTACCTGTTGGTTAACCCTAAAGATTGAAAATCAGTTTATGTTAAAATATGAGACTACCTATTTTTCTTCATAGTCTAATAAGATGCTCCTTATTTCATTTCTGTGTAGCTTTGAACTTTCCAATTGCCTTTTCATTAGCCTTTCTTCTTCATGTTATTTGCCTTATTATCTCCATAAATCCTCAAGAATAAACCAGACCTTCACAATACGATTTTCTTTGATACCTACTTCAAGGCAGGTTCTCTTGCTTTCATTTAAATAAGTTAGTCCTGCCGACATTCTAGGATGTCCCTTTATGGTTCTCCAGGGTGGGAAAAATCACTCTTTCCTACATTGTCCTCCTTGGTTTACCTCCTTCTCTTGGTCCAGAATCACATCAATCACATGAGATAAAAAGTTTTGGGCATAAAAAGTTATAAATGTGCACATTTGTAATAATGCTCCATTTTACCCCTCTTCTTGATTGGTAGTTTGGCTGCTATCATGATAGTAAAATTGTAATTGAAAGTGATTTTCCTTATGTTTTAAATTCATTGATGCATCATCTTCTAGAATCTATGAGAAATACAGTGTTGATCTGATGTTTCTGTTGGTGAAGACCACTATTTTCCCTTTCGGAAACTTTTAGTATCTTCTATTTACTATGACATTTCATTGTAAATGAAAAATATCAGATATATATTGATATTCTTGTTATTTATTTTGTAAAAACTATAAATCTTTGTTCTAAAGTTATATTATTTTGGTCTGGAAAATTACCTTTATTTTATTCTTGGCCATTTTGTCCCCTTTATTTTTCATTTTTTTCTGAATCTCCTATTAAGCAGACATTGTATTTTCTGTGTTAGTAATTATGTTTCTTATTGTTCATATTTTGATCTCTGTTTCTTTGTTCTTCATCTTAGGTGATACCTACACTTTATCTCCTAAAATTTTTAATTGGATCTTTGAGAAATCACCTTTTTAATTTCAATGAGAAACTTCTTGTTTTCTGATAATTCCTTCTTCGTGTTATCCTATTGTTTAATAGATCATTTCTCCTTGAATATTTCAAGGTATGCAAATTTGAGGGTTTTACCAAAAAATTAAATTCTCATTTCCTTAAATTATCTTTTATCTCATTTTCATCAACTTGTGTATCTTGATGTTATTCTTTCAGCTTGAAGTTCTGAATTAGTAAATGATTGTTATCCATCCAGATTTAAGGATGAGGTAAGAAAAAATAGACTAGGAACACTGACCGAATTAGGTTTATCAAGAGGTGGACACTGGTTTAGAGAGATCAGGAAGCTAGCCACACATAACATAAATTCTATATATGGGTGCACAAAGGTCTTTTTTCTGGGATTCCAGTGATCATGCTGACTGTCTTATATTTCCTTGGACTGTTCAGTTTCTGTTGCAGGGGGCACTGTGGTATAGGTGGGAGGATGAAAGTTACTTTCAAACACAGCAAGTCCTCTACATATGAATGAGTTCTGTTTCAAGAGCATTTTTGTAAGTCCAATTTGTAAGTCCAACAAAGTTTAGTCCAGGTATCCAACTTACACAATCAGCTATGTAATACTTTACTGTAATAAATTATAATACTTTGCACACAAATCATATATTAAAAGCAAACATAAAAAATAAACCATTTACAATCTGATAGTATAGTACAACAGCTGGCCTACAGGGGCTGGCATCAAGTGAACAGATGAGAAGAGTTACTGACTGGAGGAGGGGAAGGAGGTGAGGGATGGTAGAGCATCAGCAATATGAGATGCAGGGCAAGCTGTAATTCACTCAAGCCTGATGTTGATGGCACAGTTCTGGTTCTTTGCTGGATTCAAGTCTGTACTCAGTTGAAAAAACAATCCAGTGATGTCTGGGTAGTAGCTCTTTTTTTTTTTTTTTCGTCATAGATGATATGGTAGCACTGAATCATATTCTGAATGACAGCTACAACCCTTGTGTACCATTCTACATTCACATCCTGTGCTTCAAAACCTAACAGTGCGTCCTCAAGTAAAGAAAATCCCCTCGCCATTTCCTGTGTCATGATCTCTTTGATTCTTCAGTTACTTCTTCCTCTTACCTCTCCACTCTCTCACGTCTACCTCTGGTCTCCCTACTCTCTCGGTTATCTTCCCTTGGGTGCTTGGGTGCGTCTTAGCAGTACCAGCTGCATCACTGACGCTTTAACACTTGCTTTTGGACATCCTGGTCTTGAAATAAAGATGCTGTACTAGTGTACTCTGTAGAGTACCATGAAGTACACAAAAGCACAGACGTGTGTGCACGCCAGGCCTCTGAAACAACTGAGTTAATTGGAGCACGCAAATGCACATTCACATCTTTGAAAGTTTGCATACTGAGAGTTCGTATGCAGGGACCTTATTGTGATATTGTTGTTTTCAACCCAGGTCTTAAAATCCTGTTCTCTCTCATACCCTGTGTTTCAAGTCCTAAAACATTTTGGTAGTTCTGAGTAAAAGTAAGTCCCATTTTCATTTAACCACCTCCAAGTACATGCTCTACTATGTTTCATCCATGTTTCTCAATTAACACTCTAATTAAGTTGCTTTTCATCTTCAAAAACTTTGGTGATATTTCTTACATGTGTGTGCCTTGTATTCTTAATTATTTTATGTGATGTAAGTTTATAAATTTACCTGCTTTATAATTTTAATGGTGTCTTTAGAAAGAACAGAGATACATATATAGGGTCAGCCTATCTTGGATTATAAATCGGAACATCATCTTTTTTTAAATAGAAAAAAAATTTCGAACAATAACCAGTTTCTGGGAACAAAGGAGTCCTGATAAAGAGGATGAATTACCACAAAAAGTTGAATCTTGAAGCTCCATAACCAAAATTCACAGTTCTAAGATTTGTAAAACATAAAATGTATGTTTTAGTTTCTCAGGGAAAGTAGTGGGGGAAAGGGACATAGATATAGAGAATTTCACCATCCTTTTCCTCTTTGCTTTAAATTTATCAAAAATATGAGTTCATTTTTATATGTAATTTTAGATGATGACTTGATATTTTAAACTTTATAATATCATTATTAAGACCTTTGTTAAAATAACAGCTCTATCTGATAACTCTACTGAAGTGATGTTGACAATAGTTTTTTGAAACTGTAATCCTAGTTTTGTAATTCATTCATCCTCATCCTGACATGGGCTCCTCACTAATGCATTTCATGGAAGGAGATTATTTTTTTCCCTCAGTTATTTACATGAATCTCAGTCTTGTTGTTTTCCTTTTTCTATTAAATAGTTTCTGTGCTGTTTCTTTGTTTCTTCTTTCTCCAGTCTTTGCAGTGTGATTTTTGAAGTGAATCCTGTTTTCATTTAATCCAGTATGACCATGCTGGACACCAGGGCTGACCCAGAAAGCAGACTGAGAGCAGCATTTCCCATGACTTTCCAGCCTTTCCCAAACATCATTACCTGTAGAAAAAGTTGAACACAGCTCTTCACTGAGACTCTGCAGTCCATATCTTATCAGTTGACAAAGAAAATTCCCTCAGTGCTTAAATAAAACCTGGGAATGCCGTTATCAAATAGTGAGACACAAAACAAAGCAGGTTATCAACAGGTTTGGAGAAGATAGATTGAAAGTCAATATGTTGGCCTAAAATGAATTTATTTTATTTCACCTTAGTTTATACAGTCAGTGTCATAAATAAATAAATATCACAGCAAGAAGGGCTCACAGAGTCTTTAGAAAAAATTTATGTTTCTGTCTTTGAAGAGAGTTGACAAACAGATGGGAAATTACATGCCAGTGGAATTAACAGTCTTAACATAAAATGAATTAATTTTATGAAAAATAATTATATCATGAGTCAAGTCATGCATTCCAGACATCCCTAGCACATGGTAAACTTCTTTCAGTTCTATAGTCAGTCATTGGAAGGACTGATGCTAAAGCTGAAGCTCCAATACTTTGGCCACCTGATGTGATGAACTGACTGGTTGGAAAAGACCCTGATGCTGGGAAAGATTGAAGGCAGAAAGAAAAGAGGGTGACAGAGGATGAAATATTTGGATAGCATGACCTACTCAATGGACATGAGTTTGAGCAAGCTCCAGGAGTTGGTGATGGAAAGGGAAGCCTGGTGTGTTGCGGTCAACGGGGTCACAAAGAGTCGGACACAACTTACTGACACAAGAATAACAACATAGAGTACTGATTTCTACTCAAAATTGGTAAATTTTTATGCAATTTACAGGCTATGAAAAATTGACTTTTTAAGGAAGATTAATTGAGTTAAGTTAAATAATTTGCAAAGGACAAGATAAATAGAACACAATGTGACTTTATGATACCAGAACGATTCCCTGTTTTCCCTTGAAGGAGAAACAAAAGTAAAACTGAAGTTGCTTCATTTTCATTGAATGTTCTAGAAGTGCTTAATTCTTAGTCTTCATTATGCTAGACCTCACAGCAGAATTTTTTAAATTGATCACTCCCACTTTCTTGGAATACTCTTCAGCTGGCCTCCAAAAGACCAGTCTGCTTTTCTTCCCCATTCTCAGTTTAATTTGGTGGGCTCTTACCTATCCTTAAAAAGATAATTTGCGGTTATTCTCTATGATCCGACTTCTTTATCTCCATTTATTTCTTAAATGATCCTATCTAAAGTCTTTGTACACCATCACATAGAGATAATACTTCAAAATTTATCTGGAGAGTCTCTGTCTCTCACCAGGACCTCAGCGTCTAATACCCAGCCGTCTACTCAGCCTATTTAAATGGATAACTAATATGCTCCTCAAATGTCACATTTCCCAAAAAGTACCCTTGATCATCTCCCCATCTCATTCTTTCCTGATTTATCTAACTGTGGATATGATACCATTTACCTAGTTGTTGTTGCCAATGACCTAGAAGATATCCTCTCACTCTCTTATGTCTCAAAGCTAAGCCATTGGAATTGGCCTTTATCCTCAAATTGAGCAACTTCTCCCATGACCACTCTAGTATAAGTAACCATCATTTCTTACCTAAACTGTAATAGACTCCTAACTAAGCTGGTCATCCTACTAACTCTGTTGACCTGCTAAGTAGGTTTTTCATGTAGCTGCTAGAGTAGTCTTCTAAATTTAATTGTACTGTGTGTACTTGCTCAGTCATGTCAGACTTATTGTGACCACATGGACTGTAGCCCGCCAGGCTCCTTTATCCATGGGATTTCCCAGTTGACAATACTGAAGTGGGTTGACATTGCCTTCTCCAGGGCATCTTCCTGACCCAGAGATCAAGCCCACGTTTCTTGTGTCTCCTGTATTGCACAGGGATTCTTTCCTACTGAGCCTTTAGGGAAACCCAATTATGCTCTAACCATACTCAAAATCAAATCACTTAAAATGAATTCATTCTTACCTTAGTGTATTGGACTATTCTTGATTGCATCAACCTCAAACTTTGTCCCTCATTCCTTCCACCCTAGAAACTAATCCTTTCTGGTTACAAGGACTATGGCATCCCTGTTCTAGCATTGAAATATTTGTATTTATCATTCTTGTGACCTGGAATGCTTTTTTTTGCTTCATCACTTAACTCGGATGCTTACTTCATTTAGCTCTCTCTCCCAGTGCCACCCTCCCCAGGGAAGCCATCTCTGAAAAGTGAAGTAGTCCCTGCCTTCTCCAGTCAGTCTCTGATCTCTTATCCTGCTTGCTTTTCTTTATAGCGCTATCACCCACATCAGTTTACTTGGTTTCTGCTATTCCATTGCTGCTACCAAATGCACCCTAGCATGGGGTTCCATGGGGTCAAAGATTTTATCTGCCTTGATCACTACTGTATCCAAAGAGGCTGTGAATGTGGCATATGATGAGAACTTAAAAATATTTCATAGTGTATGACTGTATGAATGAATAAAGTGATGGCACATTATCCAGTCCATAGTATACATAAAGATAAATAAGACAGTAATTTTCTCAAGGGATTAAAGTAGATGCTATGAAAGTGAAAGTCACTTAGTCCTGTCTGACTCTTTGTGACCCCATGGACTATACAGTTCATGGAATTCTCCAGGCCGGAATACTGGAATGGGTTGCCGTTCCCTTTTCCAGGGGACATTCCCAACCCAGGGATTGAACCCAGATCTCCCGCATTGTAGGTGGATTCTTGACCAACTGAGCCACCAGGGAAGCCCAAGAATACTGGAGTGGGTAGTGTATTCCTTCTCTAGAGGATCTTCTTGACCCAGGAATTGAACCAGGGTCTCCTGCATTGCAGGAGGATTCTTTTACCAACTCAGCTACCAGGGAAACCCTTGAGAGCCATCAGTAAGAGATAACCAACATTCTCTACCACTGTATGTGATTTGTAAAATCATTTTGTACTTTGTACTATGAAGCAGTTGTTGTTTAGTCACTAAGTTGAGTCTTACCCTTGCAACCCCATGGACTGTTGTCCATCAGACTCCTCTGTCCATGGGATTTCCCAGTCAAGAATACCGGAGTGCATTGTCATTTCTTCTCTGGGGGATCTTCCCTACCTGGGGATTTAACCCGGGTCTCCTGCATTAGCAGGCAGATTCTTTATCACTGAGCCACCAGGAGCTTTAGGAAATCCCCAGGAAGCAGTAGACCACTGCTTATTAAC
Source organism: Antilocapra americana (assembly GCA_007570785.1). Taxonomy (NCBI): domain Eukaryota; kingdom Metazoa; phylum Chordata; class Mammalia; order Artiodactyla; family Antilocapridae; genus Antilocapra; species Antilocapra americana. The sequence continues at coordinate 12,753,120 of ML663562.1, read as the reverse complement.
TGGTTGGCCCTTTGTAGATATCATTTCATATGATTATCCCAAGAATCAGATAGGTTACGCAAGTGTGTGCTCACTCAGTCATGTCTGACTCTGCAATCCCATGGACTGTAGCCTGCCAGGCTCCTTTGTCTGTGCGATGTTCCAGACAAGAATACTGGAGTAGGTTGCCATTCCCTTCTCCAGGGGATCTTTCCAACCCAGAGATTGAACACACATCTCTTGCATCTCCTGCACTGGCAGGTGGATTCTTAACCGCTAGCACCACCTGGGAAGCCCAGATAGTTTATGGCATTATCTCAGTTTTGGAGTGGAACTAAAGGAATGTGTGTGTGTTTGTGTTTGTGTATGTCTCTGAGATCCTGACAGTTGAGTTACTATGTAGACTAAAAGGTGCCTTCTTCCCCTCTCTCTCCTTTATAGAGTTGCAATGAGTGATTTAATTCAGATACTCCCTACAAAATAAGATGAATTGATTTTTATCAAACTGAGGTGAACCTATTAAATTAGCAAATGTGGTAGTATTTTTTTTTAATAACTTAGTTTTGCTTTCTACAGTAAGCCAGGTAAGAGGGTTCCTTTATAAATGGAGTAAGTAAGTACTTATGAATGGAGGAGAGAGGTGTTTCACATGATCAAATATAGCCAAATCCTCACTTATAAATGATAAAAAAAGATAGGGTGGCATGTTTATAAAGAAGGTAAATACGTTGGAAGCTATTTTATGTTGATGATTTCGTTATACCTAAAAAGGAAATTAGGATCAGTGAACTAATGTGAACTTTCATAGCATCCACATATGTTTAACTATAATAGAGGTAAACTAATGAGCTAATTTCGATATTTTAGACATATAATTAGAGATTTCTATTACACTATCTACATCTATACATATACATAAGTGTGTGTACATACACCTTTTTGAATCATTATTTTCCCTTCATTTCTTCTATTTAATGCCCAAATGTGTATTTAATACTTTCTTCTCCCATAACCACCATCTAGTCCTGAATACATGTTTTGCTGTCTTTCTTTTCTTTTTCACAACTTTGCCAGAATCTGTGTCCATACCTGCTGCTTCCCTGTCTGATATAGCTATTAGTTATCTTCTTTACTATTTTTTATTTTCTCTCCTCCAAATATCCTTTCTCTGGCTAACTTTTCTCCGGTTTCTTCTCATTACCGAATTAGATTTTCTGTTTCTATTGAATACACACTTGTTCACAGATAAGCCAGGTGAGTCTAAAAGATTGTGTTGCTTTAATTTTTAAAGGAAAGCATTTGAATTACAACAGGGTGACTCAAGAAGGAGAGAACACAAGAAAACGTATAGACAGACTCAAAGAGAGGCGGCACCGCATGTTAGCATAACATATTGTTGCGGTCTTTTCGTGATAGAGGGTGTGCTGTCATAAGTACTCGTGTCAAGCAGCCAGGAAAAGAGGAGGAGTGGTGCAGCCGTAAGGTAAATCAAGAGATAACAATGAAATTTTTCTGTTGCCTGGTGGAGGTGTTTAGGATGTGTTTTCTTTATATCTTTATCCGCCCCTAATTGAGAATGCTTTAAAATTGAATGACTAGCAGTCAAAACGTGTTTGCTTCAAGCTGAGAAGAAAAATGCTGGTGTCTCCGCTTGCAAACTGATTGCGCTTTGTACACAACTGACAGCTACAGTCACTTTGAGTGACTGATAAGTGGGAAGCTTTGCCACTTATCAAGGAATGCAGGCTGAAAAGAAAAGACTAGAGCCGTTTCGATGCTTTGGCATGTTCAAAATAACATCTTACATCAGTCAGACTCAGAAGCACTAAGAGACATTTAAAGAGAAGTAATGTATATAGAAATGCGTTATGAGTATGTGTATATGCAGGGAGACAAAAATTATTCAACAAGCAAACAGCTGCAAAGAGGTGAAAGAGAAAGCACTGTAGGGATCAGTATTTGTGAATGAATCAGTGGTTAAATTATTTACACACATTTGATAAGATTTGCCTTTAGTTTGAGAAACAAATTAAAAAATATTTCACTATTGATCTCCACCGTTGTCTACAGAAGCAATTACTTTTGACCAAAGGGATACACTTAAATAGACAGTAACTTTTACCCTGAGGAAGAATCCCAACTCTCATCCTCTCTTTTCTCTTCTTGTGTAAATAATTTTTAAATATATATTTAAAGTATTCTGTTATATCTAACATAAGTAGCATGATTATACAATAAAATAAAATCAGAGCATGTTCCAACTTTAAACATAATCTTGAGACTATGCTAATGAGAGAATATATATATTCCCTAGACTATAATTTACATAAATAGGAATTTTTGAAAAGGACAATTTTTTATATTTAGTTATTAGGCTTATATATACAGTGTTTGTATATTCTGCTGTAAATTTGCAAGGACATTCACATTTCAAATATTTTCTCTGTATATTCACCAGTTATTCATTTTGGTGTGCTCTTTGGTTTCCAAATGAGAGACGCAATATACCTCAATGATTTTAACCCTTTTGCTAACACCATTCTGTCCATTTAAATAACTTGTTTTAGTTTGAATACCCATACACATGCTCATTTTTGTCAAACCAAATCTGTCCAGATTTTAGGTTTGGGAATAAAGTCATAATAACCATAACTGGGACTTCCAGGTGGTCCAGTGGCTATGAATCTGCCCACCAATCCAGGAGATGCAAGTTCAATCCTTAGGTTGGGAAAATCTCCTGGAGAAGGAAATGGTAACCCACTCCAGTATTCTTGTCTGGGAAATCCCATGGACAGAGGAGCCTGGCAAGCTACAGTCCATGGAGTCGCAAATAGTTGGGCATGACTGAGAGACCGAGCAAACAACTGTAGCTTGGTTAATTTTTCAAACTTCCTCGCCTTGAGCCTGTGTCTTGAAAGGCTAAATTTAATGGATAGTTTCTTGATTTTTTAAGGGACAAGCAACTGCATGCTTCAGGGGTATAATTAGGAAACCTGCAAATTATTTCACTCTTCTCAATTACTCTAGGACTGAAGACTACTAATGTTTATATCATTGTAAAAATTGGGGTTATGTTTGAAGATTATCATTTATGTAAATAGGAAGAAGAATATGTTGGGACATTATGGCCTTCAGACCAGTCTGTGAACTGCTTGCTGTAAGTCCTTGCTGAGATAAGGAGCTTGCTAAACCCATTTCAGTTCAGCTGACACTCTTTTTCACTGTAAGAATTTCTTGATGAAGGAAGCAGTTTGGTGGTTTATATCCTAGTGCAAATGCCTGACCTCATCACAGACCAACACCTTGAGTAGCACTGAATTAGAATTCTTTGATCAGTAAAATATTAATATAGACAAATAGTCTTTAGATATAACTTAATCTAACTTTTTCTTCTGTAGATGGATAAAATATGGTCCAGAAATTATAAGGGATGTGTCCAAGTCCCATAGCAATTAGGTATAGACCTTGATCTCTTAGTCCTGGTTGATCATATTAAATAGCCATTGCTGAAGCATTGCTGAGTCCAAAATGAGTAGCAGTCCTGCAGAACCCATCAAATTATGTTTATTACTTTATCTGGAATTTGAAACAGATATTAAATCTTTTACTAAAGAAGTTTGGAACAGTATTTGAATGGCCCCATGAAAATTGTAAATGACACATCATTTAGGAGAAAATAATTAGAAAATGCTGTTCAAATTCTGATTCACTAAAGTTATCAGTTATATTTATATTTATATTCACTAAAGTTATCATTTTGGAAGGCAAGCATGCAAAACTTTCCTAACATACATTTCATTGGCTCCTGAGGGTTTCTTATTTTTTAAAAAATGATCATTTTTGCAGTGAGCTAGTATCTCTGCTTGATCCATACAAATCAAAATTTGTAACATGAACCTTCAGAGTGTATAAACTAAAGAAAGGAAAAAATTGCATTCTTCTAGTGTGAAAATAATATCTGATTACTTCCTTAAGAAAAATGTTCGTTTCATAAACAGTAGCTGAGGCTCTTTCAAAGTAAAACTAAAATATTTTAAAACACCTCTTTGATTTCTAGATACATTTAAAACCCTAAATTGGGAAATGAATATTTTGGCAAAGAAAAGTATTTTCCCATTATGCAATTGAGTTTTCTTTTTCTTCCGCTCTAAAATGATGCCCATTCCCCAGCCTCCCCATTCAGAGTATTTGATATACTTCAGTCGTTTATTGAAAGCTTTATCTTTCAGTTTCCTATTGTTTTAAAAATCCACTTTCTGTTTTGTTCTGTAACAAGTGCTTCATTCATGTAAGGAAACAGGAAAGATCTTTCTCTAAAATCTTTATCCCTTGAGACATTGAGTGAAGTGTTTCTTTTGTGATTAAAAAAAGGCTACTGCTCTTAAATGTGTTGCAAGCACAGTCTTGAGGTGTACAGATACTTCCGTCAGCATATCATTACTTTTTGGTTTTTCATTTCATCTTTTTATTATTATTATTTTTTTTCATATCATTACTTTAAACTGTCTTCTCTTTAACCTGTCTTCTACAACCTTATATCTTATTGTTTTTCTTTTTTGTGCTGTCTCTTACCCAGTTTCTTTCTTCTCAGTTATTCTCATGCTTGTGACACAAACTCTTTCCTAGACAACAGATATCTCAGTGAGAATTTAGGAGAAAGAACACAATGCAGAATAAGTACCTATACGATGATATTTTGTAAATATTTACTTTAAAAACTTAGTATCCCGGTAACGTGAAAATGCTAATTCTTATACTTGTGGGAGAGTTTAGATATATTATGAATCTCACGTCTCACAGTATCACAATATATTTTATTTTTCTTATGTGGTCACTGTAACATATAATGTTAGTGCATGTAAACAAAATCCCACTTTAAGTAGTGTAGCAATTAGGTTTTCATCCATCTAGTATATCTGTGCTCATCCATGTCATGACACAATTCAAGTATCTGATGATTTTTTTGCATACAGTCATAATTATAGAAATAAAATAAGGGTCTCTTGCAGGAAAAAAGTAAACGATGAAACTAATCAATGGACATTCTTTGGTTATTGCTAAATTAAAGGAAATCATGATCACAATACTTATAAAACATACTAATGAAGTTCTCAAATACATGCTATCCCTTTACCCACTTTGCAAAGAATGTTAATTATTAACGGCTACTGACTCCCTGGTGGCTCAGACAGTAAAGCATCTGCCCACAATGCAGGAGACCGGGGTTTGATCCCTGGGTTGGGAAGATCCCCTGGAGAAGGAAATGGCAACCCACTCCAGTACTCTTGTCTAGAAAATTCCATGGATGGAGGAGCTACAGTCCATGTGTTCGCAAAGAGTTGGACATGACTGAGCGACTTCACTTTCACTGATGCTAAAATATGATAGTATTTTCATTGTTCACTCTCTATCTGCTTAAATCCTCAGAACTTTGTGTTTTACCTAGAATGGGAAAAGGCATTCTGTAAACTTTTTAGTACCATATTCCAAGCTTTGTATAATTAATCTCCTTTGGCCCATTCCCTCCATCTTTATTTATTTAATGGCATTTTGTACATCCTTCTTTTACTTTTTTCTTTTTTTAATCATTTGATTGATTTTCTTCATTTTGAGACTTGATTTCGGAAAATAGAAAAGAAATATGGAAAAAATTCTTGAATTAAGCCTAAGTTTAATGTTTTATGAGATTTTTGATACAAAGACATGATATCTGAAAAATGGAAAGACTAGAAAACTTAGAAAATTCAAAATTATCTGAATATTCACAGTAAAAGATGAAACAATTTAATTTTGTTTGTGAAGACATATTTTGCAACTATTTCAGTTCAATCTAGATCAACCTTCTGTGATATAATTTTGACAGGTCCCTGAGATTATGGACCTTAACACATTAAACCTATTTGTTCAATCTTTTCTTCTGATTATAAAGATTACAATAGAAGGTTTGGTCTTTATCTTTAAGGGTTTTATAGCATCAGAATGAAATTGAAATGCATACATGAAGAAAGAATTTTTGATTTTTAATGTATTTTCACTGTGAGTATCCCATAAAGTTTACAGAATGTATGTATCTCAGAATATTTACTTCAGTTCATTTTTTTTATTCCAGTTACTAACTTCTAATATTAGATTAGTTCATGCTTTTTATGTTTGAAATCTCTGTCCCATAAACACACATTTAATCTCTATCTCATACAAATGCATCCCATAAACACTCATTTACAGCTTGGTTCCTTTTATTGATCTCTTTGCATAAACATTAAAAAATTAAGCATCTTGAACTTGAAGTGTGTCTTTCATTTTGAAATGTTTTAACAATACTAATGAAAAGTTTATTCAGTTTTCATCTTTTCCCATACTAACAGCCATTCAGACAATAGGGCCATCATTATAATTTACCTATTGAAGTTGCAAAGGAAAAGCTCATCAAGGAAAGATGTACAAAGTTAGGTGGACATCTTCCCTCAGTGCCACTGATTGTTCAGATAACTGGAAAATGGTTATGAGCCTTTACTCTTTATGATACTACATTAACTTAAAGGAGAAACAGAAAATAACCTCAAGATGTGCTGTACTTATTTCATTACTACCTGCCTCCTTTCTCCACTTTGACCACTATTAAGTTTTGTTCCATCCTGGCTGTGTTAAGCTGTACTATATGTCAGTGGGTACTACCCACATCATCTGTTATAATGATCCATTTTTGCTCATAGGGACTCACTTATTGAGGCTGTCTTTTTACAATCCTACGTACCTACCTGCTTTCATAGGAAATATAATTCCCTCCTTATGCAGTCCTGAGCTTAATAAACATGATGATGAGAAATGCTACAGGCCTCTTTTCTTTACAGTATTTAATAGCTTGCTAAAAGGAAAACAGGAGTAATTAAGTAAGAGAACAAATGCATGTCATTTATGCGTAGTTACTGAGGCAAAAGGAAGAAAATAAAGTTTGAAGATGGACTGAAAATTATGAAATGTGGATTATATTTTAAATATAATACTTTAATATTTTATATACATATAAATTTATAATTTATTTAAAATTATATTTTATAATTCATATTATGAATTAAATTTAAATAGTTTATAATTCATTATAATATATGAAACAGCAAAACTTGATTTTTTGACCTTTTAAAGTCTAGTTAGAGGTTTATACACATATCTTTATGGGAAGTATAAGGGACCTCACAGTACTACCGGTTAGGTAGGGATCAAATATGCCAGATATTCTGCTCAACTGTAATGAAGATATTTTTATCTTCTTTTGAACAATGTTCACACATCACTAAGATTTTCAGAGTCCTGTGGGGGAAAGTCAATAATATAATTTTATTTACTACAAGAGTAAACTGAGACAGTAATTGTGGCTATTTCATCTTGAAGGCCAAAGTAAATCAGGGATAAGAAATGTGAACAAAGAGTCAATAGAAAATCCAAAGGCTTTAAAAATCAAGGCATAGAAGTACAGAGGGATTTCTTTGAGTTTGTGGACAATGGCCATAAATTTAAGAATGGGGTGTTGGGAGGGAAAAGAGAACAGATTGGAAAAAGAATGATGTTTTTTCCCTGAAATGTTATAGGATTTAGAAACTGGAGACTTAGCTGTTTTCTAGTTGTATGTCTTTGGACAAGTCACTTGATGTCATTGGCTTTCAGCTTCTTCTTCTGTAGGTTGGAAATTTTAGTGCCTGTCGTATGATGGTTGAGATATAATCAAATATCATGAAGTGAGTATACTGTAAAATTAGTAGAGCACTGGAGCAAATGTTGTGTTGGTGGCAATTTATCTTCCCTTTCTCTGCTTCATGTCATTGCTGTGAACTTGAAGTTTGAGTAATCATCATCCCAGAAGTGTTTTTGTTTTTTTGTGTGGTCCTCCCCACCCGCAGATGGATGAGAGTAAGACAAAAAGCAGAATTATGAATTGACCCTTCAATTGATATAATTAACTTTAATTCATTAGACTACTGAGTAGTATGCTATATCAATATGGTATCTAAACCAGTTTGATTACAACCCCATCTCCAAATGTTATACCTTATACCACAGTTTATTGTCATACATAAAAATTAATAAACATGTCTGTGATGGTCCAAAACAATGGACAGGAGAAGTGTCTGATAAAAGCATTAATTATTCCAAGGTTCTTTTAATCTTTTCCTTTATTAATAATAGTGAATGCTAACTTTCAGTATTTTTGTTGACTTACATTTCTTTTTTTTTTTTATTGTTTTTGCCATATATTGTCATGATATCACCATGGGTTTACATATGCTTCCCCTCCGGAACCCCCCTCCCTCCTCCCTCCCCCCCAGGAAATCTCGCTGCACCAGTCCCGAGCATCAATCCTGGTCCACGCATCTATGGACACCTTATCTTTGACAAAGGAGGCAAGAATATACAATGGAGAAAAGACAACCTCTTTAACAAGTGGTGCTGGGAAAACTGGACAGCCACTTGTAAAAGAATGAAACTAGATCACTTTCTAACACCATACACAAAGATAAATTCAAAATGGATCAAAGATCTAAGCATAAGACCAGAAACTATAAAAGTCCTAGAGGATAACATAGGCAAAACACTCTCTGCTATAATCCAAAGCGGGATACTCCATGACCCACCTCCCAGAATACTGGAAATAAAAACACGAATAAACAAATGGGACCTAATTAAAATTAAAAGCTTTTGCACAACAAAGGAAACTATAAGCAAGGTGAAAAGACAGCCTTCAGAATGGGAGAAAATAATAGCCAATGAAGCAACAGACAAACAATTAATCTGAAAAATATACAAACAACTCCTGCAGCTCCATTCTAGAAAAATAAACAACCCAATTAAAAAGTGGGCCAAAGAACTTAACAGACATTTCTCCAAAGAAGATATAAAAATGGCTAACAAACACATGAAAAGATGCTCAACATCACTCATTATCAGAGAAATGCAAATCAAAACCACAATGAGGTACCACTTTACACCAGTCAGAATGGCTGCCATCCAAAAGTCTACAAGCAATAAATGCTGGAGAGGATGTGGAGAAAAGGGAACCCTCTTACACTGTTGGTGGGAATGACTTACATTTCTGAATTAACTTTATAGTTTGTTAAATTGAATTCAGGTTTCAGCCTACTTCCTAAATCTTTAAAGTAATTAATTTGTAAATAAGCACACTAAATCAAATGATTTACCATAAGTAGGAAGTCAAAAGATACCTGGAGTAACAGGCGAGTTTGGCCCTAGAGTACAAAATGATTCAGGGCAAAGACTAACAGAGTTTTGCCAAGAGAACTCACTGTTCATAGCAAATACCCTCTTCCAACAACACAAGAGATGACTCTACACAAGGACATCACCAGATGGTCAATACTGATGTCAGATTGATTATATTCTTTGCAGCTGAAGATGGAGAAGCTCTATATAGTCAGCAAAAATAAGACTGGGAGATGACTATGGCTCAGATCATGAACTCCTTTGAAAAATTCAGACGTAAATTTAAGAAACTAGAGAAAACCACTAGACCACTCAGGTATGACCTGAACACATAGATTCGAGGGGTTAGATCTGATAGAGTGCCTGAAGAACTCTCATGGATGTTTGTGACACTGTACAGGGGGCTGTGGTCAAAACAATCTCCAAGGAAAAGAAATGCAAAAAGGCAAAATGGTTGTCTGAGGAGACCTTACAAATAGCTGAGAAAAGAAGAGAAGTGAAAGGCAAAAGAGAAAAAAAGATATCCATCTGAATGCAGATTTCCAAAGAATAGCAAGGAGAGATAAGAAAGCCTTCCTAAGTGATCAGTGCAAAGAAATAGAGGAAACTGATAGAATGGGAAAGACTAGAGATCTCTTCAAGAAAATTAGAGACACAAAGGGAACATTTCATGCAAAGATGAGTGCAATAAAGGACAGAAACTGTATGGGCCTCACAGAAATAGAAGATTTTAAGAGGTAGCAAGAATATGGAGAAGAACTATACAAAAAAAATCTTAATGACCCAAATAACCATGATAGTGTGATCACTCACCTAGAGCCAGACATCCTGGAGTACAAAGTGAAGTGGGCCTTAGGAAGCATCACTACGATCAAAGCTGGTAGAGGTGATGGTATTCCGGCTGAGCTATTTTAAACCGTAAAAGATGATGCTGTGAAAGTGCTACACTCAGTATGCCAGCAAATTTAGAAAACTCAGCAGTGGTCACAGGCCTGGTAAAGATCAGTTTTAATTCCAATCCCAAAGAAAGGCAATGCCAAAGAATGTTCAAACTACCACACAGTTGCACTCATCTCACACGCTAGCAAAGTAATGCTGAAAATTCTTCAAGCTAGGCTTCAACAGTACATGAACCAAGAACTTCCATATGTTCAAGCTGGATTTAGAATAGGCAGAGGAACCAGAGATCAAATTGCCCTCATCTGTTGGATCATGAAAAAGCACGCAAGTTCCAGGAAAGCATCTACTTTTGCTTTATTGAGTAGGCCAAAGACTTTGACTATGTAGAGCACAACAAACTGCAGAAGATTCTTCAATATATGGGAATACCAAACCAGCTGACCTGTCTCCTGAGAAATCTGTATGCAGGTCAAGAAACAACAGTTAGAACTGGAGATGGAACAATGGACTGGTTCCAAATTGGGAAAGGAGAACGTCAAGGCTGTATATTGTCACCCTGCTTATTTAACTTATATGCAGAGGACATCATGAGAAAGGCTGGGCTGGAGGAAGCACAAGCTGGAATCAAGATTGCTGGGAGAAATATCAATAACCTCAGATACACAGATGACACCATCTATACGGCAGAAACTGAAAAAGAGCTCAAGAGCCTCTTGATGAAAGTGAAAGAGGAGAGGAAAAGCTTGGCTTAAAGCTCAACATTCAGAAAACTAAGATCATGGCATCTGGTCCCATCACTTCATGGCAAATAGATGGGGAGACAGTGGAAACAGTGACAAGCCTTTACTTTTTTGGGCTCCAAAATCACTGTAGATGGTGACTGCATCCATGAAATTAAAATATGCTTGCTCCTTAGAAGAAAAGTTATGATCAACTAGGCAACATATTAAAAAGCAGAGACATTACTCTGCCAACAAAAGGCCATCTAATCAAAGCTATGTTTTTTCCAGTAATCATGTATGGATGTGAGAGTTGGACCGTAAAGAAAGCTGAGCACTGAAGAATTGATGCTTTTGAACTGTGGTGGTGAAGACTCTTGAGAGTTCCTTAGACTCTAAGAAGATCAAAGCAGTCTATCCTAAGGGAAGTCAATCCTGAATATTCATTGGAAGGACTGATCTGAAGCTGAAACTCCAATACTTTGACCACCTCCTGTGAAGAACTGACTCATGGAAAAGACCCTGATGCTGGGAAAGATTGAAGGCAGGAGGAGAAGGGGACGGCAGAGGATGAGATGGTTGGATGACATCACTGACTCAATGGACATGGGTGTGAGCAAGCTCCGGGAATTAGTGATGGATAGGGAAGCCTGGTGTGCTGCAGTCCATGGTGTCGCAGAGTATTGGACGCGACTGAGTGACTTAACTAAACCAAACTGAATTTTAGTTTCATGGTGAGTCACAGTATCTTCTGAATGTTATAGAACTTAAGGTTCCTCCATATCTTTGGATTCAAAATTTTATAAACGTAAAAATACTAGAATCAGCTATATGAAAATTTTAAGTCAGTTTTCATTATGGAAGTTTTAGCAAGTCTCTGGAGACCAGGAAATATTTTAGCTCAGTTCAGGTTTCATAAGAGGTATCACTAAGATGATCTCATTTGTAAGATAGATAGTGTGATTAAAGTTCCTTAATTGTTAACTATTCTTGAAGACTGAACATTCCTTTGGAGAAATGACTTGTCTCCATTTAACATCACTTTTCAGACTCTGTGCTAGGAGGCTGTATGCCTCACCACTGATATTTCTGCATAGAATTCATTCTTTAGAAGGATCATATGGAAGCAGTTGATTGATTCATCACAACTGGCACTTGCCTGCCATTGTTTCCAATAACCTGGCGTAGCTGTATTTTAGAGGATCACTACTAATCTTGTTATTGATCGTAAAAATTAGGTACTTAGAGTAATAATGGAATCTCCACAGAGCAAAAGTAAGAATATAATTTCTGTCTGACCTTTTAAGTGTTACTAACCTATCATATAAAATTAATGTAAGTGTAAGTTATAACCATTTTATTTCATTTTAAATATTAATCTACTGAATTTGTTATAGTTTACTACATTGGAAAGAGACTCAAGTTTGAGTTATAAATCACAGAAAAAATAACATTACTGGTGCCATCATGGGTTGCCTTTAAAAAAAATTAAAACCCTTCACTTCTCAAAGCGATAGCTATCCATTGCTAACAATTCCATGCAATTCCATATTAATTTTTGACTTTCAGTTAATATGGACATTTCCCTTCTGATATAGATACTTGATCAAAATTTTATAAATAAATATTTTTATTAAAATTTACACTAAAATTTCAGTGAGGCATTGTAAGAATACTTACATTGATTATCTCTTAAAAAACTTAAAAAAATAGATCATTTCTTTCTTTGCATTTGATTTTTATATATATTAAATCAACTTATCTCAAAGCTAGACATATTTATATAGAAAATTATATACAAATGAAGCAATGGTGTTAAAAATTAATTTAATATTTCTAGCTTCAGTGGTAGCTTATAGTATAAAATAAGGTGAGCAAATATATCAACTAGCGTATATTGTTAGGTGAACAGTACTGGTCATAAAAAAAAAATATGTACTGTCCATCCCAAATAATTTAACATCAGAGAAAGAGAGACTAAACAGAGAGAGCGAGAGAGAATGTGTCCCTAATGCTATTAGTGGAATTTGAAAACCTAGTGCCACAGCTTTCATGATCAGATAATATTGATAGAGTCAATATCCTAGATATACTCTGTGTTTTTCTTAAATCAGTATGTCGTGTCTGACTCTTTTGTGACCCCACGGACTATAGCCTGCCAGGCTCCTCTGTCCATGGGATTTCCCAGGCAAGAATACTGGAGTGGGTTGCCATTTTCTTCTCCAGGAAATCATTCCGACCCAGGTATCAAACCTGTGCCTCCTGCACTGCACGCAGGTTCTTTACCAGTGAGTCACTGGGAAACCCAGAAACTCTCTTGGCCTGAAATGATAATATTAAACTCTCTGTATAATCCACGACTACAAAAAATTTCTGCATACTTCAGTACCGTATATTGGGGAAGTAGAATTTTCATTCACTAATTTTGGAACTGCAGTTGGTGTTAGTGTCATAGGCCCGCTATAAGAAATTCCCACAAACTGGGTGGTTTACAATAGAAATGTCTATTCTCTCAGATCTGGAGGCCAGAATCTGCTGTTAAGGTGTCTGCAGAGTGTTTTCCTTTGGCAGGCTCTGAGTAAGAATCCGGAGCATACCTCTGCCCTAACTTCTGTTGGTTGCCCAGTATCCTTGAGGTTCCTTGGCTTGAAGGTGCATCAGTTCAGTCTGTGCCCCCAGCTTCCCATCCTCTTCTCTCCTATATATGTGTATATCTCAAATATCTTTCTAAGAACATCAGTGTTTGGGTTTAAGGCTCAGTCTGAATCCAGGATAAAGTGAAAGTGTTAGCTGCTCAGTTGTGTTTGACTCTTTGAGAGTCTTTGGAATTCTCAGGATAAGAATATTGGAGTGGATTGCCATTCCGTTCTTGAGGGTATCTTCCTGACTCAGGTATTGAACCTGGGTCTCCCACATTGCATGCAGATTCTGTATCATCTGAACCATCAAGTCTAGGGCTTTCCAGATGGCACAAGTGATAAAGAACCCATTTGCCAGTGCAAGAGACATAAGAAATGTGGGTTCGCTCCCTGGGTTGGGAAGATTCTCTGGAGGAGGAAATGGCAATCCACTCCAGTATTTTTGCCTGAAGAATCCAGGACAGAAGAGCCAGGGGGGCTACAGTCCATGGGGTCACAAAGAGTCGGACACAACTGAAGCTACTTAGCGTACAGGGAATCAGGATGATTTCATCTCTAGGTTGTTAATTACATCTGCAAAGAGCCTAGTTCCAAATAAAGCCACATTCACAAGTCCCAGGGGTTAGTGCTTTGACATATCTTTTTGAGGGACACAGTTTAACCTACTACACTTATTAGGATTGTTTATGCATTGTGCTCTACTTGTTTTGACTATTAGACATCTGATTTCTTTGAGAAAGTGTTGAGTATTAAGAACAATGAGTACATGACTGCCAAGAGCACAGTTAATGCATAAAACTGCTTTATCATTCCAGATAGCTTTGCATTTTATCTTTTGATCACACTGGAAAGTTTTTTTTAAGTGGCTGTAATTCATAAAGACAGTGTTATTATGAGTGATATAGTTGATAGCAATATGAAGTTAGCGTCAGTGGACTTCATTTAAATCCTGGCTCTGTCACCTAGTGATTGCATAAACTTAGAAAGCTGTTTAATCTTTTTTAAGTTCCAATTTATTCATCTGTAAATTCTAGATAATAGTAGCATATGAGAAAGTTCATAATTAATGATGGTTATTCTAATCATATGTTTCCTCCAGGTGGACTCTGGCTGCCTGGTTTGTCCTGGGGTTACAACCAATAGACTTGTCTTATAGCTCAATTGCTGAGCATGTGGACATAGCCTAAGGGTCATTTGTACCTAATCCATATTTGTTCAGCTGATGAAACCTGTACAAATTGCCTTCATCATTAAGAAATTTTAAAATACCAGTTCTACATATTTTTCTTTATTCAAATCATCATAGGCTAGACTCCTGACCATCTGGAAAGAGAATTATGTATTATGTTTGGGCTGAGACTCATATGATGCCAACATACTTGATAAAATCACTCAGATTTTTAAACAAAAGATCAGGATAGATGAAGTTTTTATTGAGTTAACAATGGTGCCTGGGGTATTGCGTTGTTCTCACATTGTTATATCATAGGAGTGGTGTGGGGAGAATTGCAAGGACCCATGAATCAGACAGAACAGAGTTTAAGTGGCTGCTTGTCACTAGTAGTGTGATCAGAGTTATTTATTCCCTCTCCTCATATCGAAAATGCATGTGATATAGCACTAGTATTTTGTTGTAATTACTATAAATAAATTAAAGCACCAATTTAGTTAATGCCCAGCTAACAGAAGGTGCTTGATAAATGGTAGCTAAAAAGAAAATATTATTAGAAATGGTAGTTAAAAGAAAGTAATAATAGTTAAAAAGAAAATGATATGATTATATGGTGAAGATGATCATGATGATAAGACATGGGATTTCCAGTGAAGTGATTTGTTTTATTTCATCCTGAAGTAAGAGCCAGAATGTGCATTATTGTGTTAGGACAGTTGCTTATCAATGTAGTGTTTTGAAGCCTTCCTGTTCTGCTTTCTGATTGGAGTTACTTTAGGTTCCTATTAATATTTTTCTTCTTCATTTTAGTGACTTATAACTAACGTTGGGCTGCCCTGGTGGCCCAGCTAGTAAAGACTCCGCCTGCAATGCATGAGACCTGGGTTGGGATGTTTATGTTTAACTTCTTATTCTGTAATAAAACCATTTTTTTTTTTTTGAGTAAGAGACTTTGAGCAAGAGTAACCATATTTTTTGAGTAATAGATTCTGTCCTTCAAAATACCATAGAAATTAATACTTTTCAGAAAAGTAGGTCTTTCTGTCAAAATTAGCAGAAAAAGAGCTAAAACATTCCATTCTTTTTTAGGTTCAAACTGTTGAAATATTGGAAAGCATTCTCCAATATAGAAGCATTCTCAAAAGTATAATTTAAGATTCATTAATACTATACTAATAACAAAATAGTATTTTGCTATAATAAAATTTCAAAAACTCATCTAATTTCCCATATTAATGTTATATCTAAAATATTATTGTGATTATATTAATACTATATAAATTTATTATTGTCCATACTGATTTAGTTATTTCCTTTATATAGGTCACAAACATGTGCAGAAACATACTTACTATCCACAACTTCTTTCTTCTAGCTTTTTATTTTGTATTGGGATGCAGCTGATTAACAGTGTTGTGTTGGTTTCAGGTGAACAGTGAAGGGACTCAGCCATACATATACATGTATCCATGTGTCTCTGCTAAACTCCCTTCCCATCCAGGCCACCACAGAACACTGCACAGGATATCATGGGCTATACAGTAGTCCTTGCCAGCTATCCATTTGTGTACATGTCTACTCCAAACTCTCCAGCTATCCCAACCCCTGAGCCTCCTCCCAGCAACCATAAGTCTATTGTCTAAGTCTGTGAGTCTCTTTCTATTTTGTAAGTAAGTTCATTTGTATCATCTTTTAACATTCCACATGTAAGGAATGTCACACAATAATGTCCTTCTCTGTCTGACTTACTCACTCGGTGTAACAATCTCTAGCTTTACCTTTGTGCATGGGCATGCACTAAGTCACTTCAGTTACATCCAACTCTTTGCGACCCCATGGACTGCAGCCCATCAGGAACCTCTATCTGTGGGATTCTCCAGGCAGGAATAATGGAATGGGTTGCCATTTCCTTCTGCTAGGTTTATCCATGTTGCTGCAAATGGAATTAGTTCATTCTTTTTGTTGGCTGGGTAGCATTCCATTGTATGTATGTACCACTTCTTATTTATCCATTTCTACAACTTCTAAACCAGTATCATTACATTAGGAATCTTGTTTAAATTAGAGATGTAGGAATGATGTCCTTATTCCCTAACTCCTATACTGTCTATTTTTACTTTCACTGGAGTAGAATTAAAGTTGCTTTCTTAATATTTTGGTCTTTCTTAGGGTACTTATTAGCACATCTGAAGTATAAGAATGCTGCTATTTGAGTACATTTTTCATTTTATTTTCTGTAAAACCCCAAGTCTGGATGCATTAGAAGATTCTTCTGTAACAGCTTCCAATGTGCTTGTGCTTGCGGTTAGTCATTCAGTCCTGTCCAACTCTTTATGACCCCATGGACTGTAGCCTGCCAGGCTTCTCTGTCCTTTGAGATTCTTCAGCCAAGAATACTGGGGTGGGTTGCTATACCCTCCTCCAGGGGATCTTCCCAGCCCAGGGATCAAACCCAGGTCTCCCTCATTGCAGGTGGGTCCTTTGCTGACTGAAGCACCAGGGAAGCCCAAGGATACTGGAGTGGGTAGCTTATACCTTCTCCAAGGGATCTTCCTGACCCCAGAATGGAATGAGGGTCGCCAGGATTACAGGTGGATGGATTTTTTACCAGCTGAACTACCAGGGAATCCCAGGCTTCCAACAGCAGTTCTGAACCCATTTTTTTTCAAATTCTTAACCCCATACTCTGTAGGAAATAGTTCTGGACAAGGAAATAATTCTTAGTTAAGGCAATCAGGCTTCCACTCCTATGAAATGATTTCTATGATGATGGTATATGTTGAAATGGAAGATGATGTATATGATAGACAAGCCATGTATTAACATTCTGTCACTGAAGCATCAGTCATGTATGATATGAAGTTCTAGTCCTATAAATCTATGGTTTCAGTTCAGTTCAGTTGCTCAGTCATGTCCAACTCTTTGCAACCCCATGAACCACAGCACACCAGGCCTCCCTGTCCATAATGAACTCCTGGAATCCACCCAAACTCATGTCCATTGAGTCGGTGATGCCATCCAACCATCTCATTCTCTGTCGTCCCCTTGTCTTCCTGCCCTCAATCTTTCCCAGCATCAAGGTCTTTTCTAATGAGTCAGCTCTTCACATCAGGTGGCCAAAGTACTGGAGTTTCAGCTTCAACATCAGTCCTTCCAATGAACACCCAGGACTGATCTCCTTTAGGGTGGACTGGTTGGATCTCCTAGCAGTCCAAGGGACTCTCAACAATCTTCTCCAACACCACAGTTCAGAAGCATCAATTCTTCTGCGCTCAGCTTTCTTTATAGTCCAACTCTCATATCCATACATGACCATTGGGAAAACCATAGCCTTGATTAGACAGACCTTTGTTGGCAAAGTAATGTCTCTGCTTTTTAATATTCTGTCTAGGTTGGTCATAACTTTCCTTCCAAGGAGTAAGTGTCTTTTAATTTCATGGCTGCAGTCACCATCTGCAGTGATTTTGGAGTCCAAAAAAATAAAATCAGCCACTGTTTCCCCATCTATTGGCCATGAAGTGATGGGACCAGATGCCATGATCTTAGTTTTCTAAATGTTGAGCTTTAAGCCAACTTTTTCACTCTCCTCTTTCACTTTTATCAAGAGGCTCTTTAGTTCTTCTTCACTTTCTGCCAGAAGGGTGGTGTCATCTGCATATCTGAGGTTATTGGTATTTCTCCCGGCAATCTTGATTCCAGTTTGTGCTTCTTCCAGCCCAGCATTTCTCATGATGTACTCTGCATGTAAGTTAAATAAACATGGTGACAATATACAGCCTTGACGTACTCCTTGCCCAGTCTGTTTTCCCATGTCCAGTATGAATAGCTAATTATAAGAATTCTAGTCTTCTAATCACTTAACCTCAAAATTTTGAATTTATTGTTGATATTTTCCTCTTCTCATTCTGCTTTGTATAAGATTATGAGTATATTCATTTGTCTTCATGATACTCCTTTCCTCTTTTCTTGTTGGTGCTTTTCAATTCAAGTTCTCATTCCACTCATCTCTGCAATAACTACTTACCTGTCCTGTTTGACTATAGTAGCTTTACCCTCCAGTTGTCTCTCTGCACTACTGTTAGGTCAGTCTTATTGAAGAAAAACTCTCCTGGTTCCCCTCCCTTGCTCAAAAGCCTTTGACAGTTCCCAGCTATCTACAAGATTAAATGGTTTGGTTTTAGCCTGTCATTCAGGAGCCTCTACTATATGGGCTAGCTTACTTGGCTAATTTATTTTCACTTATTTTCTTTTATGAGCTTGATGATACAGCTCACTTAACTCTTCTTCAAACTCTGGCTTCTATGTTTTTACTCATGTGGATTCATTTTCCTGGAATAGCATTCTCTATTCCTTCTCTCCATGTCAAGAACAATCACAAACACCAAGTCCAAAGTCATACATCATCTTACCCACAAAGAGTTCCCCAGACTTCCTAGAAAAAAAGTCTTCTGTACTCCTATGTAACTTACCATTCTATTCCTCTTTTGTTGTCTTATTCCTTTGTACCTTATGTTGCATTTATTTGAATGATTTTTTAATTTTTTGTCATTGAAAGGAGAATCTCAATAGCATTTTTGCTTGTACTTTTACAACATATTTGATTCTTTTATGAGAATGTTAATTGCTTGATAAAATATCAATTAAAAAGTATTAAAGGTCCTCAATTTCCCCATCTATAAAAATCTGGTATAGATTATAAAAAATCTACCTCTAAAACTCAGTGGCGCTGTCACCAAGTTGAGTCTTTACAATCAGCAACATTCTCAAATTGGTCTTTAAACTCTGTATATGTGCAAATTAATTTTGAGTAAATTTGTTAGGAACAATGAAGTAGGTGCCTGTTGTTAAATATCAGCACACTTATGTTTTTCAAAAGTCCCTAAAAGAGAAATGCAACCTAAAAATGAATAAATAAATGTTTATTTTATTTTTAGGCTTATAAAAAATCCAAAGCTAAAATTCAGACTAAAAAAATTAAATGATTATACAGATTGTGACACTTAAAAAGTTAAAATATTTGCTCATAATCATTGCTCTCAGGGTTTTCTACACTTACTCCTCATGTAAAAGTCCCTAACCTGCTCAGGGTACAGAGTTTCATGACACTGAGTTCTCCTTGAAGTCAGTCTAAAGCCTTGCACATTTACTCTGACCCACGCAGCTGAAACATAGACCAGTTTATTCAGGGTGGCCAGGACTAGGAGATGAACAGACAAGATTTCTGCAGTTTGCTTCGGTGTTCAAAACTCATTAGAAGTTTAGTCCTATGCATGGCCCCACTTTTCTTTTAATTAATTAATTCATTTTAATTTGGGATTGCACTTGGTCTTCGTTGCTGTGTGTTGTCTTTCTCCAGTTGCAGCAAGTGGGGGTTACTCTCTAGTTACAGTGCCTAGTCTTCCACTGAAGTGGCTTCTCTTGTTTCAGGCCACAGACTCTAGTTGTATAGGCTTCAGTGGCTGCAGCATGCCAGCTCAGTAGTTGGAATTCCTGGGCCCACTCTCAATAGTTCTGGTGCTTGGGCTAAGTTGCTCAGCTGCATATGGAATCTTCCTAGACCAGGGATCCAACCCATGTGCCCTGCATTGGCTGGCAGTCTTATGCACAGCACCACCAGGGATGTCCTCAGCCACTCTGGATATCTAGTGCTCACTAAAGTGTGAGTGACCTAAAGCATGAGCATCAGTTCAGTTCAGTTCAGTCACTCAGTCGTGTCTGACTCTGCAACCCTGTGAACTGCAGCACCCCAGGCCTCCCTGTCCATCACCAACTCCCGGAGTTTACTAATACTCATGTCCATTGAGTCAGTGATGCCATCCAGTCATCTCATCCTCTGTTGTCCCCTCCTCCTCCTGCCTTCAATCTTTCCCAGCATCAGGGTCTTTTCAAATTCAAATTCAATTCTTTGCATCAGGTAGCCAACATATTGAAGTTTCAGCTTCTGCATCAGTCTTTCCAGTGAGAATTCAGGACTGATTGCCTTTATGATGGACTAGTTGGATTTTGTTGCAGTCCAAGCGACTCTCAAGAGTCTTCTCCAACACCACAATTCAAAAGCATCAATTTTTTGACGCTTGAGCATTGAAGTAAAATAAAAGTATTGATGAGCTGTGGATGCCAAGAGAGTGAATAGGCTTTTTCATTAGGACTAAAGACAAGATTCAAATTGGTGGCAAAGGGAATAGTTCAATAGAATAAGATTTAAAGCTGGTTGGTCCTATAATCCTATACTGGTTAATACTTAATTCCTTATTTTATAATAGCACATAGGAAATCTAATTTCTATTGCTGACCACTTAGATAGCATAGAGAATTGTTTGAATCCATGAGCTAGATTAAAATGTCTTAAAATAGATGATTTTGAAGCATAGATATATACTGTGAAGTGTGATACACAACCATATCATTTGTGGATTATATAGATATAGCCATAAGTATGTCCTCTATTCCCATTCTTCAACAATTTCAAATATATTAATAATCACATTGATTAAGGCTAAAGTATTATAACACCCACATAAGTAAAGAGTTTATATTGACATAAAAATGCTAGTATAATGCTTTATTAAATACAAAAGCCCCCAGTTTTAATAATTTTATTATAGAATTTTCGACAAATTTTTTAAATAGAATTTTCAACAAGAGATTTCAAAAATACTATTTTTCTGAACTTTTGTATACAGACCTCATGTGATTTAACTTAAAAGCTTAGCCCTATTTTGAATAAACATATTTTTCTTTAATGCTAAAAACATTCTAAATAATTTGTAATTATATAATTTAATTTTCTTTACTTGTCATAAATTGCGATATACTTCATTCCTTTGTAGTAGACTTTGTGATTTTTTTAATTAGTAGTAGGAGTTACATCGTAAACTTAATTGGGCCAGGTGTTAGACATGCTTTCATTTTTAGTCCTTGCTGCCCAATCCCCCTGTAAGAATTTGTGTAACTGGGTAGAACTTATCCAGCAATTGACTAAATATCTTCTTTGTGGGATTTATGTGCATCCTAATAACATGTGGTCTTTAGTTTGAATTGTGTCTATAAATGCTGAACTTAACATTTCATACCAGAGACAGTAATTGGGAAAGATCATCACGTGATCCTAATTTATACTCTTTTATCTAATATTATGGCTGACTTATATAGTTCTATTTTTTTTCCCTCTCTGCCTTTTGTTTACTATATTCCAAATTGTTTTTAAACTGTTATGCAGGGGATTATGTCCCTTGGGAATGGTCCATTACGTTTTGAATATCAGTGCCATTCCAAGTTATTTCAACCATGGCATTAATCTCACTTAAAGCAATAAAAAGCAAATAGTGGTAAGAGGCAAGATGCATAAAGCATTACTTTAAACAGTTAAAAAAAAAGATGTTAAATGTTCCCTCTCTGGGAGCTCCTGCAGCTCTTGATACATTTGTGTGCAACTGAGCAGGAGGAAAGTAGCAGTGGGATTATTAGTGGAGAGAGAAGCTTACAAGGAACATGAAAAGGGGACTGCTTCACATTCGGGCTCCTTTCTTCCTGCATCCAGTTAAAAAGAGAGAATCATTTAAACGAGCTCCTGTAGAACTCCCTTTTATTGGTTTCTTTTCTTACGTAAAGTTACCAACAGGTTCATTCATAAGGTGATCTTGAAGGTTGTTTCACTGTCACTGAGCCACAGTTAAGGTGGTTTGTAAAGGGTACCACCCAAGTATAAAGATGCCTGGTAGGAAAATAAGGCCTTTATACAAAAAGAGCAGCAGCCCATCAGATCTTTGCTTTTCAAACCAGGCAGGTTCCCCCTTACAAAGATTAATTACAGTCAGGTTGAGAAGACAGCCTTGCTCTGTGTGTGTGTGTGTGTGTGTGTGTGTGTGTTTCCCCCTCTAACATTAGAAAGATAAAGGGTGTGATTAGTGTGCACAAAGCCTCTGATCAAACCAGCTCAGAGGTTTGTGACAGGCAGTTCAAACACTTTATGGATCACTGGTGCTGACAGGTAGATCACACAGGCCTTAAACAGATGTTTAGTGAGAAGATGAATGTGTGAGATCTCAAACGTGCAGCGCTCTTTTACTTGGCCGTTTTAGTCTGTGAAGTATTAGACATTGCTAAAGAAACGTGCTCCTTTAAAAAGGGTGCAAAAGTTACTAACAAGCTTTCATTAAATCTCAACCTTTCTCTTCTCAAGATATGGTACAGCTTAGATTTGCAAGTTATCAAACTTTCTGCAGTAACTGAGGAATACTACTTCATCTTATCTTATAGTTTATGAAATGTGTGTTGATTAGTTTATGAGTGTCCCACCTCATAAGCTGTGTTTGAGAAGTTCAGCTGGAATAGGTTAGTTGGAATAAGATACTCAAAGTAAATTATATTTGGCCAAAAAACAGAAGTAAGTAGAATGTCTTTTGTGCTCTTAATACATATATAGTTTTAAGATAATATTGGATGAAAAAATTCATAATGAAAATATACCAGGCATATATATGCTTAACTGAATTTCCATAATGAGTTTTATGTCATTAGTAATCATTAGTAATACTATGTATAACTAGGAAACACTATGAAAGCTTTCATTTTCCTTCTTTGACAGGAAGTTTTATGTGTGTGTATGTATGTATATATGTATATATATATATTTATACACACACATGTATATGTGCACCCTAGAGATAAGTAATAGTAGCATCAGTTATTTTATTTCATTACTATCACAGGAAATGTGGACCTGACCTTTCTGTAAGTTGCAGTATATGTCTTGCTGGTAGTAACAATTTTGCTGGAAGACATTACAAATTTCCCTCACATTGTTATTGTAGAATAATACAACCTAGTAGAAAAGAATCTTCAATTGATCTTGGAACTTTTACTGCCTGAAGGCCATGACTTGATGGGAATAGCCTTATAAATTCTTTGGAAAACACCGATACATGGTTGACAAAAATAAGGGAGAACAATTGATTCTGCATATTTGGCACTAAGAATTGCAGTTGTCATTGGAAGATGACAATTTTCAACTCGTTCAGTAATGAATTCCAGTTAAAGTAT
This sequence comes from Antilocapra americana, assembly GCA_007570785.1. Taxonomy (NCBI): domain Eukaryota; kingdom Metazoa; phylum Chordata; class Mammalia; order Artiodactyla; family Antilocapridae; genus Antilocapra; species Antilocapra americana. The sequence goes on along the minus strand of ML663562.1, from coordinate 12,729,457 downwards.
CGCTGTCAGCCTCATCACCACTGCTAGATTAGGAAACTGAAAGAAAGTTAAAGAACTTGCAGGTGCAGAAAATTATTGTGAAACATATTATGAAATAATATAAAATAATGTTAAAAATAATCAAACTTTATCTAGATACAAAATATTAAAAAGGAGAAGATGCATGGTGAAGGAAGTAGAGGAGGAAAATATGAAGTGGAAAGGGATCGATAGGTCATAATTATTTAATGGAGAGAGCCATGTAGTTCTGGCCACTGTATCTATTACTCTGTATTAGAGGGCGATCTAAGACTGTCTCTTAGAAATCACACTGTATAAACTTTTTCTCCCATTTCCCCAGTCTATTTTTAGTTGTATTGTCAGAATCATTGAGAATCCAAAAGTATCTTCTACGTCTAATCAGTATTTACTGCAGATAGTATGTTAACACTCAGAGGTAATAAAAAGATGAATATGATGCAGTCCTCAATTCCTGAGGGTTTAGATTTAGAGGCAAAAATATGCTTAATAGTATTGAAACTTAAAATTCTTTTGAAATATTTCTCAAAGGATATCATGGTGCGTGTGTGTGTGTTTCCTGTGAAAATTAATGGGACACATTTGGTATATAGCTCAGAAATTTCATACAAAAAACAACTTTGCCTGCCCCCTTATTTAATCAAAGTCTATGCTGAATTTCAGTCACCTTGAAGGATCCAGTTCTGTTGTAGTTGAATTCTTCGTGTCTGGGATGTCAGACAGGAAACAGTTTTACCTCGGCTCATCCTGTTCTTCAGCATTTTCAGCTCACTGCTTATTTCTTTTCTTAAAAAAATAAAGATGTAAGAGTTGTTTGTAAGCAACTTTCACAATTATTTCTTACCCAGAGTGTGGGACTGCCTGTTTGAATGTTTCCAAGAAAGTATTGTTCTTATGTGACAACAGGTCAGAAAGACTCTGCATTAATTACACTAACATATGGTTATTAACAGATTCTAGCTCAGGGAGCGATACTTTACAATGTTATCTTCCACATAGTCAGATGTTAGCCATATTGTCAGTGCTGGCAGCTATTGTTTCACTCATTTACTTCACAGAGCTAATTACTCCCTAATAATAACTTTACCTTGGAGTTTTTCACTTGCTTGTGCCAGCAAACCTGTTCACACTACATATGCTAATTATTGGCACTTATTCATTATGTTAAGATAGCTTTAAGTTCAAGCTGTGCAGCCTGGCTTTCGGTATGGAGCCAGCTGGCTGCAAAGTTCCACCTTTTTTTACTAAAGTCATTAAAAGTTTTAATATGGGCCCATCTTGTTCTCTTTACAAGATTCAGTCTTTCAGGAATTCAAATGAATGTGCAGTTACCCGTGGACAATTACAAATTATAATAAAAAGGTCTTTGGTTCTGTGAGAAATTCTCAAAGCTTGCATTCACTGTGGCCTTTCCTGTTAGATTAGAAAAGATGAACAAATTGTTTTGCATTTAAACTATATGATCACTTGATCAATTCGGTTATACACAGGCATACATACATGGATATACATTCACAGGTACTCAAACACATACTCACCCTCTTTCTGGTTCATTTTCCTTCAGAATAAGTTTAATTTACTGGTGCTATTAATTTATGCATGTCTAAATGATAGAATCTGGAATTCTCCTGCTTGTGTAACATCCTTTTCATATTTTTTTCTTATCATTTCAAGAGACTTAGGACTACTGCCAGGGCCAAAGACTGTCCTTGAACTCTATTCAGGATTCCCATTGATATCACCAGGAGTTAATATTTAAGTGTTGTTTCAGTCAAAGTAAAATATGGTCTTCTAGTTTTAATGAACAAATAGCTTCATTTGGTTCAGATCCAAATATAATTAGTAACTAGTACCACTCAATTAAATAACCTAACTTTGATGTGTATGAATTGAAATGGATTTGACCTTTTTAGGTGGTAAATTTGGGGAGGAATCTTTTGGGACACAGAAACGAATTTATACTCAGGCATAAACTTTCCTTGAACTTAAGTTTTTATTTTAAAAAGATAACTTTTAAAATATTCAACCTTCTGATCTTCACCTTAGCTACAGTGAGTTTTCTTAATCTTTTATATTATTTATATTGTAAGATAGGCACATGAACATATAGGTACTTAATAAAATCTGCTTCAGGTTTTGTTAAGTATCTTGTAAAAGAGAAAATTAGATGATACAAGTCTATTTCAACCATAGGCAAAGACAAGAGACTTAGGTTATGCTTTCAGCTTTGTAGTCCACAAAGCAAATTTTTCTTCTTTTTTTTTTCTTTTTTCTCCTTATTTTTTTTTAAATTGTTCCTCAGTGATTTGCTACTAGGATATCCATGGATAGCGTTCATTCAGTCTATGAAATGCCAGCTACCAAGTTCCAGAATTTTTAAGGGCTGGTATAATTTAATGTGTGTTGAGGGTAGGGAGAGGATATTAGACAGCACACAGAGTTAGAAGAGGGATAGAAAAGAATGTAAAAATTGTTTTTCTTCCTACCAGGAGCTCCACATGAGCTGTAGTAATGACTGGAGAGAGTCAGTACCAATTACTAGGATGTTAGGAAAGGGGTTTCTTGTCTATACACATCCACCCTTGCTAGAGACCTGAAAATGTTTTCACTGGAGTAGAACATCTATTAAATGTTTTGCTTACATTTTAAATAATGATGTGATAATATGGTTGGCTGATGAGAAAATCAAGTAGTCATGGCTGAAGTAATCAACAACTGCTAGTTCTAAATACTCAACCAAGTTGGGAAATAAAGACTTTTTAAATTTACTATTATGTTTATAAAGACTGACAACTCACTTGTTGTCACTTGTTTAGTATGTGAGTTATGCAATCCTATGCTCATTTGGAGAGAGAGAAAGAGTTTGGAGAAGGGTGTAAATAATGTTAATAAAAATAACACATTTAGTTGCAGTTTAGGAGAAGGATGCTTTTTATTTTAAAAACAAGTTTTCAAGAGACTCTAAAATTCCAATTTGTTTTTGTCATAGCTAAAAGGCAATTTTCTGTGATTTATTTTTAAATTTTACTAGATCTGTGTGAGATAGAAAACATGAGGTTGCTGTAATTCGTGTAGGGGTGCACACTGAGAATTACTACAGTTTCTTTTCAGAATGGTTGGAAAGTTTTATCAAAATGAATAAAAATATACTTGCAGGGTTCTAGAACTTAACTGAAAAGTCTAAATAGGCCACCTTCACTTAATTTAAAACTATATTTGTACAGAATGAAATTACAGATAAAATAATGAAATAGCTCATTGAAAATAGTGCATTTTAATTTTTAAACAATTAAATTCTCCATAAATTTTAAGACTGGGATATATGTTACCTGAGGGTTTTGAGGTTTTGAAATCTTTACTAGCTATCAACTAATAAAAACGTTTAATGATACGTAAGTAGCCATAGGTGACTCAGGAAGGCCTCATTTGGGCTATCTTCTAGGTAGTCTGGTTTCATGCTTTTTTATTAGCTTGATAGATTTTATTTTTTGTCATCTTGATTCTTCTATACATGTTTATCATTAACCCATTCTCTACTTCAGAAAAGAGAAAGGTTAGGTTATTTTTTACCCTCTCTTCCATGTTTTGACATTTAAAATTACAGTTGCCACTACCAAAAGGAAGAGTGTTTTTGAATCCTTTATGACAAGGAGAATATGCTCAACTGTGGCTCCCCTCCACCTACTCACCTCAAATTGTGGGACTTTTACCTGTAGCTCTTTGAAGAAACAAGTGCTCAAAGGCAAAAGAACCCATCTCTGGGTAAAAATACTTTTTAATGGATTTCTGTACTTAGAGGAAGTGTAGGAAAAAGCTCAGGAAATTGATATAAGAAAAAAGTATTTAAGGTAACTTCAGAACATAGGCGACTGCTCTCAAAAACTGTCAGAAAAACTGGGCTTCCTCTGGAGCCAGATACCAATACCAACATTAGGGTCAGAAAATAAGATTTGGATCACCCATGAGGTGATGCAACTTAATGTGAGATTCCCTCATTAAGCTTAGGTGAACTTTTACTATCATAACCCAAAAAAAAAGCATGAAGTTTTAGAGATAGAAATGTCACTCATGATTCTGTCCATTGTGTGTCAGCTTTGGCTTTGCTCCATGTTCCCTTCAATGCAGCATCAAGATGTAAGGAGCATCTCTGGTTTGGAACAATGGTAGTCTAGTAACAGAGAGGAAAGGTTAAAGCAAAAAATGCAAGTTTTGCTGAGTTGCGCCCATCATTTCTTCTCATGTTGTGTGTGTGTCCCAAGTCACTTCAATTGTGTCTGACTCTTTGTGACCCTACAGACCATAGCCTGCTAGCTTCCTCTGTCCATGGGATTCTCCAGGCAAAAATTCTGGAGTGGATTACCATGCCCTCCTACAGGAGATTTTCCCAACCCAGGCACTGAACCCATGTCTTTTACATCTCCTGCAATGGCAGGCAGTTTCTTTACCACTAGCACCACCTGGGAAGCCCCTAGTGTTGTATAGGCCAAGGCAAGTCTGATGGCCAATCCCAATATCAGTGGTATGAGAAATAAAATTCTCCTGCAGGAATCCTATAAAATAGGGCATCAGCTATTTTGAAAATAAACTCTACATAGGGCCTTGTTCAGCTATGCCCTTGAAAACCTAACACTCAAACAAAAAACAATTACTGGAGAAGATATCTCTAAAATCTAATTTAGTTCAAACTAAAGAAACATATACTCAGATTAAAAATTGCAGAACACACAAAGCAGCAATTTAGAAAGAATTAGAGTCAACAGTAATACTGAAGTATTTAGCCCTCTCACTGCAAAGACTTCAGATACTGGAAACATCATATAGACAATATAAAATAAATATCATGAAATGGTTAGGTAAATAAATACTGAAATGATAAAAAAAAAGGAGAAGCATCAAATATCGTCAGAAATTTACAGAGATATTTGAAAAATTGTAATAGAAATGAAATCTATGAAAATCAGAATTTAAAATTAAGTAAATGGACAGCTTCTGACTTTTCCTTGCAGGGCCCAGATTAATCATGTCTCCTCAGACATCAAGAAAACCAGACAAAGTCTATGAAATGACAGTATTCAGACATTGCACAGTGGCATCTGAGTGTTCTTGAGAGAAAGGCAGTGAATGAGGAGAGCCCCATGAAGATCTCAGCTTTCTGCCTGGAGAGGGAGGGCACATGGGCAGAGCCTGACAATCTTTCTGAGTTGAAGAGCTAGAAAGCAATACCAAGGCAGGTAAATAGATAGATGTTCCTAAACAAATACTAGGGAGGGTAGTTTTGCATGGGAGAGAAAATGAGACACACAAACTGACTCTCGCTGTCTTGAAATCTTCAGAGGGTTTGTCTATCAAGTCTTTACTGAATAGTGATGAGTGCAAATGTACATAAGCTACTGAAAAACCTTTGAAAAAGATCTAGCAGAAAAGGTGATCCTTAGTTGTCATGTGTAGCTAATGTATTTTGTGTTTTTACATGCCAGAATGAAGAAAATCCTAACACACGCAGCATTAGGTGGAGCTCTCAGGAAGGATATTACCTTAGCTCAGTTTAGTCGTTCAATTGTGTCTGCCTCTTTGCGACACCATGGACTACAGCCAGCCAGGCCTCCCTGTCCATCACCAACTCCCGGAGTTTACTCAAACTCATGTCCATTGAGTCGGTGATGCCATCCAACCATGTCACTTGCTGTTGTCCCCTTCTCCTCCTGCCCTCAATCTTTCCCAGCATCAGGGTCTTTTCAAATGAGTCAGTTCTTCCCATCAGGTGGCCTAAGTGTTGGAGTTTTGGCTTCAACATCAGTCCTTCCAATGAATATTCAGGGCTCATTTTCTGTAGGATGGACTGGTTGGATCTACTTGCAGTCCAAGGGACTCTCAAGAGACTTCTCCAACAACACAGTTCAAAAGCATCAATTCTTCGGCACTCAGCTTTCTTTATGGTCCCACTCTCACACCCATACATGACTACTGAGACAACCATAGCTTTGACTAAACGGGCCTTTGTTGGCAAAGTAATGTCTCTGCTTTTTAATAAGCTATCTAGGTTTGTCATAACTTTTCTTCCAAGGAGCAAGCATCTTTTAATTTCATGGCTGCAATCACCATCTGCAGTGATTTTGGAGCCCAAAAATATAAAGTCTATCACTGTTTCCACTGTTTCCTCATCTATTTACCATGAAGTGATGGGACCGGATGCCATGATCTTAGTTTTCTGAATGTTGAGTTTTAGGCCAATTTAGGCTGACAGCTCTTCTAACCTTGACCTAAAAAACTTTTAAAGTGAAACTTGAAAGGATCAAATTGTTTCGAAGTTAGTAAAGTGCATCCCAGGATTCAGCTTCCTTCCTAGATGGCTCTGCAATAAAGAATCCACCTACCAATGCAGGAGACACAGATATGCTCCTTGAGTCTGGAAGATCCCCAGGAGAAGTAAATGGAAGTAAATGGAAACCCACTCCAGTATTTCTCCTGGGAAATCCCATGGACAGAAGAGCCTGGAGGACTACAGTCCATGGGTTGCAAAAGAATCAGACACCACTGAGCAATTAAACAACAACAACAAATCCCAGAATAAACCCTCAGAAATATTTAATGAGATCACCAAAAAAGGAAAAATTCAATTATTTGTCATCTAATTCAAGTTTAGCATGCATGTAAGGAAGCAACAAGATATAACATAAAATCAGGAGGAAAGTCAATCAATAAAAAACAAACTCAAGTGACACAGAGTTTAGGATTAGTAGACAAAGATGTTGAAACAGTTATTATAGATATACTCCATATGTTCAAAAGCATGATGAGAAACTGAATGAAAGATATAAAAGAATTTGAGATTGTATTTTCAGAGATGAAGAGTACAACATCTGAAACAAAAATAGACTGAATGGAATTAGAAACTGCAGAAGGTAAGATTAGGACACTTAAAGACATAGCAATAGAAACTATTTAAAAACAAAACAGAGGAAACAAACAAACAAACAAAACATTAAAAATACAGTACCAATGAGCTGAGGCATGAAATAAGTGGAAACATAAAATATTTGAAAAAGTAATGTACCAAAAGTTTCAAAATCTATTTCAAAAGTTATAAACCCATATGTCAAAGAAGCAGTGAACCCCAAACAAATAAACAGGATAAAATTGCTGAAAAGCAGTGATGGAAAGAAAACCTCAAAGGATCAGTCAGACATAAAGATTACATTCTATACCGAAGATGTAAATTGTTGACAGGTTTTTCTTATGCTATACATGATGTGGTATAACATTATTTGAAATAGACTATTATAAATTTAAAGTGAATGTGAAGTTTGCTCAGTCATGTCCGACTCTTTGCAAACAGTCCTTGGAATTCTCCTGGCCAGAATACTGGAGTGGCTAGCCTTTCCCTTCTCCAGGGAATCTTCCCCACCCAGGGATCAAACCCAGGTCTCCCACATTGCAGGTAGATTCTTTACCAGATGAGTCACAAGGGAAGCCCAATAATACTGGAGTGGGTAGCCTATCTCTTCTCTAGTAGATCTTCCTGACCCAGGAATCAAACCAGGGTCTTCTGCATTGCAGGCAGATTCTTTACCAACTGAGCGATGAGGGAATTTAAAGGTAATCTGTAAATCGTGGAGCCACCACCAAAACAAAACCAAATAAAAAGTAATACTTAATAAGGCAATAATGGAGATAAAATGGAATCAGAAAAAATAATCCAAAAAAAGGGAAGGAGAAATAAAAAAGGAGCAAACAACAAAGGTAACTAGAAGATTTATTTATAAGATATTTATTTATTTATGAGATAAATAGAAAAGAGTAAGATTGTAGATTTAGTCTCAATCACATCATTAATCACAGTAAGTGTAAATAAGCTAAGCAAACTAAGATCAGAGATTGCTGTATTGTTTGTCTCAACAATAAAATTAAGACCCACTTACATATTGTCTACAGGAAATTTCTTTAAATGTAAAGAACAGACTGGTTAACATATAAAGGAAAGATATAGCAATAATACTATTTAAAAAAGAACAATGTTTACATATAAAGTAGATTCAGAGCAAAGATATCAGAAAAATTGAAATTCATTTCATAATGATTAACTAGTTAATTCATTGAAAAGATATAAAAATCCTAAATGTGTTGTGCACTTAAAACCAAGGTTTCACATTCTGTGAAATGAAATGTTCATATTTAAAGGAAAAAACAATGCAAATCAAAATTTTAGTTGAATATTTCAGTAACTCTCTCCCTGTCAATAATTGAACAAAAACACTGTTTACCAATCTGACCTAACTTATATTTACAGAATACTCCACTCAACAAGAGGAATTATTTTCAAAGTCCAGATAGAAAATTTAACAAGCATATCATATTAAGTCTCAATAAATGTAAAGGATTGAAATAATTTAAATATGTTCTCTGATCACAGTGGAATTAAATTAGAAATCAGTAAGAAATAATATCTATGAAATTCCAAGTTATTTGAAAATTGTATAAATAACATACTTCTAAATAATCTATGAGTCAAAGATGGTTAGAGAAGGAAATGGCAATCCACTCCAATATTCTTGCCTGAAAAACTGGAGGATAGAACTTGACTATCCGTTAAGTCCTGTTCTGGCAAATATGTTAGCCAAAGATGAATTTATTTTGTATTCTGCAGTATAAAATTATAATTCAATCTGATGAATGAAATAGTGCAGATATGCTTCCTCCCACAAATCAGAAAAGCACAAGGACATGAGCCTAAGATCAGGGGCCAAGAAAGTGTACAAAGGAGTTTATGTTTCACTTCCTAGAGGAAGTAAAGCATGAGTTGAATATTCAAAGATAAGTAGAAATCAATCAGTGAAAGAAATTGATGAAGTGACCCAATTTGAGAGTGATCACATGAGTTAGAAGCAGATTCTGTAAGGAAGGTGACTAAGTTCAGTTTTTTCTATGTGAGTTTGAGGTCCAAAGCAAAATTGTATGCATATATATGAATATCAAAAAGCATTTCCTATAAGCAACTTTAGTTTTAACGTTGTACCTTGTGTGTGTTCAGTCGTGTCCAATTCTTTACAGCCCCTTTTGACTATAGCCCACCAGGCTCCTCTGTCCATGTTCAAGCAAGAATACTAGAGTGGGCTGCCGTTTCCTACTCCAGGGAATCATCCCAACAAGGGATCAAACCCACATCTCTTGCGTCCCCTGCATTTGCAGGCAGATTCTTAACCACTGTGCTACCTGGGAAGTCCAACATTGTACCTTAAGTGTATCTTTTTTAATGGAACATATCTCTCAGTAAAAGAGATTATTTTCCTGTCTCTAGGATATATTTTATCCTTTATTCCTCATTTTCATCTCATGTTTTTCTCTATGTCTCTCTTTAGTAATGCGTATTACCTTTTCTTACTCTCCTCATCGTGTAACACAGCTCAAACAGCATACGAGGTGATATGTTTGATGTATCTTGTAGGGTCTCAATGCCAAAGTAGGAAGTCAAGAGATACCTGGAGTAACAGGCAAGTTTTACTTTTCCAACAAAGGTCCATGTAGTTAAAGCTATGGTTTCGCCAGTAGTCATGTATGCATGTGAACTGCTGCTGCTAATTCGCTTCAGTCGTGTCCAACTCTGCAACCCCATAGATGGCAGCCCACCAGGCTCCCCGTCCCTGGGATTCTCCAGGCAAAAACGCTGGAGTGGGTTGCCGTTTCCTTCTCCAATGCGTGAAAGTGAAAAATAAAAGTGAAGTCGCTCAGTCATGTCCAACTCTTAGTGACCCCATGGACTGCAGGCTACCAGGCTTCTCCATCCATGGGATTTTCCAGGCAGGAGTACCGGAGTGGGGTGCCATTGCCTTCTCCATGGATTTGAGAATTGGACCATAAAGAAAGCTGAGCATCAAAGGATTGATGCTTTTGAACTGTGGTGTTGGAGAAGACTCTTGAGAGTCCCTCGGACTGCAAGGAAATCCAGCTAGTCCATCATAAAGGAAATCAGTCCTGAATATTTGTTGGAAGAGCTGGTGCTGAAGCTGAACTTCCAATACTTTGGCCACCTGATGTGAAGAACTGACTCATTGGAAAAGACCCTGATGCTGGGAAAGATTGAAGGCAGGAGGAGAAGCAGGTGACAGAGAATGAGATGGTTGGGTGGCATTACTGAATTGATGGACATGAGTTTGAGTAAGCTCCAGGAGTTGGTGAGGGACAGGGAAGCCTGGCATGCTATAGTCCATGGAGTCACAAAGAGTTGGGCATGACTGAGCGACTGAACTGAAAACTGAAAGGGCCTCAGGATGAGTACTTATAACCTGAGTGACATAGTGGAAAATGCATAAATTTTTATCTGACAGTAAAAGCATACAAATGAATGAAATGAAGTGATCAGAACTCCATGGACTGAAATAGAATGCTGAATGATTTAAGTAAATTGGAGAGGTATGGTTAAAAAAAAAAAAGTTGTATGGCAGTGTTTGTACAAGGAAAGTGAACAAGAAATGTTTGAATGCTAGACTATGAGAACAGCACAAACTGAGCATCAGAAAACCATGTCTGCCAAGTTTTCCAAACCTTGGTTTTAAAAGAGTGTGTCACAGTACAACATAAATAAGAATATACAACTTGGGTATCTGAAACGTAAAGTCCTTTGTACAGATTTAAAAACTGTAGGAGAATGCTGTAACCAATCTGGTTGCAGCAGAGAAAACAGAATACTTACAGATTCAGAAAGGTTAAATAAATTAGATCTAAATGGCTTGGAAAGAAAATAGTGATATTGACTCAATAATAACAAACATCTAGTGTAAGAAAGCAGTTTCAGTTTATATGGGAATGAAAACAAAAGGAAAATGAGCTTATACCACAGCTTAGAGATTTTTGTCAGATAATTTTCTGAAAGAGATACTTATGAAATATTGGCGTAGATGACAGAAGTTATAAAAAGTTTTCTGATCTTTAAAGAAAGAGAATATGCAGTCATCCCTCAGTATTCCCAAGGGATTGGGTCCAGGAGCTACCATAATACCAAAAGCTGCAGAGGCTCGGATTCCATAGTCGGCTCTCTGTGTCTACTTTTTCATATGTTTGGATTCAACCACCATTTCATATCTGTGGATCATACTGTACTATAGTATTTACTGGGAAAATGTATGTGCATTAGTCGACCCAAGCAGCTCAAGTGTGTATTGTTGAAGGGTCAATTTAACTCATCCATTTAACTATTCAACAAACATTAATTGCACACCTACTCTTTCAGATAGTCTTTCTGCCTGTGTGGTATAGATAAAAATCACAAGCAAGAAAAATGCAATCCCTGCCCCATAGAGTTTGCAATCTGCTTAACATATAGTATTATTTGCACAATTGTGGATAGAGGTGTTATTTTCTATTTAGTGATAGTTATTCACACAAAAATGGAAAATATGAGACCCATTGATGGCAATTACTTAGGTAGTATTTAGCACAGGATCTCTTAAGATCTTGCCTACTAGAAAATGAATAAGGGGAGGCAGAGGTATAGAACTTAAGTCAGTCATGAGAATCCACTGGTTACACAGACTGGTAATACCATTGCTGAAACTTTATAGTCACTCCCATTATGCCATTAAAAATTTTTATTATTACTATGTAGCCATATGAATCTGATGAAATTATTTTACAGTGGAAGAACAAATTACTAAGCTGTCCATAAAAACTGCTTAAGTAAAATGTTAAGAGTTGCAGTGTTTCCAATACTGAGAGTATATCAAAACCACTTGATTAGCTGGAGCTGTTACTTCTTGATTATATAATGGCACAGTATAGTTGGAAACTTGTCATTAATGTCATATGTCTAAAAAATAATTTTCTAAGTGCAGCCAGTATTAGAGGTGACTAAATATCATGTTATAATTGAGATGAGAACTATATCTTCGTATTGTTGAATTAGTGATGTCAAGCCATTCTACTTCACTGCCCCAAATGACCATACCAAAGGCATTTGCAAGCAAGATATAAGTACAGCATCAGCATAATTGTAACCCAATGGATCTACAGAAAGAGTTTGTGTGCGTGGGCCCTGAAGGTCCAGCTGTTCTTGAAGGATTATCAGGATTTAATAGAAAGCACAGATGGAACCAATACTATTGTCTGGAGTATTCTGGGGCAGAGGCTAATATGAGAAAGGTGACCAGTGGCAGGCTGATTGTAACAGAAAACAGAACTTTTTTGTTAAGATGAAAATAAAAATGTGAACCAGTGCTACCCAAATAACATTGATTCAGAGGAAATAGTCCCCAGTGCTTCATTTTAGCCATTGTAAAGATGGTCATATGTGGTGTGCAGCTGTAAGTGGTTCTTTCTGAATTATTAGAGACTGAGCCATTATTCCGGGTGTTTAGGCAGTTTCACTGGATATGGACCATCGCAATCGTATAAGCTCTCTATTGTGTGCCTACTAATTTAGAGTGTTGCTGTAAGCCAGCCACGGGACCCGTGGTTTCTGTGAATGAGTGAGTCACGTTGAAAAACACTCTGAATATGCATTCTCAAATTCATTATTTGAGTTTAGATATATTTAAAATTCTATGAATTCCTTATCAAAAATGTGATATAGTCGTTGAACACGTTTTCTTTTAGAATCACTTCATCTAAAAAATTGCTATTTAAACGTAATGCTGTCATGTCTTTTTTATACTAAGTGTAGCATTTCTATGCTTATATGTGTGTGTATACACACACATGCATATATATATATAATTGGTTATATACATATATATACACACACACACACATGTAATGTTGTTGGATATTAGTTTGCATTTCAGAAACCCTGATGATTTTGATCATAAATTATTTTGCCCTAGGTTCGCAAAATTCTGCCTTTAAAAAAAACACCGTTGTTCCTTAAGACCACACATGTAGGCCTAGCTAGACACTTTTTTTGAGGTTAAGTGGCATTACTATGACTAGTATCTATTTATAATATATATGAAAACCTTAAGATGTCATAATGCTGTCTCACTGAACCTCATTCAGCACAGTCATCTTTGCTCATACCCAGGACCAAGGAGTAAAGTAAATCTTTAGTAACAAATTGAGTTTACAAAGGTTCATGTGTAACCTTAATGCTAAACTCATACTAGAGACCCTCTTTTTCATAAAGGCTTCCTGTCCATAGAAAGGACTTTTGAAATACCCCTGGAGTTAGTTTGAATGGAAAAACACCTGGACACAGTGAACTGTTTCACTTAGTGTTATTGTCTCCTCCAGATTTCAGTAGTAAATATATCTCCTTCAAATTTTTTACACTCTATAACAGTAGAAAATAACTTGTAATCTTAAGGGTTACAGAAGGGAAACTCCCCTTTTTACTGCCCTAGTCAAAAAACCAACAGAGCAGGTAATTACTGCAATGTTACAGAATAAAGAAAAAATATGTCATATGGTTCTTTTAAAAGAGAATTTGTATTTCTGTGAAAGCAATTGATATTTGAACCATTTCCTGGTTTTCTTTTGAATAATTAAAATCAGTTTGAGAGCCCAGTATTTGCGAAGTTTGAATGGCATTAGAGAGTCGCCAATTGGCATCACTTGGTAGTTCTACTATTTGTTTCAGTTGTGAGTTGGGGAATATTTTTGTATTCTGAGAGAAGCTGTTCTAAAATATGTCATCCATTTCACATTTTCCCTTCTTAAGCTGATATTTTTATGCAATACAAAAATAAATAAATAAAACACTTACTGGGGCTACAGGATGGTCATAATATCGAAAAATTGGCCCTTGGCCAAATTAACCAGGAAATGGCAAAGATATAGCCAATTTTTTTTTCATTCTGAATTTAATATCTGGCTCATTTTTCAGCATAGATTTTGCACTAAGTTATTTTCATTCAGAAGAACCTGATATTATTTTGGCATTCTCTTTTTATAGACTATATTCTGTTCTACAAATGTTTTCTCTCTAATTATAGCTCACATCAATACCTGGATTAAAGAATTAGAAATTATACCATAGACTTATACTGTTTTGTAAATGAACTTCACACCTAAAGGAAAATTAATTCTGTGACAGTTATATAGAAGATATTGTGCTTAATTTTATTGAGAAGTTATAAAGACACTAAATTGGAATAGGCCTGTGTGTTATTACAAGTTACAGTCTATACAATGCCATAATAATTGAGTACATAGTTGTATTAATTAGACATAATATTATGTACTATATCATGTGTATCTGTATCATTAGACTTTGGTATTAAACTAATGATAGGGAAAGTGTTAAATCAGGAGTGTTAAGTCAGTGGTTTTCAAAATGTGGAGACAGGATCACATTCCATCCATGGAGCTCCTCCAGTGGATACCTGGGATTGGATCATAGTACTGGGGGAGATGGGGCTGGGCAGGTGTGAGTAAGTCAGAATTTCACCATTAGGTTCTACATTGAGTTTGCATGGGATGAAAAAAGAAGTTTCTGCCTTGAAAAAATGAAACCCATATAAAGTTCTCCTTGAAGACTAACATAATTCAGGGAGTGAGTTATCTCAACTTCTGGAATCCCTTGTCAGCATATTTCACCACTTTATTTTTAGTTTTTCATACAAACATATAAACAGACACAATTATAATTTTAAAAGTTGCTGGAATTCTCAAATCTACTTTTGTCTTCACTTCTTGAAAAAGTGGTTTTCTTTGTTTGATCTCTTTTTTGATTTTCAGAGTATTTTTTTACCATAACTTTTAACCATGAAGTTATACTTTCTCTACCCTCTTCCTTGTCCACTTTTTAAAGTAAAAGTGAGAGAATTTTTTAAAAAATTAAGAAAACAAAACAAAAAAGAAACTAGAGAGAAGAACGCTGGGAGATTAAAAAAACTGCTTTCAGTTATTTTCATCAACTACTACCCTTGACTACCCACTGGCCCAGTTCACCTTCCACTGCTTTGCTTCTCGGTAGCTTTCAAGACCATGACTTGTGGTACAGTACTGGTCTAATAGTTGTCTGTGCTTATGAGAAGTAGTCAAGGGAGACAACAGTCTCAGCATACATATGTATTTACACAGTTGCATAAATTGGTTGATTCTGTATCTCTAAATATTTTTACAGTGATATGCTTAGGCCTCCTTACTCTGGTTCTGATAAATTAAAATTAATATGAAACAATAAAGAGAACTTTTAACAGCCATGATTATGTGAATTTCCATTTTTGTTTTAAAAAATAAAAATAAAGAACGAGGGTTGACATTAAGCCAGTTGCACTGTTAAGAAGTCATGTAATTTAAATGATAGATGAGAGCACCCGTAGTTCAGAAGCCTTTACATCACTTTAAGCACTACGGGGTAGCTGTAAAAAAGCATTTTAAACTTACACTTTTGAATTTTCAGCTCTTCGTATCAACTATCATTGTATTAAATGTCTTTTAAGGTACCTTTATCTATAAGCCTATATTTCCAGACAACAAACTCTAATGTGCTTTCAAAAATATGCAAATATGTAATTAAAAGAACTGAACAAATAGCAAGTCCATAAAGGAAAACCAGCCGTTTGTCATTTTCATTAGGACATATATGTGAAAAATCTTGTAAAGAAGCACTGATCAGAACAATACTAGAAAGTTCCAGCTGATCTAGTAGCTGCCTTTATATAAGACAATAGATCTTGTGAATATTCCTCTTTCTCTCCAGGCAGCTAGCTAGTCTGGTTAACCGAAATTGTTGAGTAATTGTTCTGTGGTTGAGAACAAAATGCTGAATTAAACTGTTCCCAGCACAATAATTGTGTGATTATAGCATTTATGTTGCTGGCCAAAGGAACAGTCATTAGGTTTGGAAGACTTACCAAAACCACAAGTACAAAAAAAAAAAATGCAAATCACATGTAAATTGCCGTTTAATACCTATAGTGGCTTAGAAATGGAAGGAAGAGGAGAGCACATTTCTAGTTAAAGAGATGAACCTGGAAAGCTTGATCTTATATTTAGTGTAATATTGAAATTCGGAAGATGTTGTAAACTACATTTTCTATATTGTTTACACTTCTCTACACTGCTTTTATGCTCAGTCATGCCTTTATTTCTCTCACATCACTCTCCTTTCTTGCACTCCCAGTCTCATCTTTCTTAACCTCATTTGTTAATGTCACTATTTTAACTCTGTTTGCCTGTCTGAAAAGTTTTTCTTTTATTTTTTCCCTACTTAAAATTATGCAGTGAAAAGAACTTATAAACCAATGGGGTGTGAGAGCTAATGCAGAGAAAGGTTTAATAAGAAAGCTGTCAACAAATACATTTTGTAAAATGTCAAGTAAAAACCAGTTGCTAATAAAATTCAAGTGCTCTTATTTCTTTTCATTCTGAGCTATTATGCTTTCTATTGCTGATAAATGCATGTCCTGAAACATTGGAGTTTTTTCTCCTGTCATAGCATTCTTCCAGGTGAACCATTCATGAATACACTAAGGTGTCCCCATGATGAAGATCAAATCCTTGCTAAATACATGTAATGTTGATGTAAGCTATGTTCATTGAGTTAATAAATGAAAAACAATCTCATTTTGAAGATGAATGACCCAATAAGAATGAATTATAGATACACAGACATTTTTCTGTATCATTATGAACTTAATTCAAGGATGTTAATAGATGATTTTACAAAAGTTTTCAAGCTTATGGTATATTTCATTTCATTTTTAAAGATATGCAATGAAATGTATTAAACAATAATTTCACTGGCAATGAGGACCATCACACACAAAGCAGAATAACTGCAAGGCTGAAAATTTTTTGCTATGCATCTCCTTTTTCTCCAGTTTGAAGTATGACTAACATTGAGATTATGCCAAAGTTAGAATTTAGTTTTCTTATATATTTTCACATCATATTAAAATTTTTATAAAAGCTACCACAATAATTATTCAAAATGTCTTTGTAAACAAGTTCATATGATACAAATATGGTTTTAGTATATATTGAAATGCACAATTTTAGTTTTACCTTTATTATGTATGTTTTTATTCTTTTGAAGTGTGTTAAGCTCAAGAAGTCAATTTTAAAATAAAGATTTAGTTAAAATTTTAGATTTCAGCTTTATCAGAATCTACTCAAGTTTTTCAACGGCATTTTATTTTATAAGGTTAGAGCAGCATTCACTTTCTTTTCTGCTAATATCTTAACAATTTCCTTTCTAAGGTTATCTTCAAATTTGTGATAAACATGCTCGTTCATACCATATATATTTTTTTTCAAATATGCAATATTTTAGTCCTTTTTGTTATTTCAACAAACAAAATTTTGTACAAAGAGATTAAGATATATGTTCAGAGTTTAGAAGTTTTGTGTGCAATGTTGATGTTTTTAGAAAACATAGTGGCTTTAAATTTATTCATCTTGATTGTTTTCCCCAACAGTGCCATCTTCAAACTGTACAGGTTTTGAATTGCTAACCACTACATGATATTAAGTAACCTCTAATTCCTGCCAACCACCCACACATTAATTAGAACAAACTCAGCAATTTTAATGATCCCACTTGTCAATTGTAAAGTACAGTTAGAAAATAAGGATCATATTTCAATAATCAAATTTTATTTTTCGTAGAAACAGAGTCAATTCCCAGGTAAATACTGCAGTCTGTTCTAAAATATACCTCATAAACCTGAAGCTAGACAAAACCACTCATTCAAAAAGAGAAATTGTTATTTTTGGAGTCCATATTTAAAAACTAACATTTTCCCCTCCATCTAAAACCAAATACTTTCATCATAATTTTGCACAGTACTAAATCTCTAAAACCTGGCTTAGTGTGTGGACACTTTTTATAAATGTTCTGTCTGTCCTGTCTGTATATGTCAGGTGCAGAATTCTATATAGGTCATTGTATTGTCCAAATTACCTATAACTTTACTAATTTTTTGTTGACTTTGGCTGTTAATAATTAAGAAAGTTGTGCTAAAATGGCCCAGAGTAATGAGATTTTATTAATTTCTCTTTGCAGCCCTCCCAATTTTTGCTTTATAAAGTATGGATATTTTTTTAAATTAGATGTCTATAATTTTAGAATTATTTTATCTATTATTGTTATTTTTGAAACTTATGTATCCACAATAATTCTTTATGTGTTAAAGTCTATTTTAATATCAAAACTGGTACCTTAGACTTTTTTTATTTACCTTTTGGTTTTTTTGGTAAACATTTGCCTGGTATATCTTTTATCTTATTTTGTCATGGTGATTTAAACCTATCTCTAGTAAACCAGATATAGTTAGATTTTCCTAAAATGTTAATTTGTTGGTCTCTGCTTTTTTAATTTATGAGCTTATCAATCACACATTTGTTTTGATTAAGCATAAGTGCATCATCTTATCCATGCTTTCTATTTATACCCCATTTCGTGTGTATTTCTTACTTTGTAATTTTTTATGTATTAATTTTTAGTTTCCTCAAATTCTTTTCTCTTTATTGATATGGATAGTATCTACTCTATCTCTATTTTTATCTGTTGCCTTTTGATTATTTAACAAGTTTAAAATTGAGTTTAAAATTGACCAATTTTGAATTATAAAATAATCCTAGAATTCCTAATTGAATATTTCTGTCTTGTTTTACATGTTATTGTTGCTGGATTTAGCTCCATCTGATTTTTTAAATCCAAATATTGGACATTATTTTCATGGAATAAAGTGTTTAAAACAGTTACATATTCAGTAATTGACTACCATTTAGAAATTTGTTGTCAAGCTGATTGTTATTTTATGGCTTCTATCCTGCTGATCTTAAGATTACTCTGTGCCTTTGTTTTTCTGCAGTTTTATTAGAGTATTAAGTGATATTTTATTTTCATTCATTCTGACTCTGTATATTTCAGTTGTTGCATCTATGATCTATATTTTTCAAATTCAGAAAATTTCTCAACTACTAATTTTTAGAATAATGACTGCCTCTGTTTTTCTTTTTTTTTCCTGTTCTCTCTTAAAATTTTGACTTGGCATTTGTTGGACTATATTATTCTAGCCTCCATAACACGTATCTGCTTTCTTGTTTTCCATCTCCTTGTCTCCATCTCCTTGTCTCCTTGTTGACTGAAATATAGCTGGTTTCTTTAGATCCCTTTTCCAATTAACAATTTATTTTAACCACATTTGTTGAATTTTTCTATCTGTCCATTCAATGAGTTTTAAATTTCATTTGTTTCATTTCTCAAAATTCTATTTAATTATTTTAAAAATCTTCCTGAACATCTTAGATTGCTCTTTTGTTTGTAACTGAGTGTTATTGCATCTTTTACATAAGTGAACGTTTTAAGCACTTTTTTTATTCTTCACCTGAAAATCCAAATACTCAGATGCCTTTGAGTGTTTAAACATATTGCTTCTTGATTCTGCCTTTACATATATTAGATTAATCTTCATGTATTTGTTGAATTTTTTATTGTGAGTTTATGCTTGGCTGAACTTAATCTGTGGAAAATCAGAGTAACTAAACTGGTGATGCTTGTTTACTGGAGTAGAGTATACTTCCAGGTCTAGGAGGCAATAAAAATCAAGCCACTTATTTCTTATTTTGTAACTTTGGTTTTCACTAGCCATTTGGGAAGCTTGATTTGAATTCCAGATCCAACTGATGTAAGATCTGTGGTTGAATAATGTAGTATATTATTTTCGTAGTAGTATTTTATAGTAGTAGGATGTAAACTCCATGAAATCAGAGATGTTGATCTGTTTCTCTTTCACCATAGTTTTTCAAGTACCTGGGAGAATGTCTTATACTTTGTACACACTCGATAAATAGTTGTCAACTAATAATCATCTTCAGTGGTTTTCCACAAACTATTGTATAAACATCCGAGTATGCTTGCTTAGTTGAAATATTTTATTTTATTTTTATTTTACTTCTTACCAGTGGCATTTCTCCTCATTGAGTGTCCTGGGTTAGTAGAGAAGTCTGGAGTTTAACTTTTTAGAGACGCAAGGTTACATCATGAGGTCCAGGTACTGTTACCTAGTTGCGTGCTAAGTCACTTAAGTCATGTCCGACTTTTTGTGACCATATGGACTGTAGCCCTCCAGGGTCCCTTGTCCATGGGATTCTCTAGTCAAGAATACTGGCGTGGTTTGCCATACCCTCTTCCAGGGGATCTTCCTGACCCAGGAACAAACCCACGTCTCCTGTGACTCCTGCATTGCAGATTGATTCTTTACCATTGAGTCATCAGGGAGGCCCATTACCTACATTTGTCATCAAGTTAATTCTCAGTCTCCACATACTTTCAACTTCTGAGTCTTTCCTTTCTTCCATGTCCAACTTCCTTGGAGGCTCTGCATCAGAAAGTATGTTGGTTGTTGTGTAACCAGGATCCACTGGTAGCAGAGATTTCTAGGGTATCTAATATTCAATGCTGTTTTATTATATTTATTTATATTATACATACTTATTTTTAAAAGCATGTATTGAATTAATTATTTTAAGGCTGTGTCACAGCTTTTGTCAATCAAAAATTTTTCATGGAACTTACAATTTATATTGATGTGGTAAGATTTATAAGTATTATATTATTTATTCAAGTGAATGGAAAGCATAGTGTTTAAAAGCCTCGTTTGTATTTCGCTGCCTGGATTTGAGTTCTTTTTACTTGCTAAAAGACTGATGAGACATGCCTCAGTTTCCTCTTCTGTAAAACAATGATAATGGAAGGGTCTATCTCATACAGTTTTTGTACGTTTGGATGAATGAAAATAGAATTGTGCAAAAGTCAACATAAAAAATGCATCATGAGAGAAGCTTAGGGAACAAGAATGTGTATTAATATTATAAGTAATCTATCAAATACTTTTGGTAAAAGACTGGAAGTTGGAAAGAATTCACATAGTCAGCGCATGTTTATGGACATTTTAATAGAAGAAAAGAGAAACAATTTATTCACGAAATTTTCACCTTTTTTTGGCTTAAATAAAAATTATTTCTAATCAACAAAGCAGTCTATCAGTTCAGTTCAGTTGCTCAGTTGTGTCTGATTCTTTGCGACCCCATGGACTGCAACACTCCAGGCCTCCCTGTCCATCACCAACATCCAGAGTTTACTTAAACTCATGTCCATAGAGTCAGTGATGCCATCTAGCCATCTCATCTGCTGTCATCCCCTTCTTCTCCTGCCTTCAATCTTTCTCAGCATCAGTATCTTTTCCAATGAGTCAGCTCTTCGCATCAGGTGGCCAATATAATAACGTTTCAGCTTCAACATAAGTCCCTGCAATGAATAATCAGGACTGATCTCTTTTAGGATGGACTAGTTGGATTTCCTTGCAGTCCAAGGGACTCTCAGGAGTTTTCTCCAACAGCACTCTTTAAAAGCATCAATTCTACAGTGATAAGCTCTCTCTATAGTCCAACTACTGGAAAAACCATAGCCTTGACTAGACAGACCTTTGTCGACAAAGTAATGTCTCTGCTTTTTAACATACTGTCTAGGTTGGTCATAACTTTTCTTCCAAGGAGTAAGTGTCTTTTTATTTCATGGCTGCAGTCACCATCTGCAGTGATTTTGGAGCCCAAGTAAATAAAATCTGCCACTGTTTCTCCATCTATCTGCCATGAAGTGATGGGACCAGATGCCATGATCTTAGTTTTCTGAATGTTGAGCTTTAAGCCAACTTTTTCACTCTCCTCTTTCACTTTCATCAAGAGGCTCTTTAGTTCTTCTTCACTTTCTGCCAAAAGGGTGGTGTCATCTTCATATCTGAGGTTATTGATATTTCTCTTGGTAATCTTGATTCCAGCTTGTGCTTCATCCAGCCCAGCGTTTCTCATGATGTACTCTACATATAAGTTAAATAAGCAAGGTGACAATATACAGCCTTGACATACTCCTTTTTCTATTTGGAATCAGTCTGTTGTTCCATGTGCAGTTCTAACTGTTGCTTCCTGACCTACATACAGATTTCTCAAGGGGCAGGTCAGATGGTCTGTTATTCCCATCTGTTTCAGAATTTTCCACAGTTTATTGTGATCCACACAGTCAAAGGCTTTGGCATAGTCAATAAAGCAGAAATAGATGTTCTTCTGGAACTCTCTTACTTTTTCAACAATCTAGCACATGTTGGCAATTTGATCTCTGATTCCTCTGCCTTTTCTAAGAAGCAGTCTATAGATTTAGCAAAATACTTATGGTATTGCACCATTCATCGCTATTTAAATGATGTCATTATGTGTAGGCAAGTTACAGAGCTTTTTTCCTGAAAACTGCCTATTAAATTTGCCAAGTATTAAAATTACTCATACTTACATATTTTGAATGTATTTACAATGTATGTAGGGGTTCCCCAGTGGCTCAGTGATAAAGAATCCTCCTGCCAACGCAGGGGACATAGGTTCAATCCCTAGTTTGGGAAGATTCCCCTGGAGAAAGAAGTGACAACCCGCTCCAGTACTTTTGCCTGGGAAATCCCATGTACAGAAGAGCCTGGTGGGTTACAGTCTAAGGGGTCACAAAGAGTCAGGCATGACTTAGCGATTAAACAACAAATTATGTAATAATCCTTCTTGACTAGATTTTAAAACTTTTGATTATGTAAATGGCACTGTGTTCAGTGGATTGTCCATTTACAAAAGTATTCACATTTCTGCTCAAGAAATATCTACCATGCCTTTCTGGTTATTTTGTACATATTTTATGTTCAGTGAGTAATGTTCTGGTGAATGGCTTTCTACTAAAGTGTCCTAGCTGCAGTAGAGTTTGAAAAGCACCTGAGTACTATGTGCTAAGAACAACTGTGAGGCAGCATACATTATCATTTGAAGAACAATGTATTTTTCAGTCCTAAGGAAAGAAACTGTACATTAACTTGCCCATACTAGGGTCACATGTGGGGAAGATGTATGAAATGTTATTTTCGGTTTTGTCTGCTGGAACATTGCCCTAAAGGTTTTCCCCCAAATATATAACATTGTTCATTAGACAAACCCCCATACACTAGCCATTCACACCAGTCTAATACCTGCTAGCTAAAAAACTGAAATTACACACTATAGAAAAAAGCAGTATAATCACATTTATTTTCTTGAACAAAATATGAATAATGTATAGATTTTAAGAATGCAGTTATTTACCATTTACTTGAATTTTTATTCAAGATGTTTGGGTTTAGAGATTTTATTTTTGTGTTTTTTTGGCATATGCAAGATTATATCTATAAATTTAGCTCACTATTCTTTTTGTGTTTCCATACCTTTAAGTTGCATTGCTTTAAGTAGTATTGATAACTGACGTAGCAAAGAGCTCAAGTGTATTTAATGGCACACAATGTCTCACATTTGAAATTATTTTCTAATTTTTTATGTATGCATTTGTAATTTTAACATAACACCTAACTGATGTTCTTGGATTACTTCAGTGACATCATAGTTCATCATTTCTCTCATTTCTCAAGGATTAATGATGGACTCAAAATGTAACTGTTGACATTATTGACACTAAAACTAGGATCTAAGAAAGGTGATGGATTGGGTAGTGAACAGTGGCATCAATGATTTTCCATGTTTGGGGATACTACTTTGAAGAAAAATCTTGAATAGGGAAGGAAGGTGAAATAGAGCCTAGGCTTCACTGTATAAAAGGAATGCTTTAATAAACTAGTTACTGTTATAAGAAGAAACTAAGCTGAAACACAAGTAGACTTTTCTTTTTTTTTTTTTTTTTTTTATTAGTTTTGCCAAACAATGACATGATATCACCATGGGTTTACATATGCTCCCCCTCCAGAACCCCCCTCCCTCCTCCCTCCCCCCCGGGAAATCTCGCCGCACCAGTCCCAAGCATCAATCCTGGGCCGGCTATTGCTTAGACATATGATAATTAACATGTTTCAATGCCATTCTTCCATATCATCCCACCCTTTCCCTCATCCACAGAGGCCACGAGTCTGTTCTATACATCTGCGTTCCTTTTGTTGTCTCCCATGCTGGGTTCTCGTTACCGTCTTTCTAAATTCCATATATATGTGTTAATATACTGTATTGTTGTTTTTGCTTCTGGCTTACTTCACTCTGGATAATGGGCTCCAGTTTCGTCCATCTGAGTAGAACTGATTCAAATGAATTTTTCCTTAATGCTGAGTAATATTCCATGTGTGACTTTTCTAATAGCTTCTTATATGATCACTTACATTGACTTATACAGAGCATCTGTGATGTGCTAGGCATTAACCTTGGGATTGTGGATATTGATACAAGTGAGCTGTACCTTGCCCTTGATGCAACTTAGCCATGGAGCCAGACGTGAATAATTTCAGCCTGATGGGATAGACCCACAGAGTACAGACAGCAGAAGGGAGCATTGTTGAAAACAGCACTCGTACCTTAGGTTTTTAGCATCTTCTCTTCCATTTGCCTGGAACACATTTCCCCCCAGATAACCGAGACATTTATTGTCTCGCTTCTTCAGATCTCTTTTTCTGTCACTGAATCACTGATTCCACATTTAAACTTGTAGCCTCCTCCCCAGCATTCCTTTTCTTCTGCTTTTGCTCTAATTTTTTCATAGTATATACTTGTCTGTCTTATTACAGTAACCCTAGAGCCTCTAACAGTGTGTAGCACAAAGCGGCCACTCAATAAATGAATGAATGTATTTTGCTTGGCGAGTTTGGTTAGTCTTCATAGAGGCAGTGACACTTAAGCTGGGTTTTGAAGAAAAGTAGTTCTTAAGTCTAAGTCAGGTGGAGTTTTCAGCTGTGTGTCGTGGTCTCCAATTTGAGAACAGGTTCAAGAATAAAAGGACTTTTGTCTGAAAAGAAGCATAAATCCAGTGAGTAAACTCAGAAGCAAGACATAGAAAATATTAAAACACTTCACAATCCAATGCTCATTGCATAAAATAAATCCTAGTGGTGTAGGACATTTCAGTAAGAAATAAACTAATAAATTTCAAAGCAATTGGTAATGATTTCAGGAATCTCTGAAATAAATGTTGATATTATATACTTTTTATGAAAATCAGAATTTACAATTTATTTCCAATCCTCCGTTAGTCAAACTTCAAAGAATTTTTCTGCCAAAATAGGCAACAAAGACTCACAATTTAAGATAGGGTCTATCAAGCAGTGAATACAGGATATGAATTTCTGTGTTAATTACCTTTTGTTGTATGCCAGTCATTATGATGTCCTGTTGCATCTCTGTTTTACTGAACAATTTTCAGAGAATTCAAGTAATGCATATACACATTGAAAATTTGAAAAGCTTTTGTTCAGAAAACATAAAGCAAAATAAAATGTAACATAAAGGTGTAAATCAAAGTCAAATGTCACCCTTGCTATAAAGATATTTTAAATTATAATACTTTATTTTTTAAAAATAATTTAAATATGACTCATTTTTATGTTGATAAAATATATGTGGATTTTGTCACAATGTTTCTGTAGTTATATAAATCAGTATTTTTATTTTAGAAAATTATATAATTTATTAAAGAGAATTAAAGAATTTAAGTCCTAGGCTTATTGTTTTGGCTAGCTATATGATAATGTGTAAGTTTCCAAATTACTTGTTTTTCTGTCAGTTTTTCTCATTAATTAATATTGGAAATGACAACATCAGACATACTGATCTCCAAGAGACTGGATAAAGTAGAAATGAACTAATGCATGTAGAAGTGCTTTAAACAAATACAAACATCATTCTAATATAAGACATGAGTGTCTCAAAGCAAATTCAGTTTTCCTTCTGGCGTAGTGAAGTGATATATTTTAAGGTAATATTTATTTTTTACTTTGGTTAATTTTTGAGATATAATTCACATGCCATACAATTCGCCCTTTTTACGTGTGTACAATTCAGTGGGTTTTTAGTATACTCACAATGTTTTGTAACCATCATTACTGTCTAATTCCAGAATGTTTTCTTCACTGTAAAGAGAAACTGTGTACCCATTAGCAGTCACCCCTAATTCAAGGTTCTCTATAAAGTGGTAATTTTTGAGGCATAATATTTTAAAGAACTTATGTTGACCTGAGATTTATATGGCATGAGAAAAAAAACCCACCAATAATGTATTAGAGGCCATTGAGCAAACATCATAAATTAGAAATCAATACACAGTGAATTTTATTAAGTTTTCTAATCATGGACTCCTGAGAAATGTAATTGAAAAAATATCATATTTCATGTTGACCATTCTATTTTATGTTGCCTTTCATTTGTGTGTAAATGACAATTGGCATAGCAATGTGTGATGTAAAATAAGATTGTATTGGTATTGCAAAGCCTAATTCTGTCCTTATGAATAGAGAATCATGCATACTGACAGGAACCAGCCTGTTTTATTATCAAAAGTCATATTAAATAATACAAATAGTCACACGCATTTGAAGAAACAGAGTTGCAGTATTAAGACTTCCATTTTATCATGTAACTACTATCAAGCTATGTAAAATATGTTGTTGTTGTTGGTTAGTCACTAAATTGTGTCCGACTCTTATGAACCCATGGACTGTAGCCCCTACGCTTCTCTCTCTATGGGATTTTCCAGGCAAGAATAATGGAGTGGGTTGCCATTCTCTTCTCCAGGGGATCTTCCCAACCAAAGAATCAAATCCACATCTCCTGCATTTGCAGGTGGATTCTTTATCACTACGCCACCAAGGAAGCCCTGTAAAATATGACCTTTAAGAAACAGATGAGAACCTAATCCTGAATAATACATCCTTTAAGGTGTTTTAATCATTGCCTTTTAAAATACTTCTATTCAGCTCAGAACTGCCCTTGGCAAATAAAATAGCCCTGTTTTTACCATACTCTCACAATTGCTTTCTTAATGAATGCTATATTTGCCACCCTTAAGTTTCTTTGATTACCAACTTTTAAAACAGAGATTTATTCTTTCCTGAAGTCAACAGACATGCTTTGTTTAAGCATGTATTATTTGTACAGTAAGTATCATCATTTTGGTGGACATGAGTTTAATACATGACAATGGTTCTTTATAAGAATGTAATGCTTAAGTTTTGAAAATAAAGGCTTCTGTTAGACCAGAAGAACATTTAAGTCAAACCTGCATACTATTAAGGATGAAATTTCATCGCCTCTTACTGACAGAGGTCTTCATTCTGCATCATGTGAAAGTGGTCGTATCCTAGTAACAATGCCAACAATAAACACATCATGCAAAAGTAAAAATGTAATAGTGAAATGAGCCATTGAAAGGAAGAGTCAGTGACCATATAATATTTTAGTTTCTATCATATCTAGTAGCAATCTGGTTAAAAAGAAATGACAGTTGCCCTGAAGGAAATAAAGTGGAGGTATTATTGTAGTAGTAGTTTGGAAAGAAAATTGCACTGTGTCTTGACTGGATTACTTCTCTATCCTTGCAAACTATCCCCACCTCTCAGTGGTGCTGCTTCTTGCCTTCTTTATACAAATTAAGTTTGTATCATCTAAACTCATAGGGCCCAGGGGCCCTTTGGTGACAGGGAGGAGGAGGAAAAGGGGAATTAGAAAAAGAAAATGTGACAGGCAGTTTTGAAAAGAGAAGCAATTTTCCTTGTGGGTCTGTTTCTAAATAGGAGTTCTTTAATGCAATATTTTGCTTCTGCAGAGCAGTCAGTCAGAATCAAGTGCACGCTTGTGCTGTTTTGTGGGGCTTGGCACTGACAGGTTTTATTTAGGAGGGGTAGGGATACAGGGGGATCGGATGTGGGGAAGTTAGTATTTTGGCTGTATCAGCCCTGAAGGCAGAGTTAGCGCTTGCATTGGGACAAAAGTATTTGTAGTCATCAGATAACTTTGCAGTCAGCTTCAATAGCATTACTCCTTTTTTTTTTTTACTCTTTTTTTTTTTTTTTTGGCAGCCAAGCTCTTAGTAGAACCATCTGTCTTTCTATTAGTATTTTTGAGGCCTGTTTTGAAGCCACTTTGCTTGGCAAAGTCATTTTCATCCTTGGAAACGATTTTTAAAAAAAGTTCTATGGCTTTTTGCCGAAGAAGACTACTATGTAAAAAATCCACATGGCTGTTCATTTTTGTTCTAAAGGAATATGGCTACTCGTCTTTGTCTTGAATCAAATGAAATTAGAGGTGATACAGCTCCAGTGTGATTGTTGAGAAGTGAGAGGAAGAGATTGCAATTTGAACAGTGTTTTTATGTTCCTGTTTTCCCTCAATGAGATGGTCTTTAGTCTTCCTAGTAGATTAATTGGAAGATAAATTGACTCCCTTTTTCTAAATTTTAGTGTAGGTTTTTTTTTAATTTTTCATTTTCTAAATACCACTTCATTGGGTAGGATAAACTTACAAATTGACTTTCTATTATATGAAGTGAGAAAACACAGGCTGTTAGTGGTCATTGAGGACCCTATGCCTCTTCTTGCTAACGGTGGAAAGTCAGCTTCGTCATCTTGGTTACTCCAGTTTGGGTAATTATATCCTGCCTACCTAAACCCCTCTTGTCATCTCATTTGGATATTATATTTTCCATTTTCTTGAAAACTGCTGTAGAGTATCATTGTGTGCTTCTAAACAGCTGCTGTGCTCCCCACCGAAGGTGGCTGAATTTCAGCTGGAGGTGAACTGATCCCTATAGACCACATGTGCTTGAATACTATAATACTCACCGGACTAAATTCTTGAGGAACATTTGAAAAGTTTCCGATTTTACATTTTGTTTGTAACTGCGCTAACTTAAATCATAAAACTGCCTTCATTTTAACATTTGTGAATGCCATTTAAACAAGTCTTCTATCACAACTTCCTGTATTTTGAGCTCTCACACAAACTGCTCCTTAGTTTCATGGAATAGTCTCTCTAGTTTTCTGATTCCTATAGTTTTCTCAGCCTAGTAATGCCTTCCAGGCCTCTCTTCCTGGGGTAAGTCTAAAGCCCACTGCTGTTCAATAGCAGCTTTGATTTCCTCATAAGCTATCCTTGCTGAAGGCCCCTCTACCCCCCTGCCTTTCCCCGACCTGTATGCTGAAATTCATCTTCTCTGATCCTCAAGCGCAGTGACCGGAAACTCACAAAAGAAAATACTAACAGCATCAAAATTCTCATGGTCTCTCCTCAGGTGCTATCCTTTTCCATTGCCCTTTTTAATCATCTGTGATTACTTTCTTTTTCTTTTCCCACCATAATCATCCCAAACTTCCATACCTTCTCTGAACTCACTTCCTCAATCCCAAAGTCTCTCATTTTCAGGATATGAACTTTGCCTTCAACAGTGAGAAAATTTCTTCCATCAGACCTGGCTTTCCTTAACTTCTCATTTCCTTGCCTGTAGAACATTATCTGCTTATCCACTTGTATAGCTCCAATCCTTAGGGCCCAGAGAAGGAGATGTTCCCAGTTGAAATGAATCTCTACCCCTCCACCTTGCCTTTGATCCTCTTCTGCAGTTACAGTCCACCAAGTAACTTCTCTTTCCTACATTTCAAATTCTCAGTATCTACTTGCACCTTTCAGGTAATAAATGTGCTACTGCCTTAAACTCTGCTACTGAAGTAAAATCCATGCATCCCTATGCAGCTGTCGTCAAATGTCTCTCCTGACATTTCATCCAGCCTTCTCTGAATAATCATGTACATTTGCCATCTCCTTTTTCTTGCCTGTCTTTCAGTGTTTGGGCTTCCCTGGTGGCTCAGATGGTTAAGATTCTGCCTGCAATGTGGGAGACCCAGGTTTGATCCCTGGGTTGGGAGGTTCCCCTAGAGAACGAACTGGCAACCCACTCCCAGTATTCTTGCCTGGAGAATCCCATGGACAGAGGAGTCTGGTGGGCTACAGTCCCTGGGTCTCAAAGAGTCAGACCCGACTGAATACACACATTCAGTGCTCAACCTTTAAGAATATGCTGTCTTCCATTCTAATGAATTTGATATTGTTAGATTCACCACTCTCTTCTAATTAACAATGTTGAACAATATTTTGTCTCTAAAATACTCTTTCTACAGCACTTTTCACTGAGTCACTACCTGAACCTTGGTATTTCATTGGTTTTTCTGGTACTGTACTCATGCATTCTTTTATTTTTTTTTTAATTTTCTTTACTTTATTGTATTGGTTTTGCCATACATTGACATGAATCTGCCTTGGGTATACATATGCTCTCCCTCCAGAACCCCCCTCCCTCCTCCCTCCCGATTCCCTCCCCCTGGGTCATCTCGGTGCACCAGCCCCGAGCATCAACCCTGGGCTGGCGATGATTGGTTTCACATATGATAATTAACATGTTTCAGTGCCATTCTCCCATATCATCCCACTCATGCATTCTTATCTTACCTCTTTGTTCTTACATGCCTCTTCCTCTGCCCTTTGTTGAATTATTGTTGTGACCCAGATGATTTTAAGCTGTCTTCTCTTTATCCTTCAAACCCTCTTTATAGATTATCTAGTCCACTCTTACCAAACCACAGGCTCTAAAAATCTCTTTTCACTAACTTCAGACGGGAGTATCAGTCTGCTGATACCTGCTGGTACGATATCTCCAGTGGGACATTATCTTGACACCTCTAACACATATGTTCAGAACCATGTTCATATCTTTCCATGACAGCTATCGTTACCCCTAATGCTTTTTGTTTGTTTGTTTTTACCAGTATAAATAGTTACAAAAACTAGACACTGAGAATTATCTTTGGCTCTGTCCTCTTCTCCTTTTCTTATGTATATATATACATACATATATGTGTGTATGTATGTATGTATTGGAGTTTCAGCTTCAGCATCAGTCCTTCCAGTGAATTCCTTTGGGAATGATTGGTTTGCTCTCCTTGCAGTTCAAGGGACTCTCAAGAATTTCTCCAACACCACACTTCAAAAGCATCAATTCTTCAGCGCTCTGCTTTCTTTATAGTCCAGTTCTCACATCCATACATGATTACTGAGAAAACCATAGCTTGGAAAAACCAACAGTGTAGAAGAGCAAAAAAACATAAGTGTTTAGTACAGTGCTCTGTAATCTGTCCTATACTAATTCTGAAATAAACACATCAGTGGGGCTATGAAATTAGGTTTATTTTTTATTTTAGTTTTTCCTTTCCCTTGTAGTTCCTCCTGTTCCCCACCCCAATTCTTCCCAAGTTTTGGAAAAGTATACTAGATTATTAGGAGATGTACTTTCAATATTAACTTTGGGATCTTGAACAATTTATTTGGCCAAACTAAGTCTCATTTCTTTATCAGCACAATGACTGTATTATGCCAGATAATTTTGAAGATATTTATCAGTCTTGAAAGTATTATTTCATATATGTGGATCTTGGAAAAATTTGGCACTAAAAAAAATATAATACTAAAACAAAATATTTTTTAAAAATTATAGTAAAATAACAGATTTTAAAAGCCCCCAAATTTATTGTAATTTATTCTTTAAAATACTAAAATTTTTACCTGAAAGGTTATTTTAAATTATTTGAGTATAAATGAATTACCTGGATAAAAACTGTCACACACACAAGTAGAGAGATTTATGTACATGCAGTAACCAGTTAAACAGTATAACAAAAATAATTAACTTTACAATAGCAATATAAATATTTTTAAAAACCTTAGAAATTAAATTGCCAAGGAAAATGCAATGAGTGTTTGAAGAAGATTCTAATAAATTGAAAGATATAACCTGCCATCAAGCAATTAGGTTAATGAATTCAACAAGAAATTCCATATCCTAAAATTAATTTGGAAAAATAAATGCAAATAAAACCAGAAAATATTTGAGAAAGAAAATAATGATAGACTACTAATATCTGCAAAGCTGTAATAATTAAAACATGTTATTAGAACATGGATAGGAAAGTATATCTGTTCATTACAGATGTAATATATTTCCAGTATTTCTGTATTACTTTGCTATTTCTTCATGTATGCATATTCCCAAGAATCATGGATATATCTTAGTGTATGTGACCTTTTATCTGTATCTTAAGAACAGGAACACAAAGCAGCTGGTATTTCACACTGCCATTTTTCTCTGGTGAAACTGAATTCCTTTCTGGTTGTTAAAGAACTTTGTTGTCCACAGGCCTTCTGTGGACATTTGGAGTTGGTGCACAAAGAAGAAATTACATAGACAGGATTATATAATACATTCTTCTTTTTAATTTATGAATTATTAATTCATATGATAAGTAAGATACTGCTCTAAACCCTAAAGTTACAACTATAAATAAGTTACAACCTCTTTCCTAAATAAGCTCGTAGGTCTTAAGGGAGACTCCAGTTGTACAAGGAACTATTATTCAATACATTAAATTGTGTTATTTATCGTAAGTATTGTAAGTATTTGTGAGGTTAAAGAAATAACAATTGTTTCTGCCTGAAAACTGGCATCATAAGAAAGAAATGCTTCACAGGCAAATGCATTATGTGGATCTCAAAAGCCTTTGAAAAATAAGTATTATATTTTGCCAAGAAAAAGAGGAAAAGAGAAATTACTAAAAACAGAGGAGAAAAATACTTTACATACTTGAGTCTCTTCAAGTATGGAAAAGCACTATGTATGCAAGGAAGTCTTCATGATCCATTGAAGCAAGAGTACAGGATATCTGAGGGAGGGCAGAAAAATAGCTGAAAAGGTGGACTAGAAACAAACTGTGAATAAACTTGAATAATATATAGAAGTATTTGGCCGTTATTCTCTTAGTGAAAGCAAACCATCCAAAGCTTTTCACAAGAGGACCATGTGAAATAGATACAAAGCTTGTTTAGAAAGAATTCTATGAGGAATATAGTTTAATATCCTCTCAGCACCAGACCTGTAAGAGGTGGAGTCTCCCATTCAAATACTTATTTACCTGAAGTTGAAGTTGTTGCCTATAAGAGTGAAAGTTTAGTCACTCAGTCGGGTATGACTCTGACCCCATGGACTGTAGCCTACCAGGCTCCTCTGTGCATGAAATTCTCCAGGCAAGAATGCTGGAATGGGTAGCCATTCCCTTCTGCAGGGGATCTTCCCAACTCAGGGACAGAACATGGGTCTCCTGCAGAGTAAGCAGATTCTTTACCATCAAGGCAAAACAAGAAGACAAAAAGAAAAAAAACCCTGTTGTCAGTGACTTCAGCATTCTTTAAGACAGTATTTCTCAAACCTGGATGCACACTGGAATCATTAGGTGGTGGTGGTGGTGGTGATTTAGTCACTAAGTCATGTCCGACTCTTGCGACCCCATGAACTATAGCCTGCCAGGCTCCTCTGCCCATTGGATTCTCCAGGCAAGAATACTAGAGTGGATTGCCATTTCCTTCTCCAGGGAATCTTTCCTACCCAGGAATGGAACCCAGGTCTCTTGTATGGCAGGCAGGTTCTTTATCAACTGAGCTACACAGGAATCATCAGGGAGACACTAAATAAGGCCAATGGCCGGGTCTCACTCCTGCTGATTCAGATTTAATTGGTCTGGAAACAGTCTGGGCACTGAGAGTTTTTCAGAGCTTGCCAGGTGATTCTAAAATGCACATTCAAGTTTAAGAACTACTTCACTAAAACAAGAACCTATTGTTTCTGCAATTGTACAAGTTATTTCCCCCAAATTTTAAGGTCTCTGAAGTTTGGATGCCTCTTCTAACCCTTGTATGTATTCCATTTGAAGTTATTCTCTTCTTATCCATAAAGTGCTCTTATTAAAAGGGAGGAGGGTTCTGGAGGGGAAGCATATGTATACCCATGGCGGATTCATGTCAATGTATGGCAAAACCAACACAATAAAGTAAAGAAAATTAAAAAATAAAAAATAAATAAATAAAAAATAAAGTTATAACCATCTTATACATCATTTAACCAGTGGTGTCTCAGAAAGGCGATGTACTATATAAAATATAATAACTTATTTCCAAACAAGGAAATATGAAGGATACATAGTAGCTGGTGATGACCCTTAACCAGTCTGGCTGGTTTGGTGTTTGTTTTTTTTTTTTGTTTGCCTTTTATTCTGGTCTGTGTTCTCTTCTTACACAGAGGCAGCCCCCACGCTTTTTTTTCGTCAAATATCTCCCGTTGTTTCAGGCCAATTTTTCCTGCATACCTGCTTAGCATGCAGTCTCTAATTTTTGAAATTGTAATCAATTGTTTTCCAGTAGTTTCTTAATAAGGTTTACCTTTCCCCCAGTATGTTCAAAAAAATTTTGGCTGTAATGTTATAACATCTACAACCTTCAGCGCCAACCTTAAAACATTGTCTTTTTGATTTCTGGTTGTGCTGTTCACTTTATTTCACTCTGGTGGCAGGGATAGGTTTTAAAATCCTTTTTGCTAAAAGAAGTGCTTTCCAGTTTGGAGTCATTTCTGAAAACTGATCTCTCATTCTTTACTGCTCCTTTCTTTTTCTGCCTGCCTGGCTGGCTGGCTCTTTCTCTCTCTCTCCCCAACCCCCAGCCTCACCATGCCTTCTCTCTCTCTCTCTCTCAACATTCCCCACTCCCCGCCTACAACACCCACTCACCAACCAAAATCTCAGAAATATCTCAGAGGTTTACTATGAAAGATGAAATGAAGGAGAAACTGAGGGTAGACTTTTGAAATAAGAAATGAGAATAAGATTGTGTGTCCTAAGAAAGTCAGTGAGAGAAAGGGAAATCAAGTTTGGGAGATATCTCAGAGTTGCTGTTAGGGTTAGCAACTGAATGAATTTGTTTTATGTTTTTGTTTTGTTTTGTGTATGTGCTTCTTTTACATTTAACCGTTATCCGCACTGTAACATAAGCTCCATGGGCATAGGATCTTGGTTGTCTTGTTCAGTACAGTGTCTGTACTACCTAGCTCATTTTCTTATACATAGTCTGTGCTCATGAAATAGTTATTTTCCAAATAACTGAATTAATATGAGGAAGGAATAGTAAAGGAGAACAAAATGTCAGATGTGTGATTTTTAGCATGAGTATAAATTCTCATTTGTATGTTCACTGATAGATACTAACCAATAACCATGTCTGCCAGAGAAATCTTGTTGAAATATTTGGAAAACTGTCTTAGGTATTTCAGTAACTGACAACCTCTGCATTTAGTAATAATGTGATATAACTACAGAAATTACTGCATTAGTTTATATTTCTAGAAATTATTGTTCAATTCAAAGAAAATAGTGATCCCATTGTATTAGATTATTGAATTCTATGAATCCCACATTATGAGAATGACACATGAAAATTAAAGTGTGTTCTAAAGATGGCAACCAAAACAGAGGTCATATTATGTGAAAGTGAAAGTCACTCAATTGTGACCGACTCTTTGCAACCCCATGGACTACACAGTTCAGTTCAATTCAGTCAATCAGTCATATCCTACTCTTGGCGACCACGTGGGCTGCAGCACACCAGGCCTCCCTGTCCAACACAAACTCCCGGAGTTTACTCGAACTCATGTCCATTGAGTCGGTGATGCCATCCATCCATCTCATCCTAAGTTGTAGCCTTCTCCTCCTGCCTTCAATCTTTCCCAGCATCAGGGTCTTTACCAGTGAGTCCGTTCTTCACATCAGGTGTCCCAAGTATTGGAGTTTCAGCTTCAACATCAATCCTTCCAATGAGCATTCAGGACTGTTTTCCTTTAGGATGGAAGAGTCTTCTTCAACACCACAATTCAAAAGCATCAATTCTTCGGCACTCATATTTCTTTATAGTCCAGCTCTCACATCCATACATGACCACTGGAAAAACCGTAGCTTTGACTAGACGGACCTTTGTTGACATGCTTTTTAACATGCTGTCTAGGTTGGTCATAACTTTTTTTCCAAGGAGTCTTTTAATTTCATGGCTGCAGTCACCATCTACAGTGATTTTGGAGCCCAAGAAAATAAAGTCTGCCACTGATTCCACTTTTTATGCATCTATTTGCCATGAAGTAATGGGACCAGATACCACGATGTTCATTGTTTTAATGTTGAACTTTAAGCCAACTGTTCACTCTCCTCTTTCACTTTCCTCAA
Organism: Antilocapra americana; assembly: GCA_007570785.1. Taxonomy (NCBI): domain Eukaryota; kingdom Metazoa; phylum Chordata; class Mammalia; order Artiodactyla; family Antilocapridae; genus Antilocapra; species Antilocapra americana. Next base: position 12,693,593 of record ML663562.1, on the reverse strand, counting down.
GAGGCTCTTTGGTTCTTCTTCATTTTCTGCCAGAAGAATAGTGTCATCTGCACATCTTAGGTTATTGATATTTCTCCTGGTAATCTTGATTCCAGCTTGTGCTTCTTCCAGCCCAGCATTTCTCATGATGTACTCTGTATATAAGTTAAATAAACATGGTGACAATCTGCAGCCTTTATGTACTCTTTTTCCTGTTTGGAATCAGTCTGTTGTTCCATGTCCAGTTCTATCTGTTGCTTCCTGACCTACATACAGATTTCTCAAGAGAAGGGTCAGGTGGTCTGGTATTCCCATCTCTTTAAGAATTTTCCACAGTTTATTGTGATCCACAGTCAAAAGCTTTGGCATAGTCAATAAAGCAGAAATAGATGTTTTTCTGGAACCCTCTTGCTTTTTCAATGATTCAGAGGATGTTGGCAATTTGATCTCTGGTTCCTCTGCCTTTTCTAAAACCAGCGTGAACATTTGGGAGTTTATGTTCACATATTGCTGAAGCCTGGCTTGGAGAATTTTGAGCATTACTTTGTGAGATGAGTGCAACTGTGCGGTAGTTTGAGCATTCTTTGGCATTGCCTTTCTTAGGGCTTGGAATGAAAACTGACCTTTTCCAGTCCTGTGATCACTGCTGAGTTTTCCAAATTAGCTGGCATATTGAGTGCAGCACTTTCACAGCATCATCTTTTAGGATCTGAAATAACTCAAGTGGAATTCTATCACCTCCACTAGCTTTGTTCGTAGTGATGCTTCCTTCCTAAGGCCCACTTGACTTCACATTGCAGGATGTCTGGCTCTGTGTGAATGATCACACTATCGTGATTATCTGGGTCATGAAGATTTTTTTTGTACAATTCTTCTGTGTATTCTTGCCACCTCTTCTTAATATCTTCTGCTTCTGTAAGATCCATATCATTTCTGTCCTTTATTGAGCCCAACCCCAGGCCCGAATACTAGAGTCGGTAGCATTCCCTTCTCCAAGGGATCTTCCCAATCCAGGAATCAAACATCAATCCTGGTCTCCCACATTACAGGTGGATTCTTTACCAGCTGAGCCATCAGAGAAGCCCCAAAATCCTGGAATGGGTAGTCTATTCCATCTCCAGCAGATCTTCCTGACCCAGGAATCAAACCAGTGTCTCCTGCATAGCAAGCAGATTCTTTACCAGCTGAGCCACCAGGGAAGCCATATGGTTTGAGGAATGGTTCAGTTGCCTGTAAGAAGATAGATGACAAAGAAGAAAGTCTAGCACAGAGAAGGATCCAAGGAACCAGATCACAGACATAGTTTTGACCTGCCCCACCTCCCCCCATTCCATGGCCATGGGCATGGCCATGAGTCCATGAGAACGGACTCACTCAACTTTTGGGCCCAGTTGCCTCTCCTATTAGAGGCTTCCCAAGAGGTGTAGTGGCAGAGAATCCTCCTGCCAATGCTGGAGGCGCAAGAGATGCATGTTGGATCCCTGGGTCAGAAAGATCCCCTGGAGAAGGGAATAGCAACCCGTTTCAGTATTCCATGTACAGAAGAGCCTGGTGGACTGCAATCCACGGGTTTGTAAAGAGTCAGAGACAATGGAGCGTATGTGTGTACACTCGCACCCATCCACCCACAAACACAAATACAAACACACACACCTCTTCTGTAAAGAACAGAGAAAGTCTTAATTACTCTCTAAGCTTTCTTCCAGATCTTTTATTCAAAAATTTAAAAACTCAGTATTACGCATGAACATGAGAATTATCTTCAAGTCGTAAAGAACTTATAAAATGATACAGTTTCATTAATTTTGTTTTAGAAGGTAGAATTAGTCCCAACAGATGGGATTTATAAAAGGAGATTTTAGTTCAACCTAACTGGTACTTTTAAAATCATTATATTCATGTAATAGGAAAAGACTTGTAGTGTGAAGCATCAATAGATACTTCAACGCTGTCAAGGATATCATGCAGGGAAATTATTCATCAGGTTAGAAAGTGAACTTAATATCACCTTCCAGTTACAGTATTCATATTCTGAATCTGCACGTCCAGTGTTCTAGCAAACTTGTATGCCAGTATATTGAATTGAATTTTTTTTTTCTTTTGTCATAAAATAAGGCGGGTTGGGAAGCATGGAATATCAAGACTTCTTCTCTTTGATTCGCTCTAATACGTTCAGCAGGTTCAAGGTCAGCTGCCGCCATTAATGATTCCCGTGTTCCCTCCTGATCAGCGGACACTGGCTGCAGCGGCCCAGCAAGGATTCCTCCTTCCTCCAGGCTTCAGCTATAAGGCTGGATGTAGTAAGTACCGTTGATTTTTCATCTGGGAGTGGGTGGAGAGCATGGCTTTAGGCAATTTAATATTCCTGCCACACCAAGAAATGAGATCACCCGTATAACATTTTTATTTTAAAGAGGAAATACACGGAAAATGTAGAAAAGGATTTATGTTGATATTTAAGTGCCTAGAATATTTCTGTGTTTCTGAAGCCAATATTTGCTTTTTATAATTTGGTTTCATAACTTTTTATTTTCAGTGTATTCCTAAAATATGAGTGTGATTTTCAGGTTCAATTTATTTTTATGTAGGTAAAATAGGACTATCCCTGGCTTCCCTGGTGGCTCAGGTGGTAAAGAATCCGCCTGCAGTATGGAAGCCCTGGATATGATCCCTGGGTCGGGAAGATCCCTGTAGAAAGGAATGGCAACCCACTCCAGTATCCTTGCCTGGAAAATTCCAGGGGCAAAGGAGCCTGGCAGGCTATAGTCCATGGGGTCACAAAGAGAAGATAGGAATATGTATTTTAATAGGTTTCCATTGTACTTTAAGATAAACCCAAGTTTCCTAATGTGAATTAGCTGGCCTTCCATTATCCATCTTGTGCCTATAGTTACAGCCTAGTTTCTCACTGGTGTTCTTTTATCTCTTAGACCAAACCATACTCTTTCTTAACTTGTGACTTGAATTGTCTGTGTTCACGCTCCTTGGTGTCGTGATCCTCTTCCAACTCAGACACTTTACCCTTTACAGTTTTTAACATGGCTTTTGCATATCTTTCTCTTTGGTTTCCTGTGTTTTAAGATGGTGTCACTCTGGATCTTTAATTTATTCATTTAAAATGTTTGTCACATAATTGTGTCTTTGCAGACTGATTCTTCCAGAAATACCAACTTCTTTTTATAATTAAGGACTACATTTATATTCTAAATATTTAAATTCTAAAAATAAATTTTACAAAGAAAATTTAAAATTCATCACTACATTAATTTCTGTGTTTTAATTATAAAATATATTTTGTTTCCATATACCTAAGGAATTATTATTCACATTAAATGCATGTTGCCAATGTGTTTTTTTGTAGCTTTGGTTACTAAAGTGAAAGAAAAGACACTTAAAAATCTGATTGCCTCAGATTCCCCCTGCAGTACATACATATAGACCAGTTCTGTTTTCCAAAAAGAAATGCTTTAAGCAACTGTAAAAATAAGTCCTGTTTTCAGATATTGTACTGACGAGAAAACCTCATTGAATGTAAACAATAATGTAACTATGGAACTGGAAAAGGTCAAGAACACCTCTCCCTCACTCCTATTTGATGAGCTGGCATAGTAAACTTGTTCAGTGTTCATGTAATGTGGCATGGAGAAATACATCCCTTCCTAAAGTCGTTAGTATATCAACCATTTGATATTCATACCTTCAGTACTTAAAGTTATAAATGAAACCACATCTTTAGTATGTTTGGAAATAAAATAGGATAAAATTTCTACAGCTGCTGGCAAGCTTGAAACTACATTCATGCCAAACTCTAAATCTAAGATGAAGCCAGAAGCAAAATAAAGTGCCACCCTTATTGACGCTCTCATGCTCTGAGTCAGTTTGAGTTGAGGAGCTAGGTGGAAGCAGTAAATAGTTCAGAGGTATGGAATTGGGAGGGAGATGGGAGGAGGGTTCTGGAAGGGGAACACATGTATACCCATGGCGGATTCATGTCAGTGTATGGCAAAACCAACACGATAATGTAAAGGAAAAAATAAATAAATTAAAAATAATAATTAAATAAATAGTCCAGACTATTTCCTCCATAATCATGTATTAGGAGAGAAGCAAATCTCTCCATCATCCCTCTTCAGTGGGACTTCCTATTTTATCCCCCACCCTCAAATTTTCTGTCATTTGTGATGGCTCTCATTTCTTTTGAGCAATAGTACATAGTTTTCAATGAAAGTGACATTGACTAATCCATCTTTATTTGAGTCCAAGTAAATATGAAAGGTAAAACTATTTTTAATATACTCAACTGCTTTTCATCAATCCTTTCAAGAAGGTACTGATGATAAATTTTTCTATTTAAACTTGATGTGTCTTGATAAATAAAATTAAAATCTGAAACTACCCAAGAAAGTTAAAATAATATAAATGGGGAAAAAATAAAAACACAAGTTGGGTAACCTAACCATCATACATTGAGTTAGTATCTCCCATTCTCCAAAAACGAATTTTTTCATTGAAAATAAAGATATTTTGCCTATAATGAATATAATTGTAGAAATATGGTGTGGAATGGACACCTAGAGAATATTGTTGTTGGGATTTCTCTTAACTAGTAGAAAGCATATCATTAAACAATATGCAAATAAATAGCACAGCCAGAGAGTTCAGAGCAAAGTGGCTAATAGAAAAGAAGTTCTATTGGATGTTGTAGTCCACTCTTATCTATGTAGATAAGTTTACAAATGTTGATATATCACCAGAATTTTAGTTCTGTTTTGGCATTTGCTGTTAGTAAAAATCAAGCATGAACCCACACTTCTCCATGTATCTCTATCTTGTTACTGTTTTTCTTACTTATTTCTTAAAATGTAAAAATACTTCCAGACTTCTAAGGAGGTTAAATAATGATATATTATTAAATGGAGCACTTTAAATATATGCAATAACTGTAAAACAGTTGTGTAAAAACACTGCTTTAATCAATCAATTCAATTCAGAGACTATTTCATTCAGGGAAAAATAAATCTTTATTTTTAACTAATAAGTTCTATGAAAATTGTCTATTCAGTAGTTATATTGAAACACACCCCAGATTTTATATAGTGTGATTTAAGATCCCAGTTTTAAATTATATTTGTGGATATTAGCTCATTTTAAGTAGAAAGCAATCGAACCCTTGGAAATAAATTTGAAAGACTAAATAACAAAGGTTCTAATTATGAATTATAAAATAAATGTAATCTACAAATGAGTTGGTTCGAGTACACTTTGGATGGTTGAAGACTCCAAGGACACAGTCCATTTGCTTCTGCTGGAAAGACTAAGTGGAATTCTGAGCTCTCAATCAAAGACTTGAACCTGTGAACTGCAAAGCTAGTACCCAATAGATATTTTTGAAATAAAACGTGCATACCTTTTATACCCGTGCTGCTGCTGCTGCTAAGTCACTTCAGTCGTGTCCGACTCTGTGCAACCCCGTGGATGTCAGCCCACCAGGCTCTGCCGTCCCTGGGATTCTCCAGGCAAGAACACTGGAGTGGGTTGCCATTTCCTTCTCCAATGCATGAAAGTGAAAAGTGAAAGTGAAGTCGCTCAGTCATACCTGACTCTTAGCGACCCCATGGACTGCAGCCCACCAGGCTCCTCCATCCATGGGATTTTCCAGGCAACAGTACTGGAGTAGGGTGCCATTGCCTTATCCGTAGAACTGTTTTATGTTGGCAGGAAGACTTTTGTCTGGCTCACCGTAGAAAAATAATCTACGAAAATTTAAAATGATTTTGAGGATGTATGTTGGTTTTAGCTCAACACTTTAGACTTGAGAAAGACATTTGAGATAAGGTGGTTGAAAGCCATAAGTTTGGTCAATATCAATTTCTCTGACGCCAACTTTCAGTTCTCTTTTTGTAACACACAGCTTCCTCATACCCCGTCTTGCACTCAGGTTAATCACTGTTCCTTCAGAGCATATATTTGATAGGCAGAAATAAAAGGAAGAAGTTCTTCTCTTTTTACTAATGACTATAGTCCTCTGCCTCTCTCCTTTCTATTTCAATGTAAAACTTCTAGCCATGTAATTCTAATAGATGCTTGAGAAATTTTGGACAGGAAGATATTTTATGTGGAAATTTAAAAAAATCTACAGGAAGGCAAAATCCAATTGAATAGCCATATCTTTGTACATATATATACATATATGTATATATGTGTGTGTGTGTGTGTGTGTGATGTGTATATATATATATATATATAGTGTGTGTATATATATATATATATATATATATATAAATGTACATGGAAGTAAACAGTTGTAAAAATGTTGGCTTGATAGTTTTGGCCCAAAGTGTCAAAATGAATGTGTCATGTAGATACAGATATTGTATCTTTCCCATAGATGGGGTATAGTGCCCAAACTGTGTGCTAAAGTGCCAGGATGCTGTAGCTAATTCACAGGGCACAGAGGATGTTTTAAAATTTCAAGGAAAATACAGAGGGCATCTCTAAAACACTACATAAAAGGCATGCATTGTTTGGAACTTGTTACTTAATAAAATGGAGCAGTTGGACATTTCTTTTGTCCTAAGGTGCCATGAAAGAATTATTGAGCCATGGATGGTACCTGAATCTAAGACATTTAGGAACTTATGGCCTGTTATATATTCATTTTAAACATTATAACTTTTTAACTTGATAATGATTCTTGTTGACCTATCACATTACAACCACAGAATAGAATGTTGTAACAAAATTTACCTTGCACTTATAGGGATATGTGTAATATTGTACAGATAAGCAATTGATTTGCCTCATCGTGCTACTTTGATTGGCCTTGTGCAGGATATTGAGCTTCCTTTTCCTGACCTATAACATGGATTGATAATACCCATTTTACCAAATTGTTATGGAGATTGAATAGGATTATATATGCAAGAGTGCCTCCCAGTGTGTCTGTCTCATTAGGTTACTTAAAAATGCTGAATACTGAGCATAATACCAGCAAAAGCTGTCTCCCCCCCACCAAAGTAATATTATAGACCCACACCCAGCAGTTAATGACATTTCATGTTCTACCTATATAGGATCAAATTCATTCCGCCACACCTGAGTGATGTTTCCTCCAACTAGGAAAGTATTATTGTTTAGAGAAAAAGTATTATAGTGCTGATAGAAACATTCATCTCGTAGGATACAATCTTAACCCTGTTCTCATTATAATCACCAAGTTTTAAGCTTTTTATCATTTTCTACTCACCTATTAGAACTCATATTGGAAAAGATCATGTGATTTTTTTTAAAAAATGTATTTAGTCATTGTTTTGGTTGTATGAAACTAGAAATATTCACATATCCATTCTGCATTTTAACACATTGATTAATTTTTCACAAATGTGCTAAATAAAACAGCCATATAAAGTTAGTGATTGAAATATTTAATTGCCTTCTGAGATTAGCTTAAATAAATGGAAGTCGATGAGCCAAGCTTAATAAACTTAAAATATGCTGTATTTACTCTTCATCAGTTTTCTGAACAGTATTTCCGCTTCCAATAAAAAAGGAAACTCTCAGTTAATTAGTTCCTCATAGTCCACGATAAAATTAATGTTTAGGAGTTAAATACCATAAACTTCCTCAGGCACATTTGCTGATGTGTTCCTGTTTTTAGTTAATGTCACATGTTTCATTGTTTAATGGGGGTATCATGTGGGTTTCATTATATCTCTCTGGTGCAGAGGGTCCATGTGTCTGGCATTTTAGGAGACTGCACGCTAATTTCTGATTTAACTGTGTCAACTGTGTCAGCTGACATATAGGTCATTGACAATGAGTGCTGAAACAATCACCGAATCACAAGCTAAAAACTATTGACATGGTATGCTTTTATTGAACTGACAAAACAGGAACCATGTGTGGTCAGGATCACATACTGTAGATTCTTTGTACATAAGCAGAGAGAAGATGTAATCATGTCTTCAGGCTTCTGTGTGTGTTAGAATTATTGTGACCAGCTCTTTCTCTTCCTTCGCCTCCACTCCCCAAATCTTAGAAATCAATGACACTGGGCAAACATAACTCAGTTTAAATCTTTGTAAATATTTATTTTTGTAAAGACGAGTTTTGTAACTAAAGAGTCAATCATTTAAATTTTCATGTTAGATTGGTGGCATTAAAATATGAAATGATTAAAAAGTAAAGAGAACTGAGTATAGGAATTATGTGGTGACAACCACCCTCAAGTTCCCATGGATTAGATGTTTCTAGGTCAGTAAAATGGTTGTTTTCCTTTTGGCCAAATAATGGAGTTTACAATATTCATCACTGAGGAAAAAAAAAAATATATATATATATCTTTATTGTGACAATGTCATAACTTAGTATAGAAATGATAGCTTATTTCATGTCTTATTGTTTACATACAGAGAGACATATTAATTTTAAGTAGTACATCTCTGTGAAGTAGTAACTGTGCTATATTAATAACCAGTATTTGGTCCAGTCTCCCCATCCCCCCCCCCATACACTACCACCACCAAAATACACACATACAAGCAAACAAACAAAAAAACACACAATAGCCCTTTCTTTGATAAATTCTTCAGATTTCATTAGACTAAAACTATAATCTTTTAATCCATCTTGTTTGCTTTTTAACAGTTAAGAACTTTAATAATGCCTTCAGTTAAAATATGAACTGATTCAGCTCAGTGTTTACTTTTTGACATGATTCTCGTTCCTGATACCATAGTAGTTCAGACTGGCTAGTGATGCTGTGTTTCAGCCAAGAGGCCTCAAAATATATTACCTTATGAATTTGTATCCTAGTCTTCAGAATTCCAGGTTTGTATTATAGTTGCCACAGCAAATATGGAATCTCATCTTAGTTGTAGGCTTACACTAAGGTCATCAAACTGTATAAGCCCAGTATAAGCAAAAGCCCAGAGGAGCAATATATTATTTTATTTGAATAGACATAACTGTTAACAGTACTGGACAACTCTGTTGCCCAGTAAATGTGCTCCTTCACTATAGAAAGCTCCACTAGAAGGCAAACTTTAATCGTAATGTTGATGGGAAAATATAGAAGAAAAAAGTATTTAATAAAACAGGGTAAGATAGTATCTTGTATGTAACTCTGATAGAGATCCGTTTTCCATGAGAACTGAACAAGTAATGCTCCTGGAACATCATGAGAATCAGATGCTGTATTAGGTTTAACTGTACTATAACAAGCAGAAACAATACTAGCTTAAACATGGAAAGGGAGTATTTTTTACTCATGTAACAATTCAAGCGTTGTTGATGTGGTAGCTCCATGATATCAGGTCCTTCCTTGTTCTCTTATTTATTGTATGGCTTTCCACAAACTGGTTCCCATCTCATGGCCTTAGGTACCTTCTCCAGCTTCTGTGACCCAACTCCAGCCAATGCAAAGGGCAGAAGCTGGGAGAACTACGACATTTTAAACAGTACTATTTCACTAATAATTTATTTTTTGCTTTATTTTCATAGTACATGTTTAAACTTTTCTTGATCCTATTTACATAGTCACCTCATAACAACCCTTCACATTTTTTCAAATATATTAAAGATAGCATTTGTGTCTGTATAAATATCAAATAATGTAGAAGTATATTAAACAGAAGCTAAAAGTTATTGGCCTGTGCAAATATAACCAAAAACAATCATGACCCTCTTTCTTCCATACAGAAACTAAAAGTTATCTGCCTACACTCATACCGTCCTGTCTATAATCCCAGTCGGCAGAGGTGATTACTGTTAAGTTTGGTATCTATCTTTCCAGAACTGTGTGTGTATATATATATATATGCACACATACTATATGCTATTGGAGAAGGCAATGGCACCCCACTCCAGTACTCTTGTCTGGAAAATCCCATAGATGGAGGAGCCTAGTAGGCTACAGTCCATGGGGTCGCTAGAAGTCGGACACGACTGAGCGCCTTCACTTTCACTTTTCACTTTCATGCATTGGAGAAGGCAATGGCACCCCACTCCAGTACTCTTGCCTGGAAAATCCCATGGACAGAGGAGCCTGGTAGGCTGCAGTCCATGAGGTCGCTAAGAGTCGGAGATGACTAAGCAACTTCACTTTCACTTTTCACTTTCATGCATTGGAGAAGGAAATGGCAACCCACTCCAGTGTTCTTGCCTGGAGAATCCCAGGGACGGCGGAGCCTGTGGGCTGCTGTCTATGGGGTCACACAGAGTCAGACACGACTGAAGAGACTTAGCAGCAGCAGCGGCGGCAACTATATACTATATACACACACATATATATATATATTATATACTCATTTATAAATATGTATTTATTTATATGCAGGAGTGAGGATATCTGTGTATTCTAATATATGCTATGATATATATATATACCTCATATGTGATATATACTATATAATATATAAGGTATGGGAGGAAAAATGTTTCTACTATATTCTACTTATAACAGAAAATCATGGACATCTTTCTTCCATACTTTCAGACTTAAAATATTCTGCATCACGTTTCATTTAACTAAATACACAATATTTTATTTTCCCAAGAAATTAACATTTAAGTTTGTCTACAGTACTTCACAGTTTTAGACAATGCTACAATAAACACTTTCGTGTGCACATATTTGTCCCAAATGTATTATTCCTGTAATTAGTTCTATGACCAGAATATGGTATTTTTTCTTCCATATATATTTTTTTCCTTCTGAACATTTTTCACCTAAGAGATTATCTCTAAATTCTAATGCTCTCTGAGTTGGTTAATGGAGGGTTTAAAACTTTAAAAATTGATGGATCTGAGTTAAGCTATGAATAAGCATCAGTGAGACTTCTAATCTGAAACTGTTAATTGTCTCAATTAAATAAATTCTGTCAGAAGAAAAATTATGCAAGGTTCCAAAAGACATTGGTGGTCCCAATCCCATTATATTATTTTGTACCCTTGGACAAGTCATTTTCCTCTTTGCGCCTTAGCTTGTCATCTTTAAGGTAGTTCCAGTGATGTCTGCCCTACTCATTTCATGAGGAGATCCGTTAGATGGGACAAATCTATGCATTTCTAAACAAGTTAAACTATTCTATAATGTATCACTATTTTCTTCTTTGGAATAAAAGCTATGACAAACCTAGACAGCATATTAAAAAAACAGAGACATTAGCTTGCCGACTAAGATCTGTCTAGTAAAAACTATGGTTTTTCCATTAGTCATGTATGGATGTGAATTCATTTCAGCCACTCAGTCGTGTCCAATTTTGTGACCACATGAACCGTAGCAGGTCAGGCCTCCCTGTCCATCACCAAATCCTGGAGTTTACCCAAACTCATGTCCATTGAGTCAGTGATGCCATCAAACCATCTTATTCTCTGTCGTCCTGTTCTCCTCCTGCCCTCAATCTTTCCCAGCATCAGGGTCTTTTCAAATGAGTCAGCTCTTCACACAGGTGTCCAAAGTATTGGAGTTTCAGCTTCAACATCAGTCCTTCCAATGAATACCTAGGACTGACCTCCTTTAGGATGGACTGGTTGGGTCTCCTTGCAGTCCAAGGGACTCTCAAAAGTCTTCTCCAACACCATGATTAAAAACCATCAGTTCTTCAGTGCTCAGCTTTCTTTGTACTCCAACTCTCACATCCATACATGACCATTGGAAGAACCATAGCCTTGACTAGACGAACCTTTGTTGGCAAAGTAATGTCTCTACTTTTTAATATACTATCTAGATTGGTCATAACTTTCCTTCCAAGGAGTAAATGTCTTTTTATTTCATGGGTGAAGTCACCACCTGCAGTGATTTTGAAGCCCAGAAAAATAAAGTCAGCCACTGTTTCCACTGTTTCCCCGTCTATCTGCCATGAAGTAATGGGATCAGATGCCATGATCTTAGTTTTCTGAATGTTGAGCTTTAAGCCAACTTTTTCACTCACCTCTTTCACTTTCATCAAGAGGCTCTTTAGTTCCTGTTCACTTTCTGCCATAAGGGTGGTGTCATCTGCATATATGAGGTTACTGATATTTCTCCCAGCAATCTTGATTCCAGCTTGTGCTTCCTCCAGCCCAGCATTTCTCATGATGTACTCTGCATACAAGTTAAATATGCAGGGTGACAATATACAGCCTTGACGTACTCCTTTTCGTATTTGGAACCAATCTGTTGTTCCATGAATGTGAGAATTGGACCAAAAAGAAGGCTGAGCATCAAAGAATTGATGCTTTTGAACTGTGGTATTGGAAAAGACTCTTGAGAGTCCCTTAGCCTGCAAGGAGATCCAATCAGTCCATCCTAAAGGAAATCAGGCCTGAATATTCATTCGAAGGATTGATGCTGACTGTGAAGTGCCGTTACTTTGGTTACCTGATGTGAAGAACTGACTCACTGGAAAAGACCCTGATGCGGGAAAAGATTGAAGGCAGGAGGAGAAGGGGACAACAAAGGATGGGATGATTGGATGGCAACGCCGACTCAATGGACTTGAATTTGAGCAAGCTCTGGAAGTTGGTGATGGACAGGGAAGCCTGGTGTTGTGCAATCCATGGGTTCACAAGGTCAGACATGATTGAGTGAACAACCAGAGCACAACAATAAATATCATTATTAATTATTAAATGTACCAACCCACTTTCAAAATTCAGAATTTGATATGATGAAAATGGATTTCAGGCATTTACCTACCTTAGGTCACTCTACTTGAATTATTGTGTTTTATTTTTTAGGGGGAGGAAAAACTTCATAACATTTCTTAATTTCCAGAGGTCAAAAATTTACCATTCTTGGTCAAATCTGTAGGCCAGGAGGTATCACAAATATCTATTCCATAGTCTTATTATTACAGTGGTTTAGGAAGCTTCCTGTTCTCAACCTGTAGACTCTGGATACACTGAACAAGGAAGGATGTCTATCATCAAGGGTGTCAGAAAATGGAGTGCTTTTTAAAAATGAAATACTTGCTAAGCCATCATATTAAAAGTGGAAAATAAAAGAGAAATAGCATTTGAATTGGTATATATATATATATATATATATATATAGACACATAACATATATATTTACTTAATTATTTTTATTTTTGCCTGGGTCTTTGGTGTTGTATGCAGGCTTTCTCTCGTTGCAGAGGGTGGGAGCTGCTCTTGGTTGCAGTGTGCCCGTTTCTGATTCCAGTGGCTTCTCTATGCTCTGCTCTGGAGCACAGGCTTTAGGCCCAAGGGCTTCAGTAGTTGTGGCGCACAGTCTTAGTTGCTCTGAGGTACGTGTGATACTTTTGGACAAGGGATCAAACCTGTGCGCCCTGCGTTGGTAGACGAATCCTTAACCACAGGACCACCAGAGAAGTCCCTTGAACTCGTCTTAAGTGGCTTTTATGAATGTCTCTCTTCCAAATCCCTACTTTTCTAATGCTTTTATCATGTTGGATGCTTTTCTCTGTGCCATTCCTTTCTTCAAAATACGCAGAGGAAAAACGTAGACAGCACTGTCATATGGATGTACATATAGAAGCAGTTCCTTCATTAATGATTGTCTATGTACAGCTTAAAATGAGTTACTATGCAATACTTAAATGATGCTTTGGTTGAAATGATGGACTACAGAAGGAAAAAGAGATTTGTTTGATTTATTGTCACCTCTTCATGGATACTCAGTTTTCTTAGATAACTAATCCAGGAATTTTCATTGATACTAGAATTCATTAGATTTATGGGCAAAAAGGTGAGGAAAAGATGCAATAAGTTTTATATGCAGAAATGTCTTCCCATTTTAAAACATGTTTCGTAAAGAGTTTATAAATTAATCTGTTACTAAACTAGCCAACTAGGTTAACTATTAAATTAATTAGGGTAAAGTTTTCCTTTATAATGCTACATTAAGTACACACACAAAAAGTTATTTTCAAAAATTCTCTTACTGAAAAAAATTTAGCTTATGAAAAATTAGTTAAGAACTAATGCTCACCTAAAGATATCTTCTTTTTAAATACTGAAACAAGATAATTTATTAATTCTACTTTCTCAAATAAAATTCATATGAAACATTTATATTCTTAACTTATTTTATAAGTTACTACAAAATATTAGCATTTTTCATAAAAGATTTCAAATATTAATGTAATATACTATTCCAGCAAATCTAGAAAGGCTTTACAGACTTTCTACATTTAGAAGCCTTTTCACCTTTATTGTGCCATTGTGCTCAGTCATATCCAACTCTTGGCAACCCCATGGACTGTAGCCCACCAGACTCCTCTGTCTATGGAATTTTCTAGGCAGGAATACCAGAGTGGGTAGCAATTTCCTCCCCTGGGGGCCTTCTCAACACAGGGATCAAACCTGTATCTCCTTCAGCTCCTGTGATGGCAAGCAGATTCTTTACCACTGAGCCATCGGGAAGTGAAGTGATTAGAAACAGTCACTATGATGAAGAATTTTGTTTTTATCATCTGTTTGCATATAAAACATCTTTTTAAAGAAGTTGTGACCCAGAGGGATGGAATTGGGAGGGAAGTGAGAGGGGGGTTCTGGAAGGGGAACACATGTATACCCATGGTGGACTCATGTCAATGTATGGCAAAACCAACACGATAATGTAAAGAAGAAAATTAATTAATTAATTTAAAAAAATAAAGAAGTTGTGGTACATATACACAATGGAATATTACTAGCTATAAAAAGGAATGCATTTGAGTCAGTTGTAGTGAGGTGGATGAACTCGGCACCTATTATACAGAGTGAAGTTAAGTCATAAGAGAAAGATAAATATCATATTCTAACGCATATATATGAAATCTAGAAAAATGGTACTGAAGAATTTATTTAAAGGTCAACAGTGGAGAAACAGACATAGAGAATAGACGTATGGACATGGGGAGAGGGGAGGAGAGGGTGAGATATATGAAAAGAGTAACATGGAAACTTAAATTACCATATGTAAAATAGATAGCCAATGGGAATTTGCTGTATGGCTCAAGAAACTCAAACAGGGGCTCTGTATCAACCTAGAGGGATGGGATGGGGAGGGAGATGGGAGGGAGGTTCAAAAGGGAGGGGGTATATGTATGCCTATGGCTGATTCATGTTGAGGTTTCACAGAAAACAGCAAAATTCTGTAAAGCAATTATCTTGCAATAAAAAGTAAATTAATTAAAAAAAGTCTTTTCTAGTAGATATCTTGACCATATTCAGGTACTTTAATGGTGTCATAATAGTGGGTTCTTATTCATGAACAGAAATCATTTTAAGATTTAGAAAATTTATATTATTGACTTTTAATATCCAATGGGATATGAAAATATACAAAAGAGATAAATTATAGAATATTAGAAAAGAATGATTTGATGTGTGAAAATAAGTTACAAAAGATTGTTTGACTACCTCCTTGAAGTCCTTATTTCTTCATATCTTTAAACTCTAGGCCTCTTTTTCCAACTTCATTTGCTATCATTCCTTGGTATCATTAGTGGCACATCTAAAACACCAATATTGCTTGTGTTAAACCCTATACAAAAAACTAATTTGTTCCTTATTTGTATAATTATTTGCTTACAAGCTATTTCTTCTGTTAAGCCTTAAACTTTTGAGGAAGAGTTGTCATCTGTGTTTTAAATTTGTTAATTTCTTAATTAAATAAAATATTGCTTCATATATTCAATCCATAAACATTTGATAGCCTTAAATGGTCAAGGCACTATGCTAGAAACTGAGAATTTAAAGATTAAATAGACATAATTCTGCCTTAGGATGCCAACAGTCTGGTTGGGGAGAGTGAGATATAAACAGATATGATATAATAGAGCTATGCATACAATTTTAATAAAAGTGAGTGGAAAGGGAATGAATTCAAATCTAAGCTTGGTAGAAGGTATCAGGGAAGACGTCTTGAGGTAGGAGTCCCTAAAGCATGATGCCTAAAGTCAAATCCTAAAGGATGAAGGGCAACTAAGCAAATGAAGTTGTTGGAGTGAAAGGATACAGAAACAACATTCCTGGTAGGAAAAAAAAATCAGCCTTGATAAAGGCTGGAAAACGCAAGATGAATTAGTGTATACATAGACCTTTAAGCAGTTTGGTGTTGTGAGTGAGCTTTAAGGTAAGAAATGACAAGGAAGGATTTATAGACCTTCTATGTTGGCTGAAAGTGTTAGTCACTCAGTCGTGTCTGACTCTTTGCCACTCCATGGACTGTAGCCCACCAGGCTCCTTTGTCCATGGAATTCTCCAACCAAGAATACTGGAGTAGGTAGCTATTCCCTTCTCCAGGGGATCTTCCTGACCCAAGGCTCGAACCCTGATCTCTTGTATTGCAGGCAGATTCTTTACCTGCTGAGCCACCAGGGAAGCCCTAAGCAACTAAGGTACTTCTTTCAAGCCAGAGTTAAACCAGCAACCTAAGGATGAAGTTCACAGTCATGAAGTGTATAGGCCTCCACTCTACCAGTTGAGCCATCAAAGGGTGCACTATGCTACAGGAACTGGAAAACCATTTAAGGGCTAAAAATCAGGGTTGAGGTTATACTGGCATTTAACCATCAATCCATTCATTCATTGATTGATTTCATCCATGTCAAGATATACTTTTCTTGTTTACTTTTGAACTTTTTAGTCCTTAACACAACAGTATGTACCTAGTAAATATTTATTAGTATTTAAGTACAACCAATGAATATTTATTGTGTACCTGTAATTAGTGCCTCTGGAAGCTGAGTAGAGAATTCATTTCCTTAGTAGAATACTGAAGCCTGGTAACCTGATTGGTGATTTTCCAGCAGTAAGAAATGAAAACCTAGGAGTTAAAAAAAACAAAGTTTGTAACTGATCAGCCATGAAAGAGTAAAGGAAGGGAAAGATCAAGGATACTTCATATGTACAGCATAGGTAACTGGGTGTCACCAAAATTAATAGAAATAACTGGGAGTAGAAGTAAGTTCTGCAAGAAGAGTGATTAATTAATTTAACTGTAAAGATTGAACTTCCTATGGGACAGATGGTGGGGGTCATGGAAAATTCCATGGATGAAGAAGCCTGGTAGGCTACAATCCATGGGGTCGCAAAGAGTTGGACACAACTGAGCGACTTCACTCACTCACTCATGGGACAAATGGTAGGGGTCAAAGGAGTTGTCCAAAACAGTATGAGAAGTATAGGCTAGAGTCATTGATTTAAAATAGTTGTATATGGTCCTTGGACCAAGAGATTGGCTAAGATTATTCAGATAAGGGAAATCAAATGAGAAAAGCCAAGCACCAAGGATTAGACACCAAGGAATATCAATATTTAAGGAAGGAGTGAAGGGAGGTAGAACAGCCTATTGCAGAAATAATAAAGTCGGCATGAACAGAGTAAGAGGAGAACCAGAAAAGCACATTATAAGAAAAGTCAGAGAGTGTAGTGTAGTTTGAGAAGGAGGGAGTCATTAACAGTATCAGCTGTTACACAGCAGTGTTCATTCAAATTTGGCAAATTCAAAGGTCATTATTTCCAGGAAAGTTTATGGATTGAGAATTAAATTGTAGTAGAAAGATTTAAGATTATCACTGAAGACTAGTTTCCAGCAAGTTAGATGAAAAGAAAGAAAGTAAATAAATGACTCCTTACTAAGGGATTTTAGAGTCTAGATAATTGGTTGTTTTTTAGAATAGGAGGTAATTGTGCGTATGCTTAGGGACGTGATATGAATAGATTCTTACCTTGGCATCTGAGGTGCTTCACAGACTCTAACCAACCTTCTGAATATTTCTTGATACTGTATGTCATAGGCTCAACTGCAGGCTAGTTCATAAAGACATTTTATTCATTCATTTCTCTGATCCTTACTTTTAGGCTCAACCATTTATTCACTCAGGAAATACTTATCAAATATCTACTATGCCCTAAGCACTGCAGTTCTACACTTCTCTCATCTTCTCTATTTTTTATTCAAAGCCTAACTCAAGACCAGCCCCTCTTCTGATTCTTCCTTCAGTGATTTCAGCTCAAATAAATCCCTCTTTTCTTTGGTAGTTGCTGCCTTTCTTATTCATATAATTTTAATCTTGTGGCTTTGATTCACTTCATTTTCCATATTAATGGCTTATTTTGTAACTGATAGGGTCATGAAGGCAAGGAGAACTGAATCTTTTATTACTTTATAACCTATATGCAATATCTGACATATGATAACTGAATGAACATTAAATGAATATATCTATTTTGAAAATTTAAATATATATTTGTATTATGCTCTATAAATGGGATACTTTTATTACCACAATAGTAAGTACTATAGTGCCTACTATCAGTGAGAGCCTGAACATTTATTTTTAATTTGTAGAATGAGGACAGTAATCTAGCTTATTGAATTGTTCCAAAAATTAAATGAGATTTTATACACAGATCAATAAATCAGTGCAGTTCAGTCACTCAGTCATATCTGACTCTTTGCAAACCCATGAATCACAGCCTGCCAGGCCTCCCTGTCCATCACCAACTCCCTGAGTCCACCCAAACCAATGTCCATTGAGTCGGTGATGCCATCCAGCCATCTCATCCTCTGTCGTCCCTTTGTCCTCCTGCCCCCAATCCTTCCCAGCATCGGGGTCTTTTCCATTGAGTCAACCCTTCACATCAGTGGCCAAAGTATTAGAGTTTCAGCTTCAACATCAATCGTTCCAATGAACAACCAGGTCTGATCTCCTTTAGGTTGGACTGGTTGGATCTCCTTGCAGGCCAAGGGACTCTCAAGAGTCTTCTCCAACACCACAGTTCAAAACCATCAATTCTTCTGTGCTTAGCTTTCTTTATAGTCCAACTCTCACATCCATACATGACCACGGGAAAACCCATGGCTTTGACTAGATCGACCTTTGTTGACAAAGTAATGTCTCTGCTTTTTAATATGCAGTTTAGGTTGATCATAATTTTTCTTCCAAGAGGTAAGTGTCTTTTAATTTCATGGCTGCAGTCACCACCTGCAGTGATTTTGAAGCCCAGAAAAATGAAGTCAGCCACTGTTTCCACTGTTTCTCCATCTATCTGCCATGAAGTAATGGGATCAGATTCCATGATCTTAGTTTTCTGAATGTTGAGCTTTAAGCCAACTTTTTCACTCTCCTCTTTCACTTTCATCAAGAGTCTCTTTAGTTCTTTTTCACTTTCTGCCATAAGGGTGGTGTTATCTGCTTATCTAAGGTTATTGATATTTCTCCCAGCAATCTTGATTCCAGCTTGTGCTTCTTCCAGCCCAGCGTTTCTCATGATGTACTCTGCATATAAGCTAAATAAGCAGGGTGGCAATATACAGCCTTGGCATACTCCTTTTCCTATTTGGAACCAGTCTGTTGTTCCGTGTCCAATTCTACTCTTGCTTCCTGACCTGCTGACAGGTTTCTCAAGAGAAGGGTGAGGTGGTCTGGTATTCCCATCTCTTTCAGAATTTTCCACTGTGTATTTTGATCCACACAGTCGAAGGCTTTGTCATAGTCAATAAAGCAGAAATAGATGTTTTTTGGTACTCTTGCTTTTTCGATGATCCATCGGATGTTGGCAATTTGATCTGATTCCTCTGCCTTTTCTAGAACCAGCTTGAACATCTGGAAGTTCACGGTTTATGTATTGCTGAAGCCTGGCTTGGAGAATTTTGAGCATTACTTTACTAGCATGTGAGATGAGTGCAATTGTATGGTAGTTTGAGCATTCTTTGGCATTGCCTTTCTTAGGGATTGGAATGAAAACTGACCTTTTCCAGTCCTGTGGCCACTGTTGAATTTTCCAAACTTGCTGGCATATTGAGTACAGCACTTTCACAGCATCATCTTAAAATGAAATAGCTCAACTGTAATTCCATCACCTCCACTAGCTTTGTTCGTAGTGATTCTTCCTAAGACCCACTTGACTTCACATTCCATGATGTCTGGCTCTAGGTGAGTGATCACACCATCATGATTATCTGGGTCATGAAGATATTTTTTGTGCAATTCTTCTGTGTATTCTTGCCTCCTCTTCTTTCATATATGAATGGATTTATATGCATATATTTATATGTGTATATATGTAAAATATTTTAACAGTGCCAAAAGTAAACAAATATTAGTTGCCCACATTTCAAATCAGTGGGAGCATAATGAATAATTCATAATTGTTTTGGAACAACTGATGCTGAAACACTTTGAATAAACAAAAAGGATATTTTTCTCTAAACCACATCTGACAATAAAGTGTAAGCCTAAGAACAATATTTTTCTCCTCCCTCCCCGTATCTCTTTTCTCCCATCAAACTGGCCATCAGATGTGTCTCCCCCATCCTATGTGTTCCTTCCTCTCTTTCTCTTATGATTAGTTTAGGCCATTATCATTTCCAGCTTGATTTACTGCAGTAGTTTTTAACATGTCTATTTGTCTCCAGCCTCTCACTCTTCCAATCGATTCTATCCCTTGCCACAAAAATTGATCTATCTAAAACACAAATCAGACTGTGTCACTTTCCTTCTTAAAACCTTTCAGCAACTTAAGGTTGCTTTCAAAGTAAAACATAAGACTCTGCAAGATATGTTCTGCCTGCTTCTTTAGCTGTGGAGCTTAACATTCCCTTTTTGCATCAGACACACTGAGACTATTAAAATACCCCTGAAAGTATGGGGGCTACACGGATAATGGCCATTGTTAGCACTGTGCTATGAATAGCATGGGGCTCCTTCCAAGCAGAAGGAACCCACAAGTTCATCTGTTGGCCCAGGAAATGAAAGAAAGCAACTCCCTTTGAAAATCTATCTCTAGTGTCCTTTTATTTATTTTTTTTTAAATTTTTTTTATTAGTTTTGCCATACAATGACATGATATCACCATGGGTTTACATATGCTCCCCCCCAAAAAACCCCCCTCCCTCCTCCCTCCCCCCGGGAAATCTCGTTGCTCCAGCCCCAAGCACCAATCCTGGGCTGGCGATTGATTAGACACACGACAATTAACGTGTTTCAATGCCATTCCCCCACACCACCCCACCCTTTCCCCCATCCACAGAGTCCACGAGTCTATTCCACACATCTGCGTTCCTTTTGCTGTCTCGCATGCTGGGCTCTCGTTACCGTCCTTCTAAATTCCATATATATGCATTAATATACTGTATTGTTGTTTTTGCTTCTGGCTTACTTCACTCTGGATAATGGGCTCCAGTTTCATCCATCTGAGTAGAACTGATTCAAATGAATTTTTTTTTAATGCTGAGTAATATTCCATTGTGTATATGTACCATAGCTTTCTTATCCATTCGTCAGTTGATGGGCATCTAGGTTGTTCCATGTCCTGGCTATTGTAAACAAAGCAGCGATGAACATTGGGGTTACACGTGGCTCTTTCAATTCTGGTTTCCTCGGTGTATATGCCCAGCAGTGGGATTGCTGGGTCATATGGCAGGTCTATTTGCTGTTTTTTAAGGAACCTCCACACTGTTTTCCATAGTGGCTGTACTAGTTTGCAATGGAGAAAAGACAACCTCTTTAACAAGTGGTGCTGGGAAAACTGGACAGCCACTTGTAAAAGAATGAAACTAGAACACTTTCTAACACCATACACAAAGATAAACTCAAAATGGATCAAAGATCTAAGCATAAGACCAGAAACTATAAAACTCCTAGAGGATAACATTGGCAAAACACTCTCTGACATAAACCAAAGCGGGATCCTACATGACCCACCTCCCAGAATATTGGAAATAAAAGCACGAATAAACAAATGGGACCTAATTAAAATTAAAAGCTTCTGCACAGCAAAGGAAACTGTAAGCAAGGTGAAAAGACAGCCTTCAGAATGGGAGAAAATAATAGCCAATGAAGCAATGGACAAACAATTAAATCTCAAAAATATACAGGCAACTCCTGCAGCTCCATTCTAGGAAAATAAACGACCCAATCAAAAAGCGGGCCAAAGAACTTAACAGACATTTCTCCAAAGGAGACATAAAAATGGCTAACAAACACATGAAAAGATGCTCAACATCACTCATTATCAGAGAAATGCAAATCAAAACCACAATGAGATATCACTTTACACCACTTAGAATGGCTGCAATCCAAAAATCCGCAAGTAATAAATGCTGGAGAGGATGTGGAGAAAAGGGAACTCTCCTACTGTTGGTGGGATTGCAATCTAGTGTCCTTTTAGATTGTGGGCAAGAGGTGAAGGGGGAGACAGAGGATGAGATGGTTTCATGGCATCACTGACTTAATGGATGTTATTGTTGTTCAGTTGCTCAATCATGTCCAACTCTTTGCAACCCCATGGACTACATGCAGCACAACAGGCTTCCCTGTCTTTCACCATCTCCCAGAGTTTGCTCAAACTCATGTCTATTGAGTTGGTGATGCTGTCCAACCATCTCATCTTCTGTCGTCCCCATCTCCTCTTGCCTTCAATCTTTCCCAGCATCAGGGTCTTTTCCAACGAGTCAGCTCTTTGCATCAAGTGCAATGGACATGAGTTTGAGCAATGTTAGAGAGAGAGTGAAGGAGAGGGAAGCCTGGTGTCATGCAGTTCATGTTAGCAACTGAACAACAACAATGTGTCCTTTTTAACTTCATCTTATCTTACACTCCTATAGAATTCCCTCCACTGAGAAGTTAGAGTGGTAGGAGTGGGCCTTTTAAGTATTAATCTGAGAAGATGATTAATAAGAGCAATCCTGGTGGCACTAAGTGGTGGAGGCTTATTGTGTGATTTTTCAGTAGACATGGCAAGTAGGCCGTAAAAGGATCCTGAAAGATAGTTTGTGGTGAAGTGCCATTTTTTGAGATAGTGTAACACCTAACCTTCCTTGATGCTCTTTCCAGGTTAATCTACTCTACCTTCTTCTTTTCTGGAAGTTTCCAGAATGCCTTTTGCACTGTTCTACTTTTCTCATTGTATCCCTGGCTTGGTTTACATGTTCATTTCTGTAACTCTTTTAGGATTCTTCTATGGCAGGGATTGTGTGTGTGTGTGTGTGTGTGTGTGTGTGTGTTTGCATTTGAGTATATGTTTTAATTTTTATAATGCCATAGACTTTCCAGATCATTTATATTAGTTCATTGGATGAAAGGGTTTGTGAAGGTGACTCTGAGCAAAAACATACTTGCTTTTGACAATCTTGTTGTTATTCAATCACCAAGTAGTATTCAACTTTTTTCTGACTCCATGGACTGTAACCTACCAGGCTCCTCTGTCCACGGGATTGCTCAGACAAGGATAGCAAGTGGGTTGCTGTTTCCATCTCCAAGGGATCTTCCCAATCCAAGGATCAAACCTGAGTCTCCTTTGGCAGGTGGATTCTTTACCACTGAGTCACCAGGGAAGCCCTTTGACAATCTTCTTCAACCTAAATAACTTTGCTGTTTTTCTTACTCTATATATAGAAGGAAAAAAAAGTCTTTTCAGTAATATCACTGGAAAGAGTTATTATTTAAATATTCATTACTTTTTATTACTAATGTATGTAACAGATTTCTGAGGGGTTATTGGGTTATTTACTATTAGGTATATCATTTATATCAATAGATACTCTAAGCTAGATCGTATTTTGGAAACTGTTGAGTAACATGCCTCAGTGTATTTTTCAACTTTTTGAAAAATTTTAGTTTTGAGCTAGAATTTTCCATACTGGCTTAAAAGAAGACATAAATTAAGTTTGGAAAGGCTTAAGGAAAAACTGTTCAAATGGTTAAAAATCTAGGAAAGAGGAGAAGAAATTACTTTAGGTGAAAGTCAAATTGAATAATGTACACATGGTTAAACCTTAAAAGTCAGAACTTTGCATTATCCAATTTTTTACTAAGTATCTCATGAGGTATTTACAAAACAAACCAGTTGTAACATTTTTAGTGCAGTTTATTGAGAGATGGCATAAATAGATGACAGTATTTACTTCCTTAAAAGATCTTTTTTCCCCCCAGCAGTTTCTGAATTTTTCTTTCCCCATTAAGAACTACTCTTGACCTTGTGTTGAAGTCTTATAGATTATGTGTCCACTTCAGAGCACTGACACATGCATATAATACATTTTGAATCTCCTTAATTGAGTTAAATTGTTATATTGACCTTTTTCACATTTATGGTGTTTGTATTTACTTTGTAACTGGGGCAGATTTCAAACTAGTTCTGGATGTTTTCACTCTGAAACATTGATAATAAAGTACATATGCTTCAAGTCATATATGTTAGTATGTTGAATGGAGATAGGTGCATTAATTTGGTGGCTTAGACACAAACCTTTTGAAATTAGTTGACATCCTATTTTTGATCTTATGTTTATCTTGAAACTGTGTGTGATTACAGGTATATAAAGGCAGCAGTACTCTTTTTTTAATTCTTGCTGCCAGTTTTTTTTATTTTTCCAATTCACTTTAACATCAACTACATTGATGTGAAGTTGCTTATGGCAAACATATTGTATTAGTTTGCTAAGGCTGCCATAGTAAAATAAAACAAATCGGTTGGTTTATACAACAGAAGTTTATTTTCTGACAGCTGTGAAAGCTCAGAATGCAAGATCAAGTTATCAACAGTAGGATTTCATTCTGAGGCCTCTTTTCTTTTTGTAGATGGTTGTCTTCTCCCTCTATCCTCACATAGTTGTCCTTCCTTCTCTGTTGCTTGTGTCCTAGTCTCTTTCTATAAGGACACCAATCATATTGGATTAGAGCTCACTCATATGACCTTGTATCCTGATTACCTCTTAAAGGACATATCTCCAAATACAGTTTCATTCTGAGGTACTGGAGGTCAGGACATATGTGGGGACACAATTCAGCTCATAACACACACATATATTATTTAGCTTGCATGTGTATATGTATGTTTACACATTAATACATATACAGTATGGAATATGAATAACATTATAGTTATGTACATATATGTGCATATTCAAAAGAAGGCCATATTCATTTTATTACTGTATATTCATGGATGTAGGAAATGAAAAATAATAATATTCTCATATGTATGTTTATTTTTAAGTGTTATGGAATAGTGTAGATTTTAACTAGTGAGTTTAAATTGGCATGCAATACTCAATTTGTTATTAAGAATTATATGCTAATAGTTGGAAAGTGCTCTAAACACTTATATGGGTATTTGCAATCAACCCAAATTTATGAGTAAATCTGTATCCCTAGGTTAGAATTCAGAGTCATCTTTACGATCTCTGTTACTTAACCCCTTTAATTAAACTGGTTAAAACTTCATTTCATATCCATTGCCTTTTTGTAGTCAAATATCTTCCAGTCCGGATTACGAAAAGTTTCTCAGACCTCTTGCTTTCTGTCTCTTTTCCTTTTATTCTATAAGCTGTGAGTTAAACTGGTTTTCTCTCCATTCCTTCAGCATATCACACCCATGCTATGATACATTTCACCCTTCCTAAAACATCTCCCCCCGCACCTGCAAATCTTCTAGGCCACACTCACTCTTATTTTCACCTTTTATTCTTTAAATATTGAAACCTGGAATTAGTTCTCCCCTAAGTCCTATCATTTGATGGTCAACTCAAGTAAGTTCTTTTCTAAGAGAGACTTGTAGTAAATAGAGACAAATACTATTTGTTTTGTTGTTTTTGTCTCACTTAAAAACCAGCAGAGTTCTAGTCATGTGGTAGATGATGTAAGTGCTTATTAACTGATTTTCAACAAGTAAATTATATAAAATGAATTATCACTCTGAAGAACACCATAGCCTCTAAACTTTTGCTGTCATTACTTTTAACATTATAATCATTAAATAAGGAATATAAGCGAATGGTACAATTTTAAGTATTTAAGTAGTTCTAATATTTGCTGTTTGCTAGTTTAAATAAATGCAGATTCAAATATCTAAACTTCCTTTATAAAATCAGATATAGTATCTCCTGGATTAAATATTTAAAATTCCAAATGATAAGTAAAGCCTTGTAACATTAGTTGTCCTTTTTTCTTTATCACCATTTTCCTTTCTATGTACGATTTTTCTTATTACTATATAAGCATGCTATCATTTTTACAAATGGATACCTTTCTAGTAAAGTTTTCTTTACCACACGTCCTCCAGTGCCTATTGTAAAGTGCATCACTGAAATTGTTTTGCTTTAGCACTTGTGAAGTGCATACAAATAGTTTGGATATTTTGTTAAAATTTAAATTCTAATTCAAAAGGTTTATGTTTGCTACTTTAATAAATTCTCCCAAAGCTTAGTGGCTTAAAAAACAGTTGTTTGAACACAACCATGTTCCAGCTGAGCTTTTTACATCCTTGCAAATCAAGGTATTGGCCTGGGCTGCAGTCATCTCTAGGCTTGACTTGGGGAGAAATCCACTTTCAAGCTCCCTCCCTTGGTTGTTGGCAGGCCACCTCCTTTGCTTGCTGCTGGCTGGACGACATCAGTCCTTTGCAATGTGAGCCTCTCTATAGGACAGCTCCCAATATAGCTGCTTGCTGAGAAAAGGGGTGGTGGGGGGCAAGCAAGACAGAGCCAGAGTTTTTTTGTAACCTAATGTCAAAAGTAATATCACATCACTTCTGAGTATTCTGTCCATTAGAAGGTAGTTACTAGGGTCAGTCCATAAGGGGAGGGAATTGCACAAGGACATAAATACCAGGAAGTAAGAGTCACTGGGGCTTCCATCTTAGAGGCTGCCTGCCACCGTAGATTTGGGGTACAGTCTGAAATTCTGCTAGGCTTCCCCAGTGGCTCAGTGGTAAAGAATCCTTTCTCTGGGTTGGAAAGATCTCCTGGAGGAGGGCCTGGCAACCCACTCCAGTCTTCTTGCCTGGAGAATCCCATGGAAGGCAAGCCTGGTGCTCTACATTCTATAAGGTTGCAAAGAATCAGACATGCCGGAGCGACACAGCAGGCACACACGCACTGAGATTCTGCTAACAAACTCCTCGGTGATGCCGGTGCTGCTTTTGAGAACTTCACTTTGAAAACCATGGATCTACACTTATTATATTCAGTTCCTATCTTCTATCCATTCTCTACCGATCACCCTCATTCCAGTTAGGCTTTCTTAACCCTTGCTCCATTGAAATTGCCCCTGTAGAGGTCTCCAATGACTTCTATATCACCAAGTCCAGCATTTGAAAAAATTGAGTATTCTTCCTGAAAATCTTTATTTACTTGGCTTCTGGAACACCAAATTAACATTTCTCCTCTGTTTTTCTGCTAATTACCTATCTTCCTAACTATAAATGTTAGGATATCCCATACTCCAATCTTTGGAGCTCTTTTTTTAATCTCTAGTTAGCACTTCACTGGTTATAGCTTAAATTCCAGATACATGCTGACCACTCTCAAATTTCTGTCTCCTGTGTGGATTACTCCTCTAAAATCCTAACATGTTTATCAAGTTCCTCAGTGAGCACCTCTATCTGGAGACTGATAGTTATTTCAGGCTTGAACTGTCCAAAACAGAACTCTTTATACTTTCCCCTTCATTTTCCTCCCAGATAGGCCCAACCTGGCAGTTTTGTTTATCATCTGTGTTTGCAAATCCAACAAATAGTTCCACTTTCTAATCAATTGTCCAGTGAAAAACCTGGGAGGAATCTTTGAGTCTTTTCTAACTCTCATAGTAAACAATCATTAAGTCTTGTCAGTTTTGCTTCTTAAATACCGCTTGACCTTCTCCATCATTCTTTATTCCAGCATCACCATGACAGCTTCGAACCTCTAGCCCAAAGCATTTTACTCAACCCATCTTTTTTCCACATTCGTGGTTTCTTTTTCCCAGTTGGACAAAATTTAGATTCTTTGTATTGTACATGAAGTCATACACATTCTGGCCTCTGATTCCCTCTCCAGACCCATTTATTTCTACTTCCCTGCCTATACTCTATACTTAAGCAGTTCAGGAAGTGAGCTATGATATAACACTCTCATTTGACCCTGAGTCTTTATGAAAATGATTTTCCTTCCTGAAATGATTCCCTTCTTTTCCTGGCTTGCTTTCACTTAATTCAGGTTTCAGCTTAAACATGACTTCATCCCAGAGGGTGTCTTTGACCTTTTAGATTGGGTCTGAGGTACCCACAGTACAGTCCATAGCATTGTATAGTTTTTAACATTTACTTTCTTTTATACTAATCATTGAGTTATCCTTTGTCTTTTTTCCCGATTAAGCTGTAAAACCAAATCAGCAGAAATAGATTCGGGTATTTTGAAGCCTGAAACATGTAATTTGGGGGACTGTATTTAAAAATAAAAAATATGGAAATTACATATATATATGTGTGTGTATATATATGATCTACATTATGGGCTTCCCTGGCGGCTCAGTGGTAACGAATCAGCCCACAATACAGAAGATGCAGGCTCAATCCCTGGGTAGGGAAGATCCCCTGGAGGAGGGCAGAGCAATCCTCTCCAAAATTCTTGCCTGAGAACCCACGGACAGAGGAGCCTGGAGGGCTACAGTCCATGGGGTCACAAAGAGTCAGACATGACTGAAGTGACTGAGCACGCATGCATGATCTACATTTTATATGTATATATAAAGTGTGTGTGTGTGTGTGTGTGTGTGTATATATATATATATAAAGAAAAAATATTTATTCTTAAAAAGGATCACAACAAAGTAAAAAATTAAGGAAGCTGACAGATATAAAAACATATGACCCTGTGAACACACTGCTAGGAGCCCTTTCCAGCTCCCAAAGCTTAAGCTTCATTAAATTTCCAGTAAATACACCTCTTGACATGAGTCTTCTTCTTGAAAGCTCCATTTCTAGTGTCAACAGCAGTGCTTAACACAAATAAGGTACTCAATAAATATTTTTGAATGGATTATTAACTGAGTTATTTGCATTTGACATTCAACAAGTTTTTCACAGATTATAGTTCTACAAAAAGCTTTATATATTAGAAAATTTTTCTTACAGTTATTTTTCATTTTTGCTACAGTTGCATTTCCAATGACTTAATAATGTACATATCTGTTAGCATTATCACCAGGCTCTGTGCAAGTATCCATTGTACCTCTTTACTAAGTGGAAAAAATTTTTTATTTGCATCAAAAAATCTTCTATAACATATGTGTATATATGTATAGATGTCTGTATACGTCTGTATTTTTATAGATCATCTGTAATTAAAACTTTAATTTTTAATTGCTTAAATTTTTTAGTGTTTTAGATATTCCCACAAACAGAAAGCCTTTGGGGAAAACCACTTATATTCTTTTTCTTTTAGAGTATATTTTTTAAACATTTGTTTCTGAAAATGAAGATAACTAGTATTTTACATAACTTTTAAAAATGCATCAGACTTTTTCTTTGTAATGAGTTTGTCCATGGAACATTATTTAAGAGGTTATTTGAATCAAGACAGTAATGGGGTTCAAAAGATAAGCTGCTTGGCCTAAATATTGAGAGTTTAGTTTGTTAAGGTAGAAGTAAGTTTAGTTAAGCTCGTTTTATAATAATGTTTTAAATTTGCTGAGGACTTGGTGTGCCCATATCAAGATTATCAGGTGTGGTGTGTGTGTGTGTGTGTGTGTGTGTGTGTGAGTGTGATAAAGTGCAGCCCTCTGATCAATGCGCACTTTTTCCTCCCATTTTCCTAAATACATCATGAAAAAAGGATGAGGTTTCCGCCTTAATTGCTTGTGCCTTTTATTCACATTCCTCTCTCAGCCAGAACTGTGAAAAGAGTGTTAGTAAAAAGCTGCACAATGGAGCTTTTCATTAGGCCTAGGCAAGGCACACCAAAGAAGGCTTTTGGAAAGAGTGAACGCATGCGCTTAATTTGCAGGTGGAGAGTAGATAAAAGGTGCTGACGCCTCTATTATTCTCTCTCGTAGGTGACCCTTACCCTGTACAGCTGATCCCAACTTCCGTGGCAGCTGCTGCCGCGGGGACACCAGGCTTGGGCCCACTCCAACTGCAGGTGAGTCAGGAACAGAGCACCGAGACCAAGGTTAAGTAGATATCGAAAACAGCTACTATCCTGTTAATGCGAAGTATAACTGACTAGTGATATTTGCCTCGCACTTTTTTGGTGTTGAATTTATGTGTACTGATTCTCAACCCAAAGTTGTTTTTTTTTTTTTATTTTTATAAAGATAACTTGTAATGTTTTTATTGCCTGGTATGATTTAACAAAATGAGCTGTGGTTTTGCTTTGATTACTGTGTGTCATAATTTCATCACAGAATGGTCTTCATCAAGATAGAAAGAAGGAAAAAGCTACAAAAGATATTCAGATACTTATGGATCAAGACAGCTTAACAAAAGTAACATTTCAAATTGTTCAAGATGCTCAGTATTTG
The DNA here is from genome assembly GCA_007570785.1 of Antilocapra americana. Classification (NCBI taxonomy): domain Eukaryota; kingdom Metazoa; phylum Chordata; class Mammalia; order Artiodactyla; family Antilocapridae; genus Antilocapra; species Antilocapra americana. Next base: position 12,663,375 of record ML663562.1, on the reverse strand, counting down.
TGAAGCACTCTGTAGATCTCTTTATCTTCCTGCTAATGCCAGCTCAGTTGGATAAGCAAGAATAAGTAGACCAAATAAGTAGATGCCTAAATGAACACAACTTTATCCCAACATCCACTTTTTTTGGCCCAGCAGAAGCTATATTCCCATATATCCTTGAATGTCAGTGATAACTCTATCAGATGCCCAAGTGATTTTAGAAATTTTGTCTCTGGAGTTAGAAAGAATATCAACTAAATTATATTAAGGGTGTCTTTCATTAACTGTTTAAATCTTTCAGTCAGCATCCTACCACCCTCGTTTCTGTTATTTGGGACTTTATAGTTGCACAGTTAATGGGAATACCAAATCATCTAATAATAGGATTAATCTCCCCTGTGAGAAGTGTTATATTTTCCTTTGCCTGAAAGACACAATATGCTGGGAAAGTCAGGCATGAAGCCCTCGTGCTTTACAAAATTAAGTTGGATTCATGAAAGTGCATTGTCATGATAGATGACCTTAGCCTATAAGGAAAAGAGAGTTTAAATTGTAGCATCAATACACAAATGCATCGGGTCGACACAGGGAATTGTCAGAAGACATGGTGGGTTCTGAGAAACTGGTAGAGTCTCACAGGAGGGGAACACAGGAGGAGCCTAAGACGTACTGTGTTCTATAGAGGTTAATAACAGTCATTCCTATTCTACCTTTTCTCCAAAAAAACTACTGTGTGAGTTTCTGTTTCTTTGAGCTCGAAATAACTTTAGGAAATGTTGGAACCATGGGGACAATAAAAGTAACAACATTTGTTATCCTTTGAAATCTGAAAAATAACTACAATACAGAGAAGTGGCTATAATAGGTAAAACTAAAAAGGGTAGTAGGATTAAAGGAAGAGGGAAAAATATCCAGCAATAGATTTGAATGTGGGAAATAGGAGTTTTAGAGATCTAGGCTGTCAATTTTGAAAACAAATTAGACATTCTCATTTCCTTTCACCATTGGATCAGTGATGAGAGGGGACACAGGCAAGCTGGAGGTATCGCCTATGTTTCATTGTTATATGCCAGTAGAAACCGGCTTTGCTAGGGAGCAGTCCTAACTTATTTTTCTAAAAAGAATAGTATTAGAATATTTTTGCACAAATTAAGTTTTATTTCTGACCTTCTGATATGATATCAGATTCCCTTAAAATGTAAGTATACAAAAACTGTGTTTATCACAAAACAAGAAAAAAGACACCAAACATATTTGCTTTTGCTTCAGCTATGGTAAAGAATCTGCCTGCCAATGCAGGAGATGCAAGAGATGCAGGTTCAATCCCTAGGTTAGGAGGATCCCCAGAGGAGGAAATGGCAACCCACTCTAGTATTCTTGCCTGGAGAATTCCACGGACAGAAAAGTCTGGTGGTCTGCATTCTGTGGGGTCACAAAGAATCAGATACGACTGAGTACCACAAAGGTCAGGGCATCTATAATTTGATCTATAAATGGGATAAAGATATTTTATGTAAGGTGGCTTTGTACACATTAAAATATATGAATTTTAGTTAGGAACTCAGTTTTGGCTTCCCAGGTGGCACTAGTGGCTAAGAATCCACCTGTCATCACAGGAACTGGAAGAGACTCAGTTAGATCCCTGTGTTGGGAAGATCACTTAGAGGAGGAAAGGGCAACCCACTCCAGTATTCTTGCCTGGAAAATTCCATGGGCAGAGGGACCTGGCGGGCTACAGACCATGGGGTCGCAAAGAGTTGGACATGATTGAGTGACTGAGCACCCACAAACCAACGCTGTGGAACAATAAGAAAATTAATAATCTTACCTTTTCATGATAAGCCATTAACTTCTGTTAAAACACACACACACACATACATGCTTTTTTTGTGATTAAAAAGAAGTACTCAAATCCAAATATGTATTTCAAGCACATGTCATAGCAGAGAGTCTGACTTTTCTTTGAAGTGGATTTATTCTCACCTTTGCTCAGGTGCCTACATCAGCCTACTTTTCTACTCCTGTTCCTAACACTGTATTCAAAGATCTGTAACCTTGACTTCAGCATTCCCCAGAGCTGCGAAGGAGACCTGCATGCTCTTCCTTCCCTTACATTAAAACAGCATCCAAATTCTTTTCGTCTCCACAGACCTTCCCAGACAGGACAGGGAAAATCTCCCTACAATGTCTAGGCAGAAGTCTTCTCTTAACCCTAACCCAACATTCACTCCAGTCTTGTGAACCTACTTCTGTGAAGCTTCATCTCAATGGAGTATAATATATGAGCCAGTTTTAATTTTCTCCAAACTCTGCTTTTAATTATACTGATAACTCTCCATTTTTCCATTGCTTAATAGTACCTGGAGTAGACTTCCTCACTTTGGAGTCCCTTTCAGTAACTAAGATTATCTTTCTTTTATGGAAATTCAGTCCCATGTTCTTATGCTAGGTTCTCTGGTAAGGCTTTCATACGCAGATTAACTCATTTAATTCTTATTGCAACACTTTGTATTATGTCTTAATAACTCCATTTGACAAGAAAACTGGGTTACAGAGTCCAATATCCATGGTTTTAAAACAATTTTATATGTTTTTACAAATACAGGAGATTTTATTTTAAACTTGAGAGATGTTGCCTTTCTTTAGACATTTGCTTATAACTCAGTAACTTGGTAATAAAATTATGACAATAAGGCTGATTAATTGGTACTCATTCAAACCCTATATATGAATTGCAATACTGAAGGAAATAGGATTCATAATGATAGCTGTCTAATTCAGACTCTGAATTTCCTAATTCATAACTCTTTACACAGATATGTGTTGATTAAGCTTTCTCTTTTTTAACATCTAGATCTATGAAAGGACCCTACAAATATATTTCTGCTCACAATTGACACTGTTTACCTACCATTCATTTTCCTTTGAAATTATCTTTTGCACATAATTGTTCACACTTGGAAAATAAGAAGTAAAACCCATAGCCAAGACCTTTATTAAAGAAGAAATAATGTCAAGTACAGTAGTCTTAAAAGACAAGCAAAATGACATGTTTTAAATTAGACCACTATATATTATTTAAATATCACTTCATGTTCATGAGTAAAGTAAGAAAATATTTTTCATGCAGAAAGAAATACTTTGGGATTCCATGGTGACTCAGATGGTAAACAATCTGCCTGCAATGCAAGAGACCCAGGTTTGATCCCTGGTTTGGGAAGATATCCTGGAGAGGGAAATGGCAACCTACTCCAGTATTCTTGCCTGGAGAATCCCATGTATAGAGGAGCCTGGTGGGCTATAGTCCATGAGGTCGCAGAGTCTGATGCTAGTGTCCAACTAATACTTTCACATTCACAAAATAATTTACATTAAAAAATCACCTTACTATATATACTTTTTAGAAGCAACTATTCTCTGTGCATGCTTGGTCGTTCACTCATGTCCAACTCTTTGTGACTCTATGGACTATAGTCCACCAGGCTCCTCTGTCCATGGCAATTCTCCAGGCAAGAATACTGGAGTGGGTTGCCATGTCCTTCTCCAGGATGTCTTCCCAACCTAGGAATCAAACCCATGTCTCCTGTGTGTTTCCTGCATTGCAGGCAAATTCTTTATCACCGAGCCACCAGGGAAGCCCCTAAAATAGTCTAAGTCTCGTCAGATATTTATTTTTCTGTTTATAGAGAAATATGAGTAAGAAAAATGACAATCTGAGTTGTGTATAAAACATGCAAATTAACATGTTGTGCTCAGACGCTATTTTATCTATTTCTGTTATAACAAAATATCTGTCCTTGTCTCCTCTGAGCCTTTTCCTAAGCTTTTAAGCCTTTCCTGAGCTTCAGATCCATATATCCAACTATTTGTTGGCAACTAAGAGGAAACGTAGATAGTTACACACAAAATAAACCGACTGCAAAATGGACCTGACCACTTATCTTCCTTGCCCCCTGACCTGCTCATTCTTTGATCTCAGCAAATGGCTCCATTCCATCTGTTTCTCAACCCTGGAAAGCATGAGCACCATCTTTATCTTTTCTTCCTTCTTCCTTTGGACCTACACATTCATTATCTTTCTATTCATTCCACCTACTAAATACATCAATAATCCGTTTTGTTTTGTTTATATTTGCATATTAACAGTCACTCTGTGAATCTTGCTACCCTCATAGCTTGCATAATTAACCCCAGTAGCCCCTGAACTGGCCTTTCAGTCCTCATCTTGCCCCCTTGAACACACTGTCTCCTGTATACCTTTGTCAGAATGACCTTTATGATTCTGATCATCTGATCATGGCCTTCTCCTACTTAAATACCTTAAATTACATGGTGTGTTCAAGTTCTCTCCCTTCTGGATCTTTACATATGGTATTTTCTCTTTGGGGAACCCTATCACCCACCTCATGTTTTTACCAAGCCAACTCCTACTTATCCCTGAGATTGCAAATGAAAACCTCACTTTTTCAGAGAAGTCTCCATTGTCATCAGGTTTGGATTAATGTAGCTCTTATGTATGCCTGGAGTATACTGTATTTTCCCTCTCATGGCACTTGTGGAATATGTTCTAAATCCTACTTTTTGGCTTCCCAGATGGTGTAATCTATGAAGTTATTGACTCACCCATCATTTGCACTTAATCACGTACTTGAAGTATTTAAGGGACTTAATAAGTATTTATGAAACTAAAGGATGAAGAATTAATCTTAACATTGCACTTAAATTATGTATCTGCATTAAGTCACTACTCCTCTTTATACTAGTGGATTTAAGCTGAATATTAATGTTTAATTTCCCATATAAATTAATATTCATCTTTTTGGAAACTCTACATGCCTAGGACCATGTTTGGCACTACAGTGTTTAAAAATTGGATTTATAATAGTTCTGCTCTACACTGCCTTATTCATTGGGCTCCATTGTGCTTAGTTAGCTAGTAAGATCTAGCCAACTAGATCCTTTGCAGTCCCTTGACTTGCCCAGGTATAACTCTCACTTTAGAGTTTTACATTACCTGCCCCCCTGTCTGGGAGGCTAAAACACTTCATTCAAGAATTTTCTCTAATGTCCCCTCTCCTAGTCTTGGTCTAAGTAACCTCTTGAAATCATAAAATAACCCTCCCAGAGATACCACACTTCCATTTCCCTTATTCTGATTTTTTTTCCCAAAGCACTAGTCATATTCAAACATACTACATAACTTGCATAGTATGTTCCTTTTTTATCATCTGCCTGTTTCAAATAATGGAGGGAGTGTCATTTTGGTGTTGTTGAACAGTAATGTATCTCCAGTGCTTGGGAAAATGCCTGGCAAGTAGGTGGTATTCAGTACATAGTAATCAAATGAAGGAACTGTCATGAGTTAATGGTCATCATCATTTTTAATAAGATAACAGGGCAGTATATGTTTAATTTCTGGAATAAATGATATTAATTTAGATACCATGGAACAGTATGTTTTTTCAACCCTTATTAAAAGATTCTTAGTTTATGAGAAAGCCATAGCTCTATCTCTTCTGTTCCTTCCTCCCTTTATCTTATTTATAAACATGGGCTGCTGAATAAAGAATGTGTTTTAGCATTTATTACAGTTTAGATAATTCATTTAAGTCATAATTTGTGAGAAAAAACAAACATTTCAACATTAGTTTATTTCTACATTGTTAACATGTATACAGATGTACATCAGAATATGAATTGCTAGAGGTGCTTTTGACTCAGTAGGACTCACTGTGACAATACACGAAAGGGAATTATTTCTAAATAGTGGAGAGATGTATTATCAAAATACTAACTAGCCAGTTAGCAATCTCATATACTCTACCCCATTCCCTCTTTTCTTCCCCTTCTCTTTTTTCTTTCCCTTTCTTCTTCAAACTACTTATTTTTCTTCCAAGAGCCAAGGATGCCCTTTGATATTTGTTCTCCTAATACTGTCTTTTTTAAAGGATGGATATTGACTTATATAGAAAACTAATCTACTTTCATTTCCACATTAAGAAGTGAGTATAATTATTTAAGCAAAATAAACTTACGCTTTGAATCTTTTGGACATTTGTGACTAGATAAAATCAGTTAAGCAAATTGTCTATAATTAATGAAACCAGATGATGGCAACAGTCCATGTAACATTTATGTCTCATATTTATTGTCATTAATTTGCATTTTACTCAATGGGCATCGTGAACTTTTTAATAAATAGTAAGAATTGTAGAGTAGTATCCTATTTCTGTTTCTTAAACTAGGTTTCTAAGATTGGAAATTAGAAGGAAATATTTATCCACTTATTTCTCACTTTATAAATACCATATTTGTGTTGGCCAAGATGGTTGCCACCTGTTCTACCTATAGGAAGCCAAAAATGTCGACTCCAACCAATGATTAATAATCCTAAGCAGGGGAAAAAAGGTTGAAATTCTTTTTGGATGTACATATTTTACTCAACTGAACAAGTAGTGTTCATTCCAGAAATTTTATTTAATTAATTTACTTTTTACTGATTTTAGTAGGATTATTTTTAAACTGCATAATGTTTTTGGAATAAAGACTCAAACTTACAAGTTGTCATAAATGAAATTCCATAGAACTACAGTTCCAGCAACCCCTGAGATCAGTAACGTGCATCCTCCAAGATACAGAAAATGAGAGATGACATGTGATCAGAGGAGAGAATGAATTATATAGAATATAAACTAAAATCTAATCTTTTTTCCCTAGCTATCAAAGGTACATGGAAGTCATGGCGGAAATGGCTTCAGTTTCTCTCTGGCCAAAAGTAGCAACAAGATAGATGTAGATGAAAAAATGAAGTTCATCTTTTTATCAACCTCCTGCCAGTCTCTGAAGGAAGTCAATAATTATGACAGGACACAGACAAACGCTTCGTATTTCTCAGAGTGCTATAGTGACTGAGCATGTCTTCATGTGTCTGACCAAAAGAAACCCCCAGAAAAATCAATAAGGATAAAATAACCATATGGAAAGTTCTAGACTTGAGGGTTTTTACCTTCTTATTGAAGGAATTACTTACAAGATTAATTCTTATAAAGTACTCATCTTTATCTACCTAGATGCTCTAGTATTCAGTTTATTTCTCAGGTCACCATCATCTCCACACAGGGTGGAAAATGATCAACTGCTCTTCATTTCAGTCGCAACCCTGGTGTGTTGTTTGCTGTTGGACTTCTGTCTGCATGAGTGAGTTTTCTTGCAGGTTAAAAGAATGAATTCCCTCCTTTCCTCTCCCTTCGACCCTGAGCCTGCAGGGCAGACAGACAGAAGCACACATATGATTAATACAGCACAGCTGCAAGTGTGAGCCATTTGCATATGTATTAATAGAGGCAAAAAACCCCCAACAACAATTAAATTATATACAAAGACATTCTGCATACTAAAGAACTTATGTAAATAGGCCTGAAAAAGTGCAGCCAACATTTCGCCTGACTTTTCCAAGCCCATATGGGCTAGATCAGAACCCAGCCGTGTTCAAGAATCTCCTTTAAGGAAAAACCTGGTAGGAGCTGCATCCATAGTTATTACCACCCCTAGGGTTCCCGAGAGCTGTTTTACACAATGGAGACAGAACCGGCAGTGTCTTTTTCACACTCTTCCTGTATTGCCTTCTTTCCAGCAGTTTCATGGTGTCTCATTACGTGCTAACAGAAATATCAGTACACATGCGCTTTTCCACACTATCTGTTTTTATTGTAATGACCAATTAAATGGTAAACTTTAAAATTGTATTTGAAGTTCTCCATTGACTATACTTAAGTAATATCAACGATTTATCAATGCCAGGTTTCCTCTCACAAGTTCATGCCCATTCCTCGATGGCATTCAGTGTTCTCTTAATCACAACATGGTAAGGTTACTCTAAAATGTTTCTAAGCTAGTTACCATATATAAAACGATCGCTAGGCTCAAGGCCAACAGTAGATGCAATCCTAGGAACAACACCATCTTGTTGTAATTTTGAAAATGTACAGGATTTTTGTTTTATCAAGAAAAACAGAAATACCCAATTCTCTAGTTTTGGTTATATATAAGAAGGAAGAGAAACTAAAATTCTTCAGATTCACAGATTGTATTTATATTAGAAATCAGGTCCTTAAACATAATTGTCAGTTTAGATTATGTTACTTTAATTTATTCAAGAATGTCTTATGAAGACAAATTCAACTTTAGGAGTAAAATTCTACATAAGTAAAAGTTATTGGTTGGATGACATCACCGACTTGATGAACATGAGTTTGAGCAAGCTCTGTGAGTTGGAGATGGACAGGGAAGCTTGGTGTGCTGCAGTCCATAGGGTCACAATGAGTCGGACATGACAGAGTAAACTGAACTGAAAAGTTATTGCTCTATTCATTTATTTATTTATTTATTTTTACTATTCAGATTTTGCTTTTTTATTTGTGTATCTAGGATATCAGTGCATATGGAGACCTACATTGTTCTTTCTTTCTTTCTTTCTTTCTTTATTTTTCTTTACATTATTGTGTTGGTTTTGCCATACACTGACATGAATCCACCATGGGTATACATGTGTTCCCCTTCCAGAACGCCCCTCCCACCTCCCTCCCGATTCCATCGCTCTGGGTCATCCCGGTGCACCAGCCCTGAACCCACATCTCAAAAATATACAAGCAACTCCTGCAGCTCAATTCCAGAAAAGTAAACGACCTAATCCAAAAGTGGGCCAAAGAGCTTAACAGACATTTCTCCAAAGAAGACATAAAAATGGCTAACAAACACATGAAAAGATGCTCAACATCACTCATTATCAGATAAATGCAAATCAAAACCACAATAAGATACCACTTTACACCAGTCAGAATGGCTGCCATCCAAAAGCCTGTAAGCAATAAATGCTGGAGAGGATGTGGAGAAAAGGGAACCCTCTTACACTGTTGGTGGGAAGGCAAGCTAGTACAGCCACTATGGAGAACAGTGTGGAGATTCCTTAAAAAACTGGAAATAGAACTGCCATGTGACCCAGCAATCCCACTGCTAGGCATACACACCGAGGAAACCAGAATTGAAAGAGACACGTGTACCCCAATGTTTATCGCTGGTATTGTTTACAATAGCCAGGACATGGAAGCAATCTAGATGTCCATCAACAGATGAATGGATAAGAAAGCTGTGGTACATATACACAGTGGAATATTTCTCAGCCATTAAAAAGAATACATTTGAATCAGTTCTAATGAGATGGACGAAACTGGAGCCTATTATCCAGAGTGAAGTAAGCCAGAAGGAAAAACAACAATACAGTATACTAATGCATATATATGGAATTTAGAAAGATGGTAATGATAACCCTATATGTGAGACAGCAAAAGAGACGCAGATGTATAGAACAGTCTTTTGGACTCTTTGGGAGAGGGCAAAGGTGGGATGATATGGGAGAACAGCATTGAAACCTGTAAATTATCATATGTGAAAGTTATTGCTTTAATAGAAATGATAAGAATCTTGAGCCTAAGGAACCCAAATGAAGACAGATGCTCCTTAAGAGAACCAAACCTTGGTTTTGGTACCAGAAAATTGTTAAACATTGTCCACAAATATTATCCATTACTTGGATGACAGTCTCAAAGCATGCAGCTGGAATATGTAAATTATATTGCATATAACAGGAAAACATAGGGCAGAAGTCTTCATAGTTAATTAATTATATACAGTAAAGCTTAGTCTCTTAGCATGGAAAAGAAAACTTAGTCTCTTGGCAGGCAATAATTAAAGGAAAACTAACATAGACTAAAGCAAAGAAGTTTATTATTATATTAAGGTGTAGATTAATTATTTTGATTATTATTTTAGATTAATATCTAAATTAATATTTTAATTAATTAAGATATTAATTAATATCTAGATTAAAATTTTGAGTCACTGATACTTAATGAGAGGCAGTGTAATATAATGGTTAAAAGTGTGATTAAAATGGTTAAAAACCACAGCTATCTGTGCCTTAAATCATGGTTCTGCTCTTACTGCCTCTGTGATTCTGGGCAAGTTACCTAACCTCTCCATGTTTTAGTTTTCTTGTCTGTAAACTGTGGATATAAATGATATGTTATTGTGAGGATTAAATGAGGTAATATACAGAGAGTGCTTAGGGCAATAATATAATTAATTATAATTTATCAAATACTATGTCCTAAGTAATAATAAATACTTGGTATTGTTAGTTGATTGGGCCTCCCAGGTGGCACAGTGATAAAGAATCCTGAGTGCACACACGCATTATTAGTTGATTAATATTACTAGCTGATATTAAACTAATTTTTAGGGCTTCAAAAAGGCAGCCTCTCAAAAGAAGACTGGGCACATTTTTAAAAAAAATTTAAATTTGTTTTTGCATGCACTGAGTCTTCGTTGCTGTGTGCTAGTTGCTGTTCTCTAGTTGCAGCGAGTAGGGGCTACTCTGTTTCTCATTGCAGTAGCTTCTCTTATTGCAGAGCACAGGCTCTAGGGCAAATGGGCTCAGTAATTTTGGCACTTGGGCTGAGTTACTCTGCCGCGAGTGGAATTTTCCCAGACCAGGGATAAAACCCATGTCTCCTGCATTGGCAGGTGAATTCTTAACCACTGTACCACCAGGGAAGTCCAGCATACTTTTCTTATGTAGATTTATTTTGCAGTTCAGCATCTAAAGCAAGTTAGTAAAATTGAAACACATTGTCTTATTTACAAGGAAATAATGTCTGTCCCCTGTGTGGTATAATTTTAAGGCCCATCACAAGAATCTATAGGAAGCAATGAGTTTAATTATTCCAAAAAAAAAGCTGAATAGTTACTTGCAGTATAGATCTGTGATTTGCTATTGCTCACTCTTTATCTCAATATTTCCGTATTTGCTGACATACTGAGTGCAGCACTTTCACAGCGTCATCTTTCAGAATTTGAAATAGCTCAACTGGAATTCCATCACTTCCACTAGCTTTGTTCGTAGTGATGAATCTTAAGGCCCACTTGACTTCACATTCCAGGATGTCTGGCTCTAGATGAGTGATCACAGCATCGTGATTATCTGGGTCGTGAAGATCTTTTTTGTATAGTTCTTCTATGTTTTCTTGCCAACTCTTCTCAATATTTTCTGCTTCTGTTAGGTCCATACCATTTCTGTCCCTCATTGAGCCCATCTTTGCATGAAATGTTCCCTTGGTATCTCTAATTTCTTGAAGAGCTCTCTAGTCTTTCCCATTCTATTGTGTTCCTCTATTTCTTTGCATTGATCACTGAGGAAGGCTTTCTTATCTCTCCTTGCTATTCTTTGGAACTCTGCATTCAAATGGGTATATCATTACTTTTCTCCTTTGCTTTTTGCTTCTGGTCTTTTCACAGCTATTTGTAAGGTTTCCTCAGACAGCCATTTTGCTTTTCTGCATTTCTTTTTCTTGGGGATGGTCTTGATTCCTGTCTCCTGGGCAATGTCATGAACCTCCATCCATAGTTCATCAGGCATTCTGTCTATGAGATCTAGTCCTTTAAATCTATTTCTCACTTCCACTGTATAGTCATAAGGGATTTGATTTATGTCGTACCTGAATGGTCTAGTGATTTTCTCCACTTTCTTCAATTTTAGTCTGAATTAGGCACTAAGGAGTTCATGATCCGAGCCACAGTCAGCTCCAGGTCTTGTTTTTGCTGACTGTATAGAACTTCTCCATCTTTGGCTGCAAATAATCAGTCTGATTTCAGTGTCAACCATCTGTTGATGTCCATGTGTGGAGTCTTCTCTTGTGTTGTTGGAAGAGGGTGTTTGCTATGACCACTGCATTCTCCTGGCAGAATTCTATTGGCCTTTGCCCTGCTTCATTCTGTACTCCAAGGCCAAATTTCCCTGTTACTCCAGATGTTTCTTGACTTCCTACTTTTACATTCCATTCCCCTATAATGAAAAGGACATCTCTCTTGGGTGTTAGTTCTAGAAGGTCTTGTAGGTCTTCATAGAACCGTTCAAGTTCAGCTTCTTCAGTGTTCCTGGTCGGGGCATAGACTTGAATTACCATGATATTGAATGGTTTGCCTTGGAAACAAACAGAGGTCATTCTGTCATTTTTGAGATTGCATCCAAGTACTGAATTTTGGACTCTTTGGTTGACTATGATGGCTACTCCATTTCTTCTAAGGGATTCTTGCCGTCAGTAGTAGATATAATGGTCATCTGAGTTAAATTCACCCATTCCGTCCATCTTAGTTCACTGATTCCTAGAATGTCGATGTTCACTCTTGTCATCTCCTGTTTGACCACTTCCAATTTGCCCTGATTCCTGGACCTGACATTTTAGTTCCTATGCAATATTACTCTTTACAGCATTGAATCTTGCTTCTATCATCAGTCCCATTCACAACTGGGTGTTGTTTTTACTTTGGCTCCATCCCTTCTTTCTTTCTGGAGTTATTTCTCCACTGATCTCCAGCAGCACATTGGGCACCTACCAGCCTGAGGAGTTCATCTTTCAGAGTGCTGCCTTTTCACATTTTCTTATTGTTCATGGGGTTCTCAAGGCAAGAATACTGAAATCGTTTGCCATTCCTTTCTCCAGTGAACCACATTCTGTCAGATCTTTCCACCATGACCCATTTATCTTGGGTGGCCCCATAGGGCTTGGTTTAGTTTCACTGAGTTAGACAAGGCTGTGGTCCCTGTGATCAGACTGGCTAGGTATCCGTGACTGTAGTTTCAGCCTGTATGCCTCCTGATCCCCTCTCTCAGTGCCTGCCATCTTACCTGGGTTTCTCTTACTTGGGATGCGGGGTCTGTCTTCAGGGCTGCTCCAGCAAAGCGCAGCTGCTGCCCCTGACCTTGGAGGCGGGGTAGCTCCTCTGGGCCACGCTCAGTGCTCCAGTCGCAGCCGCCACAAGCAAATATGGAAAACTCAGCAGTGGCCACAGGACTGGATAAGATGAATTTTCATTCTGATTCCTAAGAAAGGCAATGCCAAAGAATGCTCAAACTACCGCACAATTGCACTCATCTCACATGCTAGTAAAGTAATGCTCAAAATCCTCCAAGCCAGGCTTCAGCAATACATGAACCGTGAACTTCCAGATGTTCAAGCTGGATTTAGAAAAGGCAGAGGAACCAGAGATCAAATTGCCAACATCTGATGGATCATCGAAAAAGCAAGAGAGTTTCAGAAAAACATCTATTTCTGCCTTATTGACTATGCCAAAGCCTTTGACTGTGAATCACAATAAACTGTGGAAAATTCTGAAATGGATGGGAATACCAGACCACCTGACCTGCCTCTTGAGAAACCTGTATGCAGGTCAGGAAGCAACAATTAGAACTGGACATGGAACAACAAACTGGTTCCAAATAGGAAAAGGAGTATGTCAAGGCTGTATATTGTCACCCTGCTTATTTAACTTATATGCAGAGTACATCATGAGAAACGCTGGGCTGGATGAAGCACAAGCTGGAATCAAGATTGCCAGGAGAAATATCAATAACCTCAGATATGCAGATGACACCACCCTTCTGGCAGAAAGTGAAGAAGAACTAAAGAGCCTCTAGATAAAAGTGAAAGAGGTGAGTGTAAAAGTTGGCTTAAAGCTCAACATACAGAAAACTAAGATCATGCATCTGGTCCCATCACTTCATGGCAGATAGATGGGGAAACAGTGGCTGACTTTATTTTTCTGGGCTCCAAAATCACTGCAGATGGTGATTGCAGACATGAAATTAAAAGACGCTTACTCCTGGGAAGGAAAGTTATGACCAACCTAGACAGAATATTAAAAAGCAGAGACATTACTTTGCCAACAAAGGTCCGTCTAGTCAAGACTATGGCTTTTCCAGTGATCATGTATGGATATGAGAGTTGGGCTATAAAGAAAGCTGAGTGCCGAAGAACTGACACTTTTTAAGTTGTTGAAGAAGACTCTTGAGAGTCCCTTGGACTGCAAGGAGATCCAACTAGTCCATCCTAGAGGAGATCAATCCTGAGTGTTCATTGGAAGGACTGATGTTGAAGCTGAAACTGCAGTACTTTGGCCACTTGATGCAAAGAGCTGACTCATTTGAAAAGACCCCCCTGATGCTGAGAAAAATTGAGGGCAGGAGAAGGGGACAACAGAAGATGTGATGGCTGGATGACATCACCGACTTGATGGACATGGGTTTAGGTGGACTTAGGGAGTTGATGATAGACAGGGAAGCCTGGCGTGCTGCATTTCATGGGGTTGCAAAGAGTCAGACAGGACTGAACAACTGAACTAAACTGCCTATCTCAGTATTTATATCTATAAAATGACAATAATGCCTCCTGTCAATCCTATTTTCCATGCATGTAATGCAAATGAGTTGTCTCTGTGTACTGCCAGCAACTGTTCTAAATAAGTGGCTTGTAAAATTTAAAATAAGTTATTTACATCGATGTTTTTAATGTAATAATTTATTTTAAAATAAATGATATAAAATTCTTTCTGGTATAACTCTTCAGAGCATATACTTCTTGAAATATGTTAATAGAATATTTTCTAAAACATCTATCTCTTATTCTATTCCCTCATTGTAGGGCTAAATTGTTTCTCAGGGCTTCTAAGGTAAGGAATCCATCTGTCAATTTAGGAGATATGAGTTTGATCCCTGAATGGGGAAAATACCCTGGAGAAGTCAATGGAAACCCACTCCAGTGTTCTTGCCTGGAAAGTCCCCATGGGTAGAGGGGCTTGGCTCTCTAGGCCATGAAGTCGCAAAGAGTCGGACGTGTGATGCTCCCCCAACCCCCCCCACACACAAACTTTTCATTAGTTTCTTTAAGGAAATAGTTCCTATGTTTTCAGACTGAATGTGGAAGCAAATTATTTCATAAACCCCACAATATCCTGGGAATTTTATTTACTCAGCAAATATTTATTCTTTGTAAGTGACTAAGCTAAGCATCATACAGAATGGAAAGATAAGTTAGCTAAAAATTCTTGATGAATCATAGAGGAGCTTGAAATATAAGGGAATGAATGACATGCAAGAATGGAATAGAATTTGAAGAAAGTCATTCAGCCTCCTGTCCTATTCCTATTTGTTTATTTTTTTTTTTATTTTTTAAATTTTCTTTACTTTATTGTGTTGGTTTTGCCATACATTGACATGAAACCGCCATGGGTTTACATAAGCTCCCCCTCCAGAACCCCCCTCCCGAACCTATTCCTATTTGAAATAAAATGGACCTCAAAGACCTGTAAAAGCAATTGCTTCAAGCTGTTCACAAGAGTCCAAGTGGCTCCAACCACCATCAAACAGTACCATTCACTTTTATTTGTTTTGTAGGTTGAATTCTACTGGTTGAGATTGTTTGAATAAAAGATTCTGCTACTAAAACAATTTAAAAAACCATCCTTCTAGTGCAGCTCTTGAATATTATTGATGAAGTAATTCAGACTTTAAATAGTGACCTGGATAAATCAGACATTAACAGAAGTGTGCCTGGAATCCTGGTAGCTGAAAGCTAAATCTAGCTTTTTCCCGTTATTCCATGGTATCCTTAAAGATAAACACATCCATTCATGTATATTATTTTTAAGTTGTTTTGTGTAAAAGGAGGGGAGAAAATTGATATTTTTGCATTTAGACCATTAAATTAAGGATGCATAAAACAATGGGTAGGATTTGCATATTAGTAACAATGGCAACCTTCTGAATTGCTTTCATTTTGCTGAGTTCACTGATTGTGTTCTGTGAATTAATTCTTTTGTGAAAAGCTATTGAAAGATCAAGGAATTCAGAAAACAAAACAACAGAGAAGCGTGCTGTTTCATATCTATTTTTTCATAAAAGGTTCAAAGCAAGATTGTTTACATCACAAGCCTTGTTGATATTTTATTTGGTTCTTAGAAGAAAGATAGTATTCAAAAGTTGATTATATAATAATGCAGATAAGATTTTGCACTGATGAATGAAGTGTTCTAAGTGAAAGACCAAGGAGAAAAACCCTGTTACAATATCGAGCTACATTTGGTTGGCAAGGATCTTTGTAAGACTTGAAAATAGATCCCTATTCGATTCCTTGTGATAAAAAGCGTAAGCCAACCCAGCATATTTCAGATTTGCTGTTTCCTGTGGAAGTTTCTCAGAATTGTTCTGCCAAACCGATGGCAGAGGAGGAGGGAAATGGGAGGAGGGAAAGGAACCCTTAATTATTCTATCTTTCTTAATCCTGACCTTTCGCTTGATGCCGTACTGCCTTTTTTCCTTCAGTGGCTTCTTGGATAAAGGGAAGGGGACAGGAAGAAATGGAGGAACATCCGCAAAGTATATTCCCCAATGATTTAGTGCAGTGAGCAGTGGGCCAGCATCTTTAATACTTCCAACATGAAAATTGCGTGTGTTCTCCCTTGCTCTTGGTATTCTAGAACTTCTTCAATGTAGAATGAAAAGGTAATAGTAATAGTTAAAATTGCAGTTACTTCCTTTTTGAAATGAGGCAGAACTACTGAAAATATTATCTCTCCATCTATAATAGTTGCTTTATGATAACAAGTTTCCCTCTGAAATTTGACTCTATTTACTCTAGTATTACTGTGCTCTGTACAACTCACAGATATGAGTAGCTTTCCCCTGAAATTAGTTCTCTGGTTTTCAAGGAATCTTAAACTGTTAGAAAGAGTATAGTTAAAACATTTGATTAATATATAGAAGATAAGCCACAATATTAAACAATAGAAAAGAAGTAAAGGCCCTAACTTTTCTTCATTTTTATTCCCATCTTAATTTGATTCATCTTACACCTGGTTTCCTTCCGGGGAATTTTAAGTTTGGATGTTTCAGTGTCACCTTAGACACAAGCCAGCATTAAATGCAGTATAAAACCAAAAAATATAGTTTTCATGCGCTCAATCTTTGCCCTGTAACCATTCAGTAATTTATAGGTGTAGTAGTACAGTGATCAGTTAGATGGCCTGATGACTTATGTTTTCTTTTTTTTCTTTCTTTCTTTAAAGCTTGTTCCTCAATTTGTTAAAAAAATTAAAAAAAGGAAAAATTTAAAAATAACTTTTAAACTAAATATGTAAAATAAATCTTACAAATAAATAATATTTAAATGGTACCTATACTATGATGAGGGCTTCCCTGGAGGCATAGATGGTAAGAAAAAGTCTGCCTGCAATGTAGCAGACCTGGGTTCAATCCCTGGGTCAGGAAGATCCCCTGGAGGAGGAAATGGCAACCCACTCCAGTGGGATTCTGGAGAATCCCACAGACAGAGGAACCTGGAGGGCTATATCCATGGGTGGCAAAGAGTTGGACATGGCTGAGCAACTTTCACTACAGTAGGATGGGTTATGAGCTTGAGCTCTAATGAATACGTCTTCATCTCAGTTTCTTTCCTTGTGAAATGTGATAATTTTGTTCCTTCATGATAAAGTTGTTGTGAGGATTAAGAGATAGTATGTTCAAGATGCTTAGTAGAGCATATAAGCATAAGCATTTAGCCATCATTAGAGGCCCTTATCCTTGTCATTATATCCTGTATTCAGGGATTTCTCCACTGTCAGAAATGAGTCCAACAAATTCTTCCATATTTTAAGTTAGCAAGTACTTTTCTAAGATACATAATTATGTTCTGTACTACAGAGATGTATGGCAAATGGAGTTATCCATCTCAATTTAAGTTGGTGTTGAATACACTCTTTGGGAGCCATGCCCTTATATTTAAAATAAACTGAAAGTCTTTATGAAAATATCCTTCAATATGAAAATCTTTCTTCTACATGTACAACTACATAAAAACTGTTTCAGTTCTTCCTAAAAATAATGTATCTCTCTATTTCTTTCCATTCCATAAGAGTTACTAGACTGTCTTTGCTTCTGTGACATCGATGATTATTTGTGAATAGAAGAGACTTTTCCTTTTGAAGGAGAAGCTGTATGTTGATGGAAAGTTACAGTGTTTTGTTATAATGGGGAGAGTTTTCCAGCAAGGCTGGATGGTTAGGGCATAATAATGGCATCCAAAGCAGTTGGTTTGTCTTGCTCATTCTAACCTCCCAAACTGCTCCCCAAATAAGGGATTAACAAATAAGGGTTCTGCTCTCAACCGGCTTCTAAAGTGATATGTGAGTCTGGTCTCAAGTGATTTAACCTGGCCAACTCTCAAGTTATCTTATTTTTAATCTGCTTGTGAGTGTAGCTGTTCTACCTGTGTATCACGAAAGAAAGGAGGAAATGAAACAAAGCACTATGAAAGAAACTACAGCCCTGGAAATCCTCAGAAGGAGACTTTGCACCTTACAAGTGGGCTTCTCTGATTTGTGATACACTTATTCATGTGCTGTCAAAGAAAATATGAGAGAAAGGTGCTGAGGCAACCATTGACTGGATGCATTCAAAAGACACGCTGTAGAAACCTGAAAGTAGTAAAGCTAGCATGGAAGGTTTTGTTATTCTATTACACCTTCTTGAAAGGAGAAGGAAAATGACCAGGTCAGTCCAAGGCTAGACCACCCAATAGACAACCTAATCCCAGCCTTATGCCAAGGGAAAGAGGGCTGTGTGGAAATGTAACCTAAAGTGGGGTCCAGTTACTCCCATTAAAAAAGGCAATAAAGAAACAAGGCTGGTGAAAAGGAAAGTTTGTTTTATTTTGGATGCCAGTGGGGGAAGAGGGGAGAGACTCCTGTCCAAAGGCTGACTCCACTCCTCAACCTCCTACTCTGACACTCAATGGGCTGGAGTCTTTATAGACAGACAGAGTGGATTCCATGCAGAAACAGCACAGTCAGCTCTGACAGTCATCTTGAAACTGATCATCAGTGGTCTGACCAATCAGTGTCAACTTTTAAGTACAATTAATCTTCAGTGCCAGGGTAGATTTGTTTCCATTTCTTGAAGCCAGTTCTCAAAATTGTGGCAACTTATGTCATGGTTACAGTCTAGTCATCACAATTAACATCTTCCACCTGATGGGGATTTTGGTATCTGTAAGACAGCTCACAGGATATGGCTCAGAATATTATCTATCCTTGAGGAGGAACTAAAGAGCCTTAATTATGGTTAATGACTAATCTATTATTATTTGGTCTCCTTTGACTCTTTTCTCTGTTTCTACATGTTCTCACTTTTCTGAGTAAACTTATTCTTTGGCTAAAATTTTTCCACAGACGAAAGGCAGGCTGAGGACATGGGGGACAAGGACCATACGGTCCTGCTCTATGTCAGAAATAAATAAGTAAATAACAGTTTGACATTAAAAAGCTTCATAGCACTAATCAGAATGCTGTGTTATTTTGAATGATACAGCCAAGTGGTTTGGCACTGTAAACTTTTTAATCCTTAGGGATATTAAAGATTTTAAAATAGGAAGCTACTTTCAGAAATCTACCTCTTTTCTTCTTGGAAATCTCTCTCTCTTTTACTTTTGTATCTTCATGTTTCTCTTTCTTCTCTTTTCTGCTGCATATTTTTAGTTGCTGCCCCTCTGTTAATCCTTCTCTACAGGTCTTCCCCTTTTCCCTGTCCTTCAGTTTTTTTCTTCCTCTCTCTTGCTCATCAAGATCTGAGACACTAGTTACCATTTTATTCGGTTGTGAAAAATGGAGCTGCCATCTCCTTTAGAACTATTTGCTTGTTAGCTGAACAACTATAATAATCATTGAGATATGAGCAGATGAGTCAAGAGTTTTCATTTTGAATACCAAATGGCAAGGATGGAGGCTATCAGAGCAAAATGTATCTGGGCTGATTTTTTCGTCTAAATGGAAGATCCCCTGGAGAAGGAAATGGCAAACCACTCCAGTATTCTTGAATTCCAGAGTTCCATGGGCACAGGAGCCCAACAGGCTATATTCCATGGGATTACAAAGAGTCGGACACGACTGAGCTGTTGGAGGCATATTTGATAACATTCTAAGTGATTGTAGAAGATACTAGTCTAGAAATATCTTCATCCATAATTCATCTTCTTTATTAAAAAAGCCAAATAATGCCATGAACACATCAATGACGGAGGCTTCCATTTAGATCATAACACCAACTCTTCTGAGATTAGGAAAAAATAAGTGGGTTCTCTTGGAAAACAAAAGCATAGTGGTGGAAACACAGCTCATTATTTTTATGCTAAGAAAGTACTGAACAATTGGTTTCTTAGCATCAGCTGAAATGGAAAGAATTGCTTTTCACTTTGTTTATTTAATAGTTTGCTATCAGTACTTTATACTACTATTATCTCAAATGGTGGATGGTGACCCCTGGCTACCTGCTCTCCTGCACACTCACACCATTTATTATTCATTCTTTATATGCATGTGGACATAAGAAAGAAAGAGATTAAATCTAAGGGTTGTAGTGTTTTTTAAAATCTTTATAATCTATGAAAGAAAGAGTTAGTTGTGCAGTCTTGTCCAACTCTTTATGACCCCATGGACTGTAGGCCACTAGGCTCCTCTGTTCAATTATTATTATTATTATTTCAATTAGTATTCCAATTATTTCAATTATTATTAAAGCTGTTTAGCTAATAAACAAATAGTTCCAAAGAAGATAGCAGCTCCTTCTCCAGCAGATCTTCCCAACCCAGGGATCAAACTCAGGTCTCCTGCATTGCAGACAGATTCTTTACTGTCTGAGCCACCTGTTAGCAAATTCCCAACTCTCCTTGATTTTTCTCTTGGGAAGGGAGGTCAGAATTATAAGAATGCTAAGTCAAAGTTGTTGAATAAGATCATTTTTTCATATGTGTAATTGTATTATTTATTTTTTAATTTATAAAAAAATATGCAGTACATTTGACCGTATTTGGGGTATACAGTTCCATGAGTTTTAGCCACCACCACTATTAGAACAAACAGTAAAAAAATCTACCTGCAGTGAGGAGACCTGAGTTCAATCCCTGGGTGGGAAGATCCTCTGTAGAAGGCAATAGCTACCCACTCCAGTATTCTTGCTTGGAGAATTCCATGGACAGTGGGGCCTGGTGGACTACACTCCATGGGGTCACAAAGAGTCAGACATGACTGAGCATTACTAACGCTTTCACTACTAGGACACAAGACAATTCTATTACCTCTATTACCTCTATTACCCCCACCAATTCTTTTGGTTTCTATAACCACCTAGAAAGGGAATTCTCTCTTCTCCTGCCCAGGAAATCTCAACCTTCATTGATAGGACAACTGAAGCCAAGAAAAGCCAACCTTCTTACAGTTCAACAACTGTTCTTACGCTCTGTCCATTCTAATATGGCTTTCTACTCTCTCTATTGTCCTTGAATCCAACATTTCTTTGTCCATACCCAAGAAAGTATGCATCTGTTTTTTTTTTCTTTATGTTAATGTCTCATCATATTTTGCTGTAGCAGTGTCTTAAGGATTTAATTTCTGCTTTTCACTTTACTTTTAAAATATTGATTGTGACTCAAAATTGTGCTAATTTTTATTCATCTTATATGTATTTTTATCATAGTAAAATGTACAGGGTATAAAATTTGCCATTTTAACCATTTTTAAGGGTACAGTTCAATGGTATTAAATTCACTCACATTGTACAGACATCACCACTGCTCATCTCTGAAACTACTCCATCATCACAGTCTGAAAGTCTTTACCCATTAAACAATAACTTTCTGATTGTCCCACACCTCAAGCCCCATTTATAACCACTATTCTAGTTTTTGTCTCTGAATTAGCTATTCAGGCTACTCCATATAAGTAGAGTCCTACAACATTTGGCCTTTTGTTTCTGTATTATTCATTTAGCACAGTGTCTTCAAGGTTCGTCTATGCTGTATGCATGTGTCAGAATTTTCCTCCTTATCAAAACTGAATAAATAGTATATTGTTTATATACACATTGTAATAATATTCCATATATACTGTTTATGTGTACCACCTTTCTGTTTATCAGTTCATCTGTTGGTAGGTATTTGGGCTGTTTTTGTATTTTGGCTATTGTGAATAATATGAACATGAATGTGCAAATATCTGTTCTAATCCCTGCTTTCAGACTTTTTGGGTATATCCTCACAAGTAGGGTTGCTGGATAATATGGTAATACCGTGCTTAATTTTTTGAAAAATTGACATTATGTTTTCTAGAGACAATGCAAAAGGATTCCAATTTTCTCCATATCCTCACCAACATTTGTTATTTTCTAGATAGCCATCCTCATGAGTGTGAGGTGGTATTGCATTGTGATTTTGGCTTGCATTTCCCTAACGGATAGTAATGTTGAGCATCATTTCATGTGCCTTATTAGCCATTTCTGTATCTTTAGATCCTTTTAATAGTACTCCTAGTAATTGATTCCTGAATAGTGTTTGTTTTTTTCATTTTTCTCACTTTAAGTGGGTCTTCAGTTAATATTTGTTGACTGAAAGAGGGACACATGAATGAATGAATGAGTAAAAGAATAAGTACTTTTACCATTACTAACCAGAGTATTTATATCTCAGTACCCACTAGATTTGCTACCTGAGACAGGTTCTTTAACTTTGTTCGGCTACATTTTCATAATCTGTAACTGGAGCTACTAATACCTGCCCCACTGGATCATTATGCAGTTTAAATACTATGCAAAATACTTTTGGAACAGTGATATATCAACATGAAGTGAAAATTTGCTAATAAAAATGTTGATTAATAAGTATCTGTTTAAGTTCTATAATACTTAAATGATGAGTGTTTTTTGCTATTCACATCTTAGGAGTACCCTCTTAAAAGAACATAAAAAATCTTTTTAAAGTAAAAATTTCACAGGAACTAGATCAGTGTCTTTCAAGAGATGCTTGTTGACTAAATTAAAGAATGATGAATGAATGCATATGTGTGTGCGTGCACACACGCGCACACACACACGCATGCACACACACACTTTTAAGCTGCATTTGACCTGTGTAGGTTTTTTCATTACTAACAATGAATCCAAAATATTGTGTTGCCTCAAACTCTATTGGATTGTTATTTCAGAAAACCATTAAGTCTCTGGTAAAGTATTGAGTTAAAGGGAAAGAGTGAAAATTGGGTTTTGTTTGTTTTTATGGCTTAAAATGATAAACTCTGGGTGATTTTATTTAAATTTTATGTCTAATATTTTTCCAACTCTACTGCATTAGTAACACAATATCTCTTATCTCTATTAATAAAATAATGGTAATAATATTTACTAATTAAATCAATAGGCTATAGTGTGGCATTTATAGAGGATATTGTGAATCTTTCATTAAAGTTTGTGGGAAGTGTGATATACTAGAAAAGTACTGGATCAATGGTAAGTCAATTTGATGTTGATAGACTTTAACGGGTAAATCCTCCCAATTGTGTAAGAGGAAACACTATTGAAAAATGTGTTTCCTATACTAAAGTATTTTAACTTTAAATCAGATTGACTTTATCTTCATTTTTTTTCAACCATCCTTTTAATTTTCAAACTGACTGAGATCTGAGGTTGGTGTTCACATACTGATTTCAACCAAACGTCTAGGTGTAAGATCAGAAGAGGAATAAAAGATGGTTGAGATAAAAAAGAGAAATGTTAGATTTTTTTAAAAAAAGCTAATTTGTCACTTCACTCATTGAGTATGAACTGAATAGACTTCTAACCCTTAAAATACTTTTTTCCCCTCTCTTTATTGCCTGGAATCTTAAGAGCTTTATCATTTGCAGTCATAAAATGAAAATATACACCAAACCCTCAAAGGGCAAGTATGAAATTAAATTATATTTGGGCAGCTGTAACCTTTTAAAACGATCAGATTCCAGTTAATGTATTTCTTCCTGTTCCAAGTGCTGCCATGGTGTTTGATGGTGGGAAGCAGTCCAAAGGGCATTGGGAGATAATAAATTCACTGTAAATTTCACCCCAAGGCATGTCTCGATACACCAAGGCCTCCATTTAGCAAGACTGACCTAAAACTCTTGTCACATCCAAAGGTCACTTAGGTTGGGGTTGGTGTGTCCCATCTATCTTTCCTTGATGTAAAGAATGACAGTTGAAACAGGGCTGCGCTCATAAACAGTCATCTGAATATGAAAAAGAAGCTCACTTTGGAGTAGGTGGGGAAAGTAAAGAGAGAATGATCTTTTACAGTAGGACTGGCAAATACTGTGCCTTTTGCAAAGTCAGTGAAGGGTCGACACGATCTCTTCGCTTCTGTTTCAGAGCAGCCATTAGTTTGAAAGGGGCATTACTGGATTTGGTTGATTTAGAATCAGATGTTTTTCTCTCTTGCTTTTATATTTATTTCCCAAAGCCTAGAGTGAATTTTAGTAAATATTTTTTAGATGAATGTAATATTTCCAACCTCCTTTTACTTTAAAATAATACTCCTTCCCTGATTTAAAACTGTTCTCTTCAATTAAATTAATTTACAAGATGCACCAATGCATGTGAACAAATTAAGAGAAAAATTATTTTTAAAAACTGAAGCTTAATATGGTACTGAAATACAGCGTTTTTTTTTTTCCTTCTATTGTCCACTTAATCATATCCTTTTTTATTGTGGTAAAATATATAGAACAATAAAATTTATCATTTTACCTTTTCTAAGTATGCAGTTCAGTAACGTTAAAATTCCTTCCCAGTGTTGTATAACCATCACCATTATTTCTTTCCAAAAATTTTTAACTATCCCGAATGGAAACTATAACTCTATGTTTCGCATTACCCCGCTCCCCTCAGCCCCTGGTAACTTCTTTTCTACCTTCTGTCTCTATGAATTTGCTTACTCTATGTACCTCATATAACTGAGTCATACAATATGGGTCCTTTGATTGATTTCACTTAGCACACAGTTTTCAAGGTTCATCAACATTGTAACTTTTATATGTCAATTATTACTTTCAAGAATGACTTCATTTCTTTCAAAAACAGTGTTTTAAAATGTTAGGAATCAGGAATATATAAATTATCAATTGTAAAAATTATAAGTAATATATAGTGTCATATGGAGAAATAATAGACAACTACTAGACAGATGTAACAGAAGATCGAAGCCTTATAATTCTTCTAAGGGAAAAACATTTTTTTTTTTTCATAAAGACCAGGATCTCTGTTTATTGATATGTTTTAAGGGTCTGAAATAGTGTTTGGTGCATAATAGGTGCCCTGTAAATAAATATTTAAAGAATCAATCAATGAAAGGCAGGAAAGCAGAAGTTATAATTGATTATTCCTCTGAACTACTTCAATAACATATGAGAAATATGTCCTGCACAATTGAAAAGAAGACCATTTGTGATCAGAGGAGATAATAAAAGTCAAAATGCATTCTAAATGCAAGGTTTATTTTTGTTATTTTAATTGATTTAAGAGTAATATGTGTTTTGGGTAGTGCAAATATTAATAGCTAATTTTAAATATATAGTTTTTATATTTTTAAATGGTCTAGGAAAATCAAGGTTAGTGACTAAGAATCAAAGCAAAATACAAAGCTTTAAAAATAAGATTAAATTCTTAGTATAGACTCTATAGGATTTCCCTGGTGGCTCAGTGGTAAAGAAGCCATCTGCCAATTCAGAAGACATGAGTTTGATCCCAGGTCGGGAAGATCCCCTGGAGAAGGAAATGGCAACCCACTCAAGTATTCTTGTCTGGGAAATCCCATAGCCAGAGGAGCCTGGCAGGGTACAGTCCTTGGGGTCCTAAGAGTTGGACATGACTTAGTGATTAAACAACAACATAAATTATACAGGAAAGAGCAAGTATTTAAATAAAGATGAGGCTCAGAATGTTGAAAATTTTATATCCAAATTTATTCTATAATTTATTTTAAATCATTTAAAAAAGTAATTAGGTAAATGTCATTTTAGTTAAAAGTGGGGTATAGGTGAATCAAACCCTTCCAGTCAATTCTTCATATTGTACACAGACTAACCTCCTAGAAATGCAAATCTAGTTATGTTATTCCTCTTCCTAAACTGTTCCAAATTCCCACCTATCTTTCCAAACACGTCTCCCCTGACACTGGAGCTTCACTGACCTTCCGTGTACTTGTCTTTTCCTCTCCTACCACAAGGCTGTTTAGCCAGTACTTTTTCCTGCTCCATGTATGTAGTCACACCATAGCATCCTTCTGATCTCCAAGGAATCATATTTAAAGGGAAGACTTCCTTGGTCTGTCTGATCATATTATAGCTGTTTCTTAAATGTTCTCCTCTTTCCCTGTCTCTTAAATTCATTCTCCCCTATGAATTGAGTAGAAAACCAAACTGAAGCAAGGTTAATATTTACTGGCCAAGTGGAAGGAAGAGGATGAAAATGCTAGGGAAAATGTCCTCTAGGACTTCTTACTTCCTTCCCACCCTACATCTGTACCAGTGGAGTTACCAGCAGAAGAGCCCCGTCTCTGTCAGAAGCACTATTAGAATTGCCCTCCCCAGGCTTGTTCATCTCTTTACTCCAAAGCCTCAGAGCCAACTACTGTGTTTAAATAACCAGAAAAGAGCTTCATGAGGCACAGAGGTTAAGCATTCTAGGCACTAATAAAAAACTTGGATTTTAACCTCAGCTTACCTATGTGACTTTGGACGAACGACTTTTACTTTCTGTGTGCTTTAGTGTCATCCTCTACAGAACAGTAATGTATTTCCTAAGGCTGTTGAGAGAGTTCAGAGAGACATGGCCTGGACCTGGCTCACTGTAAGCTTTCTATAAATTCTAGCTATTATAATTATTTTTGCTGCTGCTATTATCATTCTATATGTAGATTTCTTTTGAAATTAAAGCTAATTCATCTTAATGTAGGTACTCAATCAACACTAATAATAATATGCAATATTTTCTTATGGTTAAAGGTTTATAATGAAGTAAAAAAGGGGGAAATCCATAGGAAGAAGTCTTTTAAAATGTAACCCATGATATGTGTTGTCTATTAGTACTAGCAGTGGTTTAAGCATATACATGCACTCCAGTAAGACTTGGTGGGCTTCCCAGGCAGCATTAGTGATAAAGAACCTGCCTGTGACATAAAAAGAAATGGATTCGATCCCTGTGTCAGCAGGATCCCCTTGAGGAGGGCATGGCAACCACTCCAGTATTCTTGTCCAGAGAATCCCTTGGACAGAAGAGCCTGGCCAGCTGCAGTCCATGAGACTGCAGAGTCAGACCACAACTAAAGCGACTTTGCATGCACAAACACGGACAACCAAAAAATCTTTAGGGGTCGTGTGCTTTCTTCAGGGCTAGTAGAGTTCTATCACTAAAGATTAAAGAAGACTTTAACTCTTGGTCTTGAAAACTGTCTTTGATGCAAAGCTTAGGAAAAAATCCTTGTTACCTATGGCCAACAGGCAGGGATATAAGTTTATCATGTGAAGTTTCATGTAGCAACATTGCTACGCATATGGTAAGTTTATATGATACGCAGTAGAAGAGAGAATTTTAAGGAATACTGGCATTACTAGTTTAACTTGGACAATTGAGGAGCTTTCATTTGCCCGTTGAACATACAGAATTGTTATGGTGATCTCTGAAATAGCATGAAGACATCTACCAGAGTGGGTGGTACATCATAGTCACTGACAAAATCATAGATCTTGCACTTCCTCTCCTAAACGTGCGAACTATTTTCAAGCATCCAGCAAGTATACATTCTGGAAGTGAGTCTGTTTAATATAGAAGATTATATATATGTGTATATATACGTATAACCTAATTTGATATGAACTAGTACTCATTTTCTTTTTGTATTGAGTTAAAATACTCTTTTTATGTTTTGATTGCTATTATACATCCCCCTCAATCTATGGGGATAATGCAAACAGTAATTTCATAGTGATGAGCTCAGTCAAAGATAAGTGTCTGCTTTAAAAAAATCTTTCTGATAATGCTTAGCTTTTCTGTATTTAATGATGAATTCTTAGAAACAAAAGATTTCTTCCCCTGAGAAACATTCCTTATTGTTAATTTCAAAGGAATTTCAACAGTGTTTTATTCCCATAAAGTAAACTAATTAAACATATGAGTATAGTCACTGATACAGAAAAGATTTGAAGAGCTATCCAGCCAGTGTCGTCCTTACCTTGCCAAATGGAGATGTATTTACTGGTTGGTGACCTCAGGGATAGAAGCAGAGTGTTCATCTTCCTGCAATAATGAATGGCAAGTCTGGAGCAGCATAAAAAGGGTCAATCAAAGAGGTTCTACATCATATGGGGAGGCAGATGTTGGAACATATTGTGATGGATTACTGTGCAGTACATGAAGATGGCTTGTGGAGTAGGCAAAAAATAAGAAAGGAGTGAGAGGGAAAGAGATAAGCTATCAGTTGGTGTTTTCTTGCCTGACTCTTGCATATATATTTGGTTCTTTAAGGAACTTCTTCAATTATAAAAGTCAAAATGGTTTTCGAGCTATTCAGGACTTATCGGTGTGTAATAAAAGGAAGAAAGCCTTTAAAAATCCGTTTCATTTGAAGTGTTTCTTATTTATATGCTTCAGTATCTGCAGTGTGACAAACAGCATGAGAGCATCCTACCTGTGAAAAAGGTCTAAAGATTTAAGGAAGTTCAAATGTATTCTTTAATTTTTTTAGGATGCCATCTTCACACCCTCTCAACACTACATCCCTCTTTGATAGCTCCGTATTCTTTCCAGGTATCACACTGAGTGAAACCAAATTTGGGATAAAATAACAAAGATCATCTATGTATTATTAATATTTGGTGATAATAACATTACATAGAAAATACAGCTTTTGTACATGTATTCACTATAGTTTTTTAATAGAAAAATCACACTACAGCCAGACATAATATTTTACTTTTCCTCTGTTCTAATGTTTTAAAGACATATCACCCAAGAGTAGATATTTCAGGAGATGTGGGTCATTATGGCAGTAGTTTCTATCTTGTAGCCCCTGCCAGCCAACCTCATATTTCCTCAGGCATGTTTTCCTAGTGGCTCACCTGTTTTCTGTGATGGCAAAACATTCCTT
The DNA here is from genome assembly GCA_007570785.1 of Antilocapra americana. Taxonomy (NCBI): domain Eukaryota; kingdom Metazoa; phylum Chordata; class Mammalia; order Artiodactyla; family Antilocapridae; genus Antilocapra; species Antilocapra americana. Next base: position 12,634,513 of record ML663562.1, on the reverse strand, counting down.
TCCTGAGGTTGCTAACAATCATTTTCCCTTGGTGGCTTGTCTTCTTCCTGTAATCCTGATCTCACTTTCACATGTCAACTGACCACCCAGCCTTTTAAAGACTATATCCATTCAAGTTATTTCCTTGATTAACGTGCTGATGAAACTCTGATATTTCAACAGCTTCAAATCATTTATTTTTTAAAAGTTATGCACCATTGATATGCTACTAGTTGAGGATGAGATAGTTGGATGGCATCACCAACTCAACGGACATGAGTTTGAGTAAGCTCCAGGAATTGGTGATGGAAAGGGAAGCCTGGCGAGCTGCAGTCCATGGGGTTACAAAGAGTCGGACACGACTGAGTGATGGAACTGAACTGAACTGATCCTTCATTTCTACAAATCTATACTAAGTCTGAATTTACTTCTTCTTTCAGTTAGATACATTTCTTTCTTCAAGTTTTGTGAGGAACTGTGTCCAAATCCTGGATCTTCCACATTCTGTAAAACTTATTTAAACTTGCTTCCAGAAGTGACCATGATAGACGCAGACTATCATTCCCGTTGCTGCCTTGAGAATAACTCCTCAGCTGGAACACTAGACTGGAGATGAAGTGAAAATTCCACCCAAATTCCTCCAGGTGCCTTTCTTTCAGTCCCTTTCTCCCAGGGTCTGTGGTGGATCTGGTGAAGTGGCAAGAGTAATGCCTCACTCCCCAGCCCCCACCACAGTTACATGGGTTAACCACCAAGAAAGTTGTGAGTAGGCAACTCTAAACATCTCCTCGCTACCCCAAGACTTTCACCCTCACACAGATTTAACAGAGAGTCTCAGTCTTTAGAGCTGGCTGTCAACTCTAAGTATCTAATTGTCATTTTCTTCCAGCAGTCACCTTGTGCATGCCAAGTCACTTCAGTCAAGTCTGACTCTTTGCAACCCCATTGGCTGTAGCCAGTGAGGCTCCTCTGTTCATGGGATTCTCCAGGCAAAAATACTGGAGTGGGTTGCCAGGCCCTCCTCCAGGGGATCTTCCAGACCCAAGGATTGAACTCAAGTCTCTTGCATTGCAGGCAGTTTCTGTACTACTAGCACCACCTGGGAAGTCTTAGTGGTTAATAAAGTTATCAACTTTCAGAACTCACTTTGGCATGCTAGTATTCCTTGATGGGTACAAAGAGTGCATGGTCTTTTAAAATCTTTATTGCACTTCTCTACTATAATTTTTGAAAATTTAAAAATTATTATTGTGGAAGTATATAAATAGAAAAATCATATGAGAGGAAAATATGTTTAATTGTATTACTTTTTGTCATCATCATATTGTTTATCATTGTGGATCTTTTGATAATAGCTATACACTGCTATTAAACAGGACATTCTCAGTCTGATAGGTTTTATTCTTTGAAGTTGAATTCAAATGTCAACAAGCCTTACAACTGAATGATAAAAAAAAAAAAAAAACCCAACTTTTTAAAAGAGCAAATGATCTGAATAAACATTTTACAAAGAAGCCATAGAAATAACTAGTAATGGGCCTTCCTTGGTGGTCCAGCAGCTAAGATTCTGTGCTTCCAATGCAGGGGATTCTGATTCAATCCACGGTAGGAAAACTAAGATCTCTCATGCCATGAGGGGCTGCCAAAAAATAAACTAGAAGTAAATTTTAAAGAAAGATTTTTTTAAAAAATCGCTGATAAATACATGAAAAAGACGTTCAGTACCATCAGTCACTAGGGAAATGCAAATTAAAACCACAAGAAGGTACCACTTCACCTCATGGGCTTCTCTTGTGGCTTCGCTGGTAAAGAATCCGCCTGCAATGTGGGAGACTTGGGTTCGATCCCTGGGTTGGAAAGATTCCTTGGAAATGGGAACAGCTACCCACTTCAGTATTGTGGCATAGAGAATTCCATGTATACAGTCCATGGGGTAACAAAGAATCAGACACGACTGAGAGATTTTCACTTTCTAATGGACTTCCCTGGTGGCTCAGAGGTTAAAGCGTCTGCCTGCAATTCAGGAGACCTGGGTTTGATCCCTGGGTCAGGAAGAGTCCCTGGAGAAGGAAATGGCAACCCACTCCAGGATTGTTGCCTGGAGAATCCCATGGACAGAGGAGCCTGGAGGGCTACAGTCCATGAGGTCGCAAAGAGTCGGACACGACTGAGCGACTTCACTTCACTTCTACTAGAATAGTTGTGATCAAAAGATAGACAGTACCAGATATTAATGATAACACAGTGCTAGTTAGAATACAGAAAGGGTCAGTCACTTTAGAAAATTTGGCAGTTTCTTGACAAAGTAGACATTAACTTACCATCTCTATATCCTTGTGCTCAGTTGTGTCTGATGCTTTGTGACCCCTTGGATTGTAGCCTGCCAGTCTTCTCTGTCCATGGGATTTCCCAAGCACGAGTACTGGAGTGGGTTGCCATTTCCTACTCCACAGGATCTTCCCAACCCAGGGACTGAACCCTCATCTCTTGCCTCTCCTGCAAAGATAGTCAGATTCGTTACCACTAGGGCTACCTCGGAAGCCCTTTAGATTCATAATGGAACTATTCTTGATAACCTAAAATTGTAAACAAACAAAATGTCCATCAACTAGATAAGCAGATAAACAAGTATGGTATATCAATGCAAATGAGTGGCATTCAGCAGCACAATGGAGCAGAATACTTATACATGGTACAACACAGAGAAACCTAAAAAACATGCTAAGTGGAAGAAGCCAGATCTTTTTTTCTTCAGTCTCATCCAGTTCTGCCCCACAACTTTGCATGTTATGTTCACTTACCTGGAATATCTCTCCATCCTAACTTTCTGTTGCAACTTCCTTAAAGATTCCTATCCAGTAGGACTGTAGCTAGGTGCCACCTTATAGTGCTTTAAAAGACAATCACAGCCAAGAAATCTGTCCCATCTAGGACAAAGCCATTTATCTTCTCTTTAGTGGAGCTGGGAGATAGAACAGCAGGAGTGCAGGCTGTGGGCCCAGTCTTGAAACAGCAAGGAGAGCAGGAATCCAAATTCATATCTGCCCTCCAGATCATATTTGTTTGTGGAGGGGAAAATATACATAACATAGAATTTACCATCTTAGCCATTTTTAAATGTATGGTTCATTGGCATGAAGTACATTCATTGTTATGCAGCCATACTGACCATCCATCTCCAGAATTTTCTCATCTTCCCAAATTGAAATTCGGTAGCTATTAAGCAGTTATATTCCTTCCCACTTCCCCACTCCACCCTCAGCTCCTGGGAACCACTGGTCTTTATGTCTCTATGAAATCAACTACTCTAGGTACCTCATATAAGAGGAATCATACAATATTTGGCCTTTTATCATTGGCTTATTTCACTTTGCATAATGTCTTCAGGTTCATTCATGTTATAGCATTTGTCAGAATTTCCATACTTTTGAAGGCTGAATGACATTCCATTCTATGCACACATTACACACTTTGCTTATCCAATCCTCTCTTGATAGGCACTTGGATCTCTTCCACCTGTTGACCAATGCTGCTGTGAGCATGGGTGTAAAAATGTCTGTTTAAGGCCCCACTTTAAGTTCAGTTCAGTTCAGTCGCTCAATCATGTCACACTCTTTGCAACCCCATGAACCGCAGCACGCCAGGCCTCCCTGTCCATCACCAACTCCCGGAGTCTACCTAAACCCATGTCTATAGAATCAGTGATGCCATCCAGCCATCTCATCCTCTGTCATCCCCTTCTTCTCCTGCCCCCAGTCCTTCCCAGCATCAGGGTCTTTTCCAATGAGTCAACTCTTTGCATCAGGTGGCCAAAGTATTGGAGTTTCTGCTTCAACATCAGTCCTTCCAGTGAACACCCAGGACTGATCTCCTTTAGGATGGACTGGTTGGATCTCCTTGCAGTCCAACGGACTCTCAAGAGTCTTCTCCAACACCACAGTTCAAAAGCATCAATTCTTCGGCGCTCAGCCTTTTTCACTGTCCAACAATCACATACATACATGACTACTGGAAAAACCATAGCCTTGACAAGATGGACCATTGTTGGCAAAGTAATGTCTCTGCTTTTCAATATACTGTCTAGGTTGGCCATAACTTTCCTTCCAAGGAGTAAGCGTCTTTTGATTTCATGGCTGCAATCACCATCCACAATGATTTTAAAGCCCCCCAAAATAAAGTCTGATGCTGTTTCCACTCTTTCCCCATCTATTTCCCATGAAGCAATGGGACCAAATGCCATGATCTTAGTTTTCCTAATGTTGAGCTTTCAGTTACCTTGAAATATATATCCAGAAGAGACTTGTTTTGGGATCATACAGTAATTGTTTCATTCTGAAGAATTACCATAGTGTTTTCCAAAAGCAGCTACACCATTTCACATTCCCAGCAGAAAGGCTCAAGGATTCCAATTTCTCCATGTCCTCACCAATATTTGTTATTTCTTTCTTTCTTTCTTTCTTTTTTAATGATAGCTATCCTAATGGGTTGTGAAGTGATATCTCATTCTGGTATTATTTTGTACCCAGCTATTTTGAAGGTATGTTTGTCCAGATGGGAGAATGAACAATATTTTATTAAATATTTCATTAGCTTGATTTGTAAATTGTACATTTTTATATATGTGGCATGGATTTTCTATTTGCACATTTGCCCTGGAATCCAGCAGATTTTAGGTCTATCATGCTTTTCATGCAATGTGCTTAAAAAACATAAAAAAAAGAGCCTATGGTATTAAAGCAAGAAGTCCATGTTTAAACTCAAGTTGCTTTGATAATTTTCTGTGAAGAAACATTATGAAAAATAATGTACAAAGCAAATTTGTTCACATCGAAACATGCTGATATGTTTTGAAAGATTTTCTTCAGTACATTAGTTTCTCTTTAAACTCCACATTTAAGTTACATTAAGAAGCTGAAATTAAGCCATAAAGATAACACTTATGGAGCCTTGAAATTGCTTTCTGAATATTTTCCTCACAAATGTTAACTCTATGTCCCTTCCCTTAAAAAAACAAACATGCTTTTCAGACATATCATATCTAAACGTGAGTCTCTCAGGTTAGATTTAAGCTTTAGGAATATCAATTTTTAAAATCATAATAAACCACAACACACATTTAAAAATTTCTAATCAAAATAGTTAACACATTATTTACGTATTAACTTTTATTACCAGATTTAAGTCACTGCACCTAAAAAAAAATCACATGCCATTTCTCTACTTATGTTTGAGCTTCAGAATTCTCTTAATAAGGCAGCTTTTAGCTCTGTGATGTTCTTTTTGAAGATTTAGGGCTATATGTGTTTGTTTACATGCAAGTTTAGAAATAACTACTTCTAATTTCTGAGTGAGAGCTTTCTCAGTCACTAAGTATGATAAAGGACTTCAACTTTCAGCTTTGTTCCTGTTTAAATTCTTGTGATAGATTAAAACAATCTCATTAGTCTCATTTAATTAAATATTTAAAATGTATAAAAATCATTTATAGATATAGGATGCCTTTTTTTCTCTTTTATGTATCATTGTTTGATATGAAATTTCATTTGAAGAAAAAGATTCTACTTTTAATATTAAAAATTAATTTAGCAAAAATGTACTAAGTGGTTGTGCAATATATTAGCAATCCTCACTCAAATCATGCAATCATTCATTTTTTCCCTTTTCGTTTTCACAGCTGTTACTTAAACTGCCGTTCAAATTAACCACTACTAAAATTTGACAACCTCTGTAACTCTTGTCTTCTCTTTATTCTATTTTAAACCATCAGATAGATTGCTCTCAAGCTTTCAGTGGCTTCCTCTTGCCTACCTCTTAAGTTTAAACTATTTTGCTTATATTTCAGGATTTTTTGTAAGTTTAGTTTAGCCTAAACCAGAACTGTTTTGTTCCTCCCAAGGTTTGCACTCAATTAGGTCATTGTCCTGTCTACCACCTCTGTGCTCCCACTTGCCATCCACATCATGCTGTCTATTCCCTTTGTGACAGTCCACTCATTCCTGCTCCTGGACCTGGCTTTAAATGGTGCACAGTCCCACCTCTCTTTTTATTCTCAGCTCAGCTACACCTCTATAATGAAAACATATCAGAATGCACTGAGTTATTTCCTTTTTTTGGCATGCCTTTAACAGTGGCACACAGTTGCAGTATACTTACAGTCTCAATATTTTCTGTTTACTAGTGTTGACCTAGGGAAGAAACTATGTTTATACGTTTTCTGTATCCTCCACTGTACCTAACATAGTCCAGAGTATGTAGTAGGAGGTTAGCATGTAAATGTTACCTAGTTTCTTACTTGGTATAATTGCATGCATGCTCAGTCACTCAGTCGTGTCCAATTCTTTGCAACCCCAGGAACTGCAGCCCGCCACGCTCCTCTGTCCGTGGGTTTTTCCAGGCAAGATCACTGGAGCAGAGTTGCCATTTCCTTGTTCAAGGGATCTTACTGACCCAGAGATCAAACCTGCCTCTCCTGCTTTGGTAGGTGGATTCCATACCACTGAGCCACTGGGAAGCCCACTTAGTATAATTAATCCATGAATAATTATGACTTGTTACTTACTGATCAAGCATTTTTTACCATGTGTTTCTCTGAGTGTTCTGTACACATTTTGTGATGTATTTCTCACAGTAACCATGTCAGGTCAGTTTTATTTGTTCCTGAATTTGCAGATTAAGAAATTGTGGTGCAGAGTGATCACCCAAGATCACTAGTTTAAAAGTTGGGATTAGAATTGTGGTTTGCCATGATGGCTCAGATGCTAAAGAATCTGCCTGCAATACAGGAGGCCTGGATTCCATCCCTGGATCTGGAAGATCCCTCAGAGAAGGAAATGACAGACCACTCCAGTATTCTTGACTGGAGAATCCCATGGACAGAGGAGCCTGGTGGGCTATAGTCTATGAGGTTGCATAATCAGACACAATTAAGCAACTAAAAGGACTTGCCTTCCTTTTAACTCTCCCTCCAAAAGTAGAAATGACCCTTGAAGTGGCTTAAAATGCTCAAGAGACAAAGATGTAATTTTCAGGAACAATTTGATGCAAAAGTGAGAGTTTCTTTCGTGTATTGGTAGATATAGATAAACATACTATGAACACATGAACACCAAGACCCTAAGTAACCAGTGAACAGATTCCAACCTAATTGTACATCATTGTCTCCGTTAAAAAAGAAAATCATTGTCTGAAGTAGGTGTAGGGATAGGGGAAGGGAAAGGGAATAAGAATGCAATATTTCAAGTCATATAAAAAATAGAAAATCTAATGCTCTGTGGAATCAGAGAGTTTTAGAGATCAAACCAAATCCTCAACATATTTGTTTCCAGATAAGGGTCAAGTTATTCTTCAAGGTAAAACTGTTTTTCTGTCAGTCTGGTTAACCTCATGACCTGAGTGTTCTCTTTAAGTTTCAGCTTTATATGCTTAGAACCTGTCAACTTCCTTCTGATGTTAAGAACAACTTAACTGTTTTTCATAAAACTACACTTTTTATAATACTCCTTATGTTTAACTCCAGGTTTTGTCTGCTATCCTTTAAAGAGAAACGTGAGCCAGTTTAAAAAAAAAAACAATTTTTTTATATATATATATATAGTTATGTGCATGCATGCTCAGTCGCTTCAGTCTTGTCCAATTCTTTGGCGACCCCATGGACTATAGCCTGCCAGGTTCCTCTGTTCATGGAATTCTCCAGGCTAGAATACTGGAGTGGGTTCCCATTTCCCTCTCCAGGAGATATTCCCCTCCCAGGGATTGAACCCCTTGTCTCTTAGGGCTCCTTCACTGACAGGTAGAATCTTTACCACTGAACCACCAGGGAAACCTATATATATAATTTTATATGTATATATTAAAAGTATGTAAATGAGATCTGTGATTAAAGGGATGCTTGTTACTTCAAGTGGCTTTTGAGTCCTTGTAGATTCCTTGCCCCTCCCTTGTCAATAAGATCAGCCAATGATTCTGAGATTATATACCTCCTTCACCCCAGGTGGTGCTAGTGGTAAAGAATCTGCCTGCCAATGTAGAAAATGCAAGAGACGTGAGTTCAGTCCCTGGGTTGGGCTGATCCCTAGAATAGGAAATAACAACCCACTACAGTATTCTTTCCTGGAACATCCCAAGGATACAGAAGCCTGGCAGTCTATGGGGACACAGTCCATGGGGTCACTAAGAGTCAGACACAGCTAAGCACACACACACAACACAGTGGTACAGATACCTATCATTATGCTCAAGTCTGCTTGAATAAGTGAAATAAAATACTAATCATCTTTTGACTTTCTTGTTTTATTATCAGTCAACAGACCCATCTTAATGGATAAACAAATGGATGTAAGTTTTTGAAAAGTTGAATTAAAATTAATCTCAGCAGCATTAATTTTTTAAGTTGCCCACTCTTGATGTATAACCAGGTATGAAAACCACTGTCAGGCTCTTTAAATCTACTGAAAAGATATTTTAACTTGTGAATGGCCAGATCAGGTCCCAGTAGTATTAAAACTTCTGGTTTATTTATTTGTGCAAGCCCAATGTATATCAGATCCTGTAAGACTTGAGGTCTCTTTATATTTCTATAATATATCATAAATTTAAGGAGCACATATATTTGAAACAAATTAAAATATGTTGGAAATGTATATTTCCTATTTCCAAACCTTATCAAACTAAGAAAATTAGATATTTGTGGTGGGAAGTGTAATGATCTGGGAATCAGTTCAGTTCAGTTCAGTTGCTCAGTCTTGTCCGACTCTTTGCGACCCCACGAATCGCAGCACGCCAGGCCTCCTTGTCCATCACCAATTCCCAGAGTCTACCCAAACCTATGTTCATCAAGTCGGTGATGCCATCCAGCCATCTCATCCTGTCATCCCCTCCTCCTCCTGCCCCCAAACCTTCCCAGTGTTAGGGTCTTTTCCAATGAGTCAGCTCTTTGCATGATGTGGCCAAAGTATTGGAGTTTCAGCTTCAACATCAGTCCTTCTAATGAACACCCAGGACTGATCTCCTTTAGGATAGACTGGTTGCATCTTCTTGCAGATCAAAGGACTCTCAAGAGTCTTCTCCAACACCACAGTTCAAAAGCATCAATTCTTTGGCACTCAGCTTTCTTCACAGTCCAACTATCGCAACCATACATGACTACTGAAAAACCATAGCCTTGACTAGATGGACTTTTGTTGGCAAAGTAATGTCTCTGCTTTTCAATATGCTGTCTAGGTTGGCCATAACTTTCCTTCCAAGGAGTAAGCGTCTTTTGATTTCATGGCTGCAATCACCATCTACAGTGATTTAGTAGCCCCCAAAAGTAAAGTCTGACACTCTTTCCACTGTTTCCCCTTCTATTTCCCATGAAGTGATGGAACCAGATTCCATGATCTTAGTTTTCTGAATGTTGAGCTTTAAGCCAACTCTTTCACTCTCCTCTTTCACTTTCATCAAGAGGCTTTTTAGTTCCTCTTCACTTTCTGCCATAAGGGTGATGTCATCTGCATATCTGAGGTTACTGATATTTCTCCTGGCAATGCTAATTCCAGCTTGTGCTTCTTCCAGCCCAGCGTTTCTCATGATGTATTCTACATATAAGTTAAATAAGCAGGGTTTCAATATACAGCCGTGACATACTCCTTTTCCTATTTGGAACAAGTCTGTTGTTTTATGTCCATTTCTAACTGTTGCTTCCTGACCTGCATGCAGGTTTCTCAGGAGACAGGTCAGATGGTCTGGTATTCCCATCTCTTTAAGAATTTTCCACAGTTTATTGTGATCCACACTGTCAAAAGCTTTGTCATAGTCAATAAAGCAGAAATAGATATTTTTCTGGAACTCTCTTTATTTTTCAGTGATCCAGCAGATGTTGGCAACTGGATCTCTGGTTCCTCTGCCTTTTCTAAAACCAGCTTGAACATCTCAGCAATGGCCACAGGACTGGAAAAGATCAGTTTTCATTCCAACCTCAAAGAAAGGCAATGCAAAGAATGCTCGAACTACCACACAGTTGCACTCATCTTACATGCTAGTAAAGTAATGCTCAAAATTCTTCAAGCCAGGCTTCAGCAACACGTGAACTGTGAACTTCCAGATCGGAGAATAGTGGAAAGTTAATCACAATTGAGAAAATATAGTTCTGTGTATCCGCCCCTTGCATAGAGAAAACCAACTATTAGAAAGGAGAGAATTAAGCATTGTTTCTCAATGTTTACCATACTGAATGAGAAATAAGCTTATGATTTTTTCATCATTATTTTAAATCTCTGTGTTTTGAAAAATGGCCAGTTTCCAATATACTCTTCTGATAAAAATATGTGTTTAATTTGGCTTGTGTATTTTTAAAATTTATCCTCTTTTCTACTCAGGAATTTTTAAGACAGTTTAACTCAGATAAACCTTAATTAATAAACCAAAATATTGCATTTATTTGAATGAAGAACATATATGATTTTTTTCTAATCCCAAGCATATACCATCTCCAAACTCAACTCATTCAACCGTTTGTCATACTTATACTTGTATTTTTAATAATAGTTCTAGTACTTCCTGGAAGTTTTGAATCTCTCTATAGTGATTGATGTTTAAACATTTAATCACTATATATGAGTGATTAATCATCTATTTAATTAAGTAATACAAATAGCCATTATTCTTTAAATACTCTGCAATAATTTTGTAATGATCAAATTTAAATTTTGAGTAACTAATTTGTTCACAATTTTCTTTTTATACAGAGGTTAAAATATCCCATGTCATTTTTGTAATTACTAAACAATCTTACATTTTTGTGTATACTGAACCAGTAATATGTGTTGTTAGCTTCTAGAAGTAATTGCCACTGGAATCATTTTTAAAGATAAGGATACCATTTACAGTACAATGTGAAATTTGCAATATGTATTATAGTTAGTCAGCAGCATTTTAAAATACAGATATTTTAAAATTCAGTACACTGGGAAAATTTTAATTTGCAAAATAATATCCTGGGATATGGTTATTTTCTTAATAGCTTCAAAAGCATGGAATCTAAGAAATTCCTTTTTAAATTGCAGAACTTAATACATAGGTTTTTAACATAAGTATGGGAAATGAGTCATTTCTAATACTTTGGAAATCGTAAACTCCCAGTCATCATCAATTCAGTTCAGTAGCTCAGTAGTGTCGGACTCTGCGACCCCATGGACTGCATCACACCAGGCCTCCCTGTCCATTACCTACTCCCAGAGTTTACTCAAATTCATGTCTATTGAGTCGGTGATGCCATCCAACCATCTCATCCTCTGTCATCCCCTTCTTCTCCCAGTCTTCAGTCTTTCCCAGCATCAGGATCTTTTCAAATGAGTCAGTCATATTTGACATTTTACTTTTGAGGTAATCTATTAAAAAGTGAAAGTTGCTCATTCATGTCTGACTCTTTGCTGCCCCATGGACTACATAGAGTCCATGGAATTCTCTAGGCCAGAATACTGGAGTGGGTAACCTTTCCCTTCTCCAGGGGATCTTCCCAACCCAGGGACCAAATCCAGGTCTCCTGCGTTTCAGGCAGATTCTTTACCAGCTGAGCCACAAGGGAAGCCCAAGAATACTGGAGCGGGTAGCCTATCCCTTCTCCAGCAGATCTTCCCAACCCAGGAATTGAACCAGGGCCCCTTCATTACAGGCGGATTCTTTACCAACTGAGCTGTCAGAGAAGTCCAATCTATTAAATCCTTATAAATTAAATCTTATTCTTTTTTCTGCTTGGGATAAGAAATAACATAATTCCAATTCATATAAAATGATGTGGGTGAGGAACAATTATTATTGATAGTATTAATATACTTCTCTGTAATTTCTTTTGTTGGGAATGTATTTTGCATAATTTGCATAAAAATAAGTCATGATTTTTAAAATAATTTTAATGTCCTGTTTTTGTTTAGACCAAAGTCGCTGGAAACTGAAAAAAATATAAATGTATTTTCATGTAAATAAATGCCAGTTCTCAGTTTTCATTATTTCATTTATAGAGAGACCCCACTTATCAGAGTCTCTGGTTTATCTTGAACAGTTTCAGTCTTTCATATTTCTTTCAGAGAAAAACCAAGATAATCCAGAGAACTATTTGAAAGTACTCTTCCTTGAGAGTTTTTTCTTTAGCATCAATCTTTTTATTACAGAAGTTCGAGCTTGCATAGTAAAAGCTATCCAAGAACTCTTAAGACAAATGAGAAATGAGAAATTGTGTTGTATTTTATACATATATAGACATACGTGTGTGTGTGTGTGTGTGTGTGTGTGTGTGTGTGTGTGTGTGTGTG